>CM032454.1:83461335-83538835 GCA_019049505.1 Pachyrhynchus sulphureomaculatus | reverse complement strand
GCAGTCTATATTTACCTACCTAACTACGGATTTTACCAATATACCTAGTCCAGCTTTTGTTGAACTGTTTCATTACATCGAAAAAATATTATTTCGTTCACGCCTTCAAAAACAAGGCTACAGCGTCTTCCAATTTATCATCTAAGGAAAAGTTTCGATCACTGAAGTTTTTGTTCAGATGCTTAAACTTAGTGAATTCACAGCTTTTGGTAGTGGCTTGAGCCGTGCTAGCATTTTGGACCATGCAGTTGTGGAACAGTACATTTTCTGAAAACAGTTGAGTTTTCGCGCGTAAAGAGCTCTTATAAACCCATTACATTTACTCTTGTCTCGTGAGAGAATCCCAATAGAATACTTAAGCCTCGTCATCAGTAATAATTCGTGAAAAATAACTTTCATTTTTTGTCTAAAACGGCCTCTCCAGTTTCTCGCTGCTCTGATATATAGGAGTTTGGAGATCCATCGTCCAAAAACTTTTTATCCTTAAATCCTTATGCATAATGTTGAAAACTGTAGTTTACTATACATTACCTTCTTTAGCAAACTTTGAGATTTTCAATAGTCTATTTGAGAGCAGAAAATCCTCAACAAGCTGATGGCTTCCTTAGTTTTTGCCTCAACTACTCTCTCTGATCTGGAGTCTGAATTGAGTCCTGGTCTCGTAAAAACTATTTAGACCAAAATTTTATTTGACAACAAGATGGGTCATCATTACGGTACACCTGGAACCCTTGGTCCCTTTTCCTCTGTAGTAAGAAAACTTTCTCATTCAGCGATGCTCCAATTTATTTTCATTCCTTTTTTGTGTGACAAAAAACTGTAAAAACTGCAAAGCACAACGAAGAAAATTTTGCCAAAGTACTTAGAACAGCGACAGTACATGGCTAGGTGGATAACTTACAAAAACTTCCTTATAATTAAATGAGAAAGAATAATTAACCACTCTACTATCAAATATTTCCATCCAACAATATTTACATTTGCGTTAGTTAACATGTAATGAGAATTAATTAATTTTATTGTAAATGAATTGAAACCACAAGTACGATTTGATTAAAACAAGTGTATAAAATTAATTTCATTTATTTAATTTAAAAAAAATTAATTATCTTTAAAAGAGCAACTTTTCTGTGCTTATTTTTGGCTTATTCTGCAAATTTCAAATATATTTAATATTCAAATGAAAATAAAGCCGAGATCTTGAATTTTCATAATTTATATGATTTTGATTTTGAAATGTATTTTTTCAATACCTTTTGATTGTGAATGGACCAGAATGTTTTATAATTGGTTTATGAAACAGGGAAAATATCGATGAGTTCAAGAGTCATAGAAAAAATAATTTGTTTTTGTAAAACAAATAAACAATTTACCCGGAGAAGTATTGGTTTTTAGTTTAATTGAAAACTTTAATGATATTTATTTTATATTCATCATCTACTTGTTAAGATTCAATACAAAATAAACCTAAAAAGAATTTAGATAAAATTTCAATCATATTAATTTCCATGTGTAATTTCACTTTCTTTTTGAAAGAGGCCGACAGTTTTACTATTGCCTAGTAATGAGTTGTTATTCAGTATCTCAAATAATACACATTGATGAGTTTACCGGTCATAGAAAAAATACTGCATATATTGTTATAAAACAAATACCCATCTTTGGGGGCGAAAAACAAAGAAGCCATTATGCTTTACAAAGTGCAAATTCCCTCTAAAATGCATTATGTATAAATCTACAGTCAGTGCTTAGTTGTTCTCTCCAATCAAATTTAATGGCTTGAAAAATTTTATCAAGTATAACCGATTTACTCTCACAGAGGAAAAATGTCTTTCGGCAAGCATTTAGTATAAAATAGCTACTTGAAAAAAAGTAAAATAAAATAAGAGAGATAATATAAAGAACTTGGTCTTATGCCGAGAGAAAATATACGAGAAAGTAAAGTCGCTACTGGGGAATAGAGTATTCACTACATATTAACTAGATGTTTTTATGTATATTCAGATATCCACTGAAAACGTAGGAGTTGCAAGAATGCACGTCGACTAGTGTAAATCATTAATTTTATTAAGCTCTCTAGTATACTTTCAGACATTTTTGCCGTTATAGGTTACAAACCTCAAGTTGTATACTTTTGTTACTTTATATATCAAGTCAAATTCATAAGAGAGGCAATTACTTGAGCATATCATTTTATCACTTAAGAGTCATATTGCCGCCTTTGGAGCTGGACAGTCTATTTGCCTAGCTGCCTGACTACCAGCAGCCTAGTAGAGAATTAGGCTCCGACCAAGAACTAGACCGAGGAGTAGACCAAGACGCGATTCGCTCCAACCAAGGCTTTCATCAGACTCTACCTCGTCTGCTCTCTGTCCTTGATGCCACATTCATAAGTGGGATGGTTTTTGGCCCCTTAATTGAAGTTGGGTTTGAACTGATATATATTTCGTCTGCCTTTTGTCAATATCAGAGGTGTATATCATCACAATCTCCATCTGCCGTCGTTAATAGGATTTCCGTATAATATCATTAATAATGTGACCGTCCTTTCCGTGATCTAACGTTAGAGTTGATCTTCGTCAGTTAGCATCACCGTCTTTAGTTACTCTTACCATTTACCGTCATCGCTGTTATCATCTGTCTTCGTCCCTGTTTTTTCTTAAATGATATAGGTCGCTTCACCTATTTTATGGTACAAGTATTCGTTTGAATCCTAACTATGCATACTCTGGAATGCCCCGTTATAAATATTATTTTTTGTATCTTAAATAAATAAGAGTAATAACAATACACATGTTACTCCTTCGTTACAATTACTTTGTTTTACTTCTTTTACATGTCTCATTTACTTTTTAGGCAACATCTAAGACAGCACGTCAGAAGCCAGTAGCTAACGTTGCCATTGGTTCTTGGTTTAACTTGTCCAAGGCCAGTGGGTCGTTTTTTTAGGAAAATATAAGGTTGGATTGAAAAGTTTGCGACCTAGTCAAAAAAAACAAAATAAAATAAATAAAAAAATATTTTTATTTTTCAACGTAATCTCCACCTAGCTCTATGCACTTCTTCCACCTGCTTTCCAAAGCTTCCACACCTGTTTGAAAAAAAGATTCCTCAAGTCTTCAAAATACTGATTAACTATAGCTTCGACTTCTTCATTTGATGAAAATTTCTGGTCACTCGAGAGTGTTTTTTTAGGTTTGGAAACACATGAAAGTCCGAAGGTGCCAAATCAGGAGAATAAGCCGGTTGGGGCAGCAATTCGAAACCACAATCACGAATTTGACTCAACAGACGTGTGAACGCGAGCGTTGTCCTGATGGAACAAAACTTTTTTTTCTCAGTAATCCTGGGCGTTTCTCGTTAAGTTCTTGACGTAAACGACACAAAAGGGTGCAATAGTAAGTCGAGTTCATTGTTTCGCCTTTCGGAAGGTAGTCTACCATAATAATACCTTTAGCATCCCAAAAAACTGACGCCATCACTTTTCCCGCCGACAGAATTGCCTTCGCTTTCTTTGGAGTTGGTTCACCAGATTTTTTTCCACTGCTTGGATTGTTGTTTTGTCTATGAAGTATAGTGGTGAACTCAGATTTCGTCCATTGTCACAAACCTGTTAAGAAAATCTTGCAGATCAGCCTCAAACATCTCCAATCAGTGGCGAGAAATCGTGAGTCGAATTCGTTTTGTTCAACCAAAAGCAGTCTGGGGACCCACCTAGCGAAAACCTTAGAAAATCCGAGTTCGTTGGCAATGATGTTTTGTATTCATTCATACGAGATGCCTATAGTGTCTGCAATCTCCCTAATAGTTAATTTACCGTCTTTCAATATGAGATCACACACTTTGCCGATGTTTTCTTCAGTCGTAGACGTCGTGGGCTGGCCGGAGCGAGGGTCATCTTCGATGGTCTCTCGTCCTTGTTTAAATTCTGCAACCCATTTTTTCACAGTGGTGTATGACGGAGCATATTCCCCTAGTGTTGTTCTCATATCATCATGGATCTCCTTTGGGGTTAATCTTTTTTTAAACAGGTACTTGATGACCGCACGTTGTTCAATTTTTTCCATTTTTACAAAAACGCTGCATTGGGTCTCACTAAACTCGTTCTAACCTAAAAACCATAAATTTTACGCAACAAAATTTTACACCGTGGCAATCAAAAAAAGTATGAAATTATCGAGGGTACTATAATGAAAATGCTAAAATTATTTTTGATGAGGCCGCGAACTTTTCAATCCATCCTCGTACATAGGGGTGCTCCGAAATTTAACAGTTGGATAACTTAACCGAAACTCAGCCAGCCGATAGAAAATAGATGCTTACTACACCAACATCGAAATACATTTCCAGTATTATAGGATCTGGGAATATGGTATTAACAATATGACAACTTTACTGTTGTAGTTCATAATGAAAAGACCGTTGTAACAAGACTTTTTTGTAACTAAGTATTGCTTTTAGTGATTGATTCAGGGAAAAAATCTGCAGTTGTTTTTATAATTTTGATAACACAATTATAAAACAATGAGAACGTCAAGTGGTACAAAATTGTATCCAAAGTTCGTCACTTTAACAATTGTGTGTCAAAATCGACTAAAAACATAAACCATAATTAATTTTAAAAATCTAAAATTTCTAAAAAATAGTAAGTTTTAGCGCCCTTCTTTTTAGTATAAGCTGCCTGAAAAATTAAGACCCGCCTGTTTGCCCATTTCATACCTTAATGGAATATTATTTTAATGTCCGTCTCAAATAAAGACGGCCAATTAATTTAACCTCACAAAACAGCTGCGTAACTTTTACGTAAGTGAAACCAGCGCTGGATGGTAAATATAATATTTCAATGATAAATTTTGTGCATTGGTCAAAAGAAGGAATTTATACATGATGCATTCAAAAATTCTCTGACTAACGCTATATAATCCAAATTAGTTACGTTTGGACTTCATGACTCCCGTCACCTTAAAAGTACTCCCCTTCCAGCAGCCGAATGCACAGGTCCCATCGTTTTTTTTTCACATTTTTATGTAGGTCGTTGCTGTCACATCCTTCAGAGGCGCCTGCGACCCGCGTTGTATCTCTTCTGCCGTCTCGAAGCGGAGACCCTTTAACTTTATCTTCATATATAACAACAGTCCAAAGACAATTGATGCCAAATTATGCGAATAAAGAAGATAGCACTCATAGAATTCTTAGCGAAACTCTATTGCACTGTTGGAATGCAGGAGAAGACTCTTCTTGCTCCAAAGCTTGGATAGCTTCAATCCAATAGAAAGTTTGTCAGGAATTCTCAGAATTTTCTTCAGGAATGATTCGTTGAACTTCAGCGATGATTTCAGTAGTATAACAAACGCGCTTCTGGATCACATTTGACCTTGAAAGTTAACCCGACCTTGCCGAGTACCTGAAGAAGTGAATTCAGGAGTTTCAGTCGTTTGGCTGAAATCTTCTGAAAGTTGTGTCTTGGAAGGTCGTTCTTCGTCCGCATAAGTGAATTAGTTACGTTTTCCTTGACCTTTGACCTGTACCTGTTGTCACTTAATTACCTGTTTACCTGTATACCTGTTTTACCTGTATACCTGTTTACCTGATTACCTGTATACCTGTACCTGTGTCACCTGTTTACCTGTATACCTGTACCTGTTTACCTGTAATTTACCTGTAATATCTGAAGAAGTGTTCAATGACGTCACAAGTCCAGTGGATGTATCTCAGTGCCTTTTTGTCATTGAAAGACCTTGGGGACTTAGAATAAATGTGTGTTAAATGTTGTGTATTAAATGAAATAAGTTAAAAAAAGTCATGTCTGTAGTAGGATTTGAACCTACATAAGTTGGTTTCAATACTGCAAAACCTGGGGACTTATCCTACTTAGCCAAATAGGATTCGTAATAGAGAATGCAATTGTTGGGATGCCATAAAAAAAGGAATGTTGAAAGCTGTGCAAGAAGTAGTCTTCAATGACGTAAATTGTCCAGTGGATGTTGAATCAGTGCCTTTTTGGTAAAATAAAATTTGTCTAAGAGATGTTTTAATGTTAGATGTGAATATGTGTAAGCTTATTAGTTAAGAAAGTGCAAGAAGTAGTCGTCAATGAGTTAAAATTTGTCAAGTTTAGATGTTTGAAAATGTCTTTCTAGAGGTAGATAGTCTGCAAGAAGTGATCGTCAATGACGTAACAAGTCCAGTAGATGTGGAAACAGGGTATCTTAACTTCATTAAAAACTTTGTAAACTTTCATTTGAGGAGAAGTTGCATTAGTTTAGATGCTTATTGGTGTGGTCTTATCAGAGTAGGCGTAACTAGATAAGAAATGTTGTATTTGGTTGGTTGAATGTGTAAAATTAGATAAGAATCTGTGTATTTGGATAGGTGAGCTGTGAAAATGGGTGTTGTCTATTGGAAAAGGCATGTATTTGATAGGTTGTTGTGTAAAAGTTGCTAATAAGAGTATAAATTTGATTGGTTGAAGGGTAAAAAATGTGTGTTATCTATTCGAAATTGTGTCTGATAGGTTGAATTGTAAAGGCAAAGAAGTAAATGTATTAAAATTAGCAATGATACAATGTAAAATCTTGTAATTTGAGCGAAAACAGTAAATAACTGGCGCCGTAAAGTCGGTAAAAATGTCGAAGATAAGGCAAAATGTAAACAAAAAGTATGACTTATGCTAATTTCCTTGAATTGAAACCAAGTAAACACTTTGGCGAATTATTCTAAAAATAGAAATGACGTGATAGCTAGAATGTTCTAAATGGTCTGATAGGTCACAAAATAGATAAGAAAGGTCAAAAATAGTTGATAAGGATATGTTTTGAATGCATACAAGTGTATTAAAATTGATGAAATTTGTTAGCAAGTAAAATAAGTATGAAATGAGCTTATTGTGAGCTCGTTGAAATGTTGTGAACTCGTTGGATTTTGCTATAATATGTTATATGAGATGAAAGCAAGTTAAATAAGTAATATTTGTCAAGAATCGTAAAATAAGTACGAAATGAGCTTAAATGAATCTCAAATGAGTTTTTGATTTGTAATATAATAATAATAGTAAAATATTAAATGAGCCTAGCCTTTTACCGTATAAGAGTAAAAGTTGTTGTTTGTTTTTCACAAAGAGTTAGTTTTGTTGAGCTTAGTTTGGTCTCGTTGTATTGTAAATTTTAGTAAAAATATATATGTAGAGAGAGATGATCCTAGCCTAGTCTGTACTCGTATTATGAGAGGAGAATAAAATACAAGTATGAGCAGATATTTAAGACAATATATTAATAAATTCTACAAATTGTTACTAAAATAAAGTAGATACAAGAAACTATAAAATAATTCATTCGAGTCATCTGTTACTAGTTTTGTAAAAGGTTTTGTTGAGCCTAACAAAAGTATAATTTGGTCTCGTTGTATTGTAAATCTTAGTAAAATATTTGTTAAAAATGAGCTGAGCCTTTGACTCGTTGTGTGGGAACGAGAGGAGAATAAAACATACAAGTATGAGAACACAGATTTAATAAATATATTAATACCAATGAACAAAAGAGCCTCGTCTAATTTGTTTAAAAATCTTTACAACTATTCTTCTATACCTTGGAGAAAATTTGAAAAACTACTTACTTAAATACTTAAAATATAAAATCTCTATAAAACAATAAAACTAACTAAAATCTTAAGATGTAAATGTAGAGCCTGGTACGAAATGATACAAAAACCTAAATTAAATGAGAGAGTTCAACAAATTTGATAAGAAAGATCAAATATTTGTCGATAAGAGGATGTAAAATGTATTGGATAAAATATAAATTGCAATGTTATGTTTTACTAATAACTATATATTTGATTAGAAATATTAAATAAATGCGAGAGAGAGTTCAACAAAAACAGATAAGAAAGGTTAAAATTAGTTGATAAGAGGATGTAAAATGTATTGGATAAATTAATATTTTAGATTCTTACTTAAATACTTAAAAGTACAAAAATATACAATAAAACTAACTAAAATGTTAAGATGTAAATAATATGTTGCCTGGTACGAAATGATACCAACAAAAACCAGTTGTTAAGAGAGTTCAACAAATTTGATAAGAAAGATCAAATTTTTGTCGATAAGAGGATGTAAAATGTATTGGATAAAGTACAAATTGCAATATTATATGCTTTACTAATAACTATTTGACTAAAAATTATGAAATGCTTATTAGTATGTATAAATGAGAGAGTTCAACAAAAACAGATAAGAAATGTTAAAATTAGTTGATAAAAAGTAGATTCGAAAGCATTAAAAATAATTGAAAGACCAATAAATTTGTCATAAATTTAAATGTGTAAAATATTTTGTTTCCAAGTTACTACTATCACTAATTAGTTGATATTTGTATAAATCAAAATTTGTTTCCAAAAGAACAAAGATTTGTCAAAAACTTTGGAACTGCTGTTGTTGCTACTGTTGTTGCTACTGTTGTTGCTACTGTTATTGGCAGAAGACATTTAGTTAAATAGAGAGAGATTTCTTTATTTCCAACAATTTCGATAATTATATAGTAGTTTTACATTGGATAACGCACAATGCCATGGATTAATATCCTTATGAAAATAACATTCTGGAATCATTTTAAATTCACTTAATTTAGGTTCTTGTTCAATGGGAATGTTGTGTATATAGTCCTCATTTAAGAATTTCTTTAAAATATTCACTTTTGCATTTCCTTTGACGTAAATTCGATATGGAGTTTGATAAATTTTCAATACATCTTGTAAAATGGGTTCGATATCGTTTATTTCAACAAATCCATTTTCCCAACATAGTCCGTGATATTTGTCTGACCAATCAATCAATTTTTGATCTTTAGCATTAGATATCATAGTTCTCGAGAATGGTGGTTTAAATAAATAATTTGCACAACGATGACCATCATAAATTGCCAACTCTTTGATTACATATCCAAAAGAACAATTATATCCTTGAATGTCAATAAACACATCTGATTCAATCATATTGATATCGAATGACTGACTAACTGAATAATAATATTTTTTGTTCAAGTTAAACGTTTAAACTGATGACTATATTAATAAATAATTCGTTCTATTTTATATTTTAAACTTATAGATTTGTTTTGCTTAATTAGTTTTTGCTTTATTGCAAAAACAAGTCAATTAGTCTATAAAAAATATAATGATACGAGATAAATCTCGAAAAACATGTTTATAATAACAAATATTTTGCATGATGCAATCTTATATTTTTGTTGTCTTACTTAATTAGTTTTGATTTATGTAAAAACAAAAACAAGTCAATTAGTCTATAAAAATATAATGATATACGAGATAAATATCGAAAAAAACATGTTTTTAATAACAAATGGAAATTTTGCATGATACAAGTGGTAATTTTGTTGAATTTATACTGATAAACGTGTATAATTAGTATATATTTCTAAAAAATGCATATCGGATGATTAATATCCTGTATTTAATATATAAACACCCATCTTATACCGATTCAATTACAATTTTGTTTGTTTGTGTAATACTCACTAGTTTGAAGTAAAAAAATGCTCTTTTTCGCAGTCGAATTAATAGATGATGATATATCATTAGATATGATATATGTGTTATTAAAAGAGTTATTCAAGTGAGTATGAATAGTAAAATTCACCTTTCTAAACTTTTACTTGTTTCTTGTCTAACATATTATTATTATTGATTTTCAGAGATATTTTGTTTGAAATAAGAAGAGGACAGTACATGATTCATGTGTGTTTGAAGGAGGAACCGACACGAGAAAAATGGGAGGAATTTGACAAGTTACCTGTGAAATTTTTTTTTTATGCTGAAATTCTTAGTTAGTCTTTAATAAAATACAAATATCTTATAAAACATTGCTTTATTTTATAAACAAATTAACAAATTACTAGAGCTTAAACTTATGAATATATACTAATAGATAAATCTTAAAAAACTAATAATAGATAAATATAAGTTTCTAAAAAATATCATATGATTATCATATGATTAATATCCTGTATTTAATATATAAACACACAAGTCAAGTACAAATAGAGAAGAAGAAAGGCAAGTTGATATTGCTTCTCAAGAATTGTTCAAGAGAGAAAATTATACCTTTTCAATTTTTATATTAACACATTATAACGCAAAAAGCAGAAGAGGAAAGTCTGATCAAAGTAGCAGTTTTTCGAGAAAAAGAACCTTTTGTTTGTTGTGTGTAAAGATTCTAGTTAGTTTGAAAGCAAAAATATGATTTTAATATTTGAATCTGAAGATTTGAATGCCTTATCGACAAATATATTATTACTCCAAGAGTTATTCAAGTGAGTATGAATAGTAAAATTCCTAAATCATCTTACTAGCAATATATTTATTTTCAGAGATATTTTGTTGGAAATAAAAAGGCAAAGGAGACGTATTCATGTGCGTTTGGAGAAGGAACCGACACAAAAAGTATGGGATGAAATTGCGAGGCTTCCTGTTAAAAAAGTTTTTTGTATGAAAAAGATGTAGTCTTTAATAAAATCCAAAATACCTTATAAATATTGTTTTATTTTATAACCAAATTATTCCTAGGTTAAACTTTATATACTAATAGATTAAAAAACTAATAATAGATAAATCTAATACAGTTTGTACTATAATAGGTAAAAAAGACTCTTAGAGGTACAACAACAAACGTAAAATTATTCAGAATCGGAAGAATCTGAATAGACTAAATTTTTAAAACATTGATTAAATTCGGCAATGTCAATATCTGTTTGCGGTTGTGCACAATATTGTCGTGCACCCAAAAATTGAGCAGCGGGAATCTTATATTTTCCCGAAGAACCAAAATTGTTTGATTTTCTGATAACACTTCTCTTTAGAGTCGTAATATTTCTTTCGATCGATGCATTTACCAAAGGACATATAAGTAATTGAGCAATTTTTCGATACTTTTCCAATAAGATATTTTCATCCGATATAAAATAAATAATTAGAGGTCCGTTGTAGGTTGCATCTACGATGCCTGTTCGTATAGTTCCTATAGAATTCGTAGAGGATCTCGCAATAATTTGTCCATAGAATCCTATAGGAATATTTACTTTTTCAATCAATTCAATCTTTGTAGCTTTCCCTGCGGGACAAAATGTGTCGTGTTTAATACAAAGATCGAAACCTGCATCTGATTTGTATGCTTTCCAACAAGAATTATTTCCCGGAATAATTATTTTCGAGTTGTCATCATCGTCGTCATTAATTATTTGAATTGCTCTTTCTATACGTACATACAAGTCGGAAAAGTAAGTTTTATCATACATTTGTGGATAATGAGGTAAAAAGACATATTGGTTGAAAAGGTTGTATTTGGATAATAAGGTGAAAAATTTAAATTGAGTCTTTACATATTTTACGGCTGAAATTAAATCTATCTCTTGTATTTGCATACTTTTCCAAATAATGTCCTTAAGATTGTACTTATTAGGGATAACAATTACCGATGGAAATTGTTCAAATATTTCTGTTGGAATTTCCTTTAAACAGTCGATGATATTCTTTTCATCAAAATTTTCAATCGAGTCAAATATTAATGAAAAATACAATTGAGATAGTGGTGAACGTTCAAATAGTCTATAATTTTGTTGTTGTTGCATTTTATTCACAATTGTTAATGTGTGCAGGTTTTGTCTAAAAGTCTTTAATGATTCCCTACTATTTTCATGTTTAACATCATTATAGAGGTGTACGTTTTCAAATCTCTTGAGAAATTTGAGTAGTCCCATATGTGTAAGACCATCCAAAAATATATTTTTAGCAAGTGGAAATTTTTCCTTAGGAGTAGTAGTAGTAGTAGGAATTGTTGTATCCATATCAATTATTAGATTAGATGAAGATGTTGTAGGCATGGTAGATTCAACGTTTAAAGAGGACATACTGCAAACAACAACAATTCAAATTAGATATGATGTATAAATATAAAACCTGTTAAACTCACCTGTTTAAGTAATTACACACACACAAAACAAAATATATGTTGTGAGAGAGGAAAACGCAGACAATTGCTTGTATTTACCAATTCAATCTTTTTATAACATAAAAGAGAGTTCAAAACAGATAAGAAGGTTAAAATTTAGCAGATAAGGAATAAATTCAAATACATTGAATGTACAATATAATTAATATAACTCGTGTTTTATGCAATGATAAAAGTATTAGCAGTATGTAGTTAAAAATAACAAAAAACAACTTGTACGAAAAAAGGTTTTATTAAGTATAAAAAGAAAACTATAATGATTTAACAACAACAATTTTCAATTTGATCAATGTAGGGTTTCATTTCTTGTAAAAAGGTGGGACTGATTCCTCGTTGAAATTTTTGAATAAATTTCCAATTAACTCGTTCTCTATGTCGACGGATAAAATCTTCAGTCAAGTTTTGATGGATACTGATGGCATTCCAATCCAACATTCCGGCAAATTCCTCCATAAATCGTTCGTTTAATTGCTGATATTGGGAGATAAGTTGCCAATTGACTTTATTGATACAAGTTCGTATTAGATCTTCGTCTAAATGTTGTTTTCGTGATATGATGTTCCAATTGACAAAATCTTGAAAATAAATGATAAATTTCGCAGGTAAATCGGGAAAATTGGATATTTCATTCCACCAAGCTCTTAGACAAGCCATTATTTTAGAATGTATGTGTCAATAGCAAGTATACAAATAATATGATTGTATTTGATGTATGTTTTTATATATAATTAACAGGAAATGGATGCTATCTGTTTCCTTGTCTTGCAGCAGCCTCTCTCTCGATTCCTCGTTCTTCTTTGCCAAAGGAAAGAAAGTAAGCAGGTACGTTCTTTGCTCCATCGTTCTGTTTGATTCGATCTTTGACCACACATGACAAACATTTTTGATTTCGTATTTCACTTTCACCTTTACATTGTGGACATTTTACTCGTACAATAACTGGCATTTTTGAATGAATGATATGATGTGTGTATTAATGAAATGTTTTATACAAGTTATCTCTCCCTACTATTTATAGTTGTAATTGATAGAAGCATGGAAATTAGGCTATTTTTCCTATATACAAAATTAATTAAACAATATGTACAATATTTACGTATTCTAACTCGATCTCGATAGTAACTATTTATATTTTTTGTTAACTGTACATCCACATTTTAAACAGTTAAATTTTACATTTTCCATATTTTTTAGAGACTTCAAGAGGTTCTCGGGAGGAGAACACGATCTCTATAAAAACAGATGCTAAATAAGTTTTTGATTCATTTATCATTCGCTCATATTGACCACACTAATGTTCTCTACCTGTCTATTGTTTGTTCTCGTTATTGTTGTTGGTCAAAGTACAAACAACTACGATGCTGATGTCAATAATACTTGTAATCAAAATTATGAATATTTATTAGAGGATTATCATTCACTTTATAATACCAGTTTAAATTTGTATCAGGAATGTATTAAATCACTGGACAATTATATGGATTTATACGATAATGAACAAGCTGTTAATGATATTTGTATGGGAAAAATTCTAGAATACGAATACCTGGCTGCGAATTTAACAATGTCGTTAAATTATACGAAACATATTGCACTGCTCAAGGAAAATATCAAATTGGAATCGGATTTGTATTTATTGAGAACCAATCTAACGGAAACATTGCAAATTTGTCAAGAAAAATACAAAGTAGCATATGTCGTAATTGCCGATTTAAAGGAGGAAATTGAAAATTTTAAAAGTAATTTGACCGATCTGACTCGTGAAATCTATCAGTTAGATAACGATGTGTCCAAATGTCAAAAGGATTTAAAACAACAGAGGAAAGAAGAAACGAAAATTTTCGTAAATCTAAAAGACTGCTTTAGAACGAGAAGAAGTACTTTTGGACTCGAAAGACAAATATATTATTCGACTGTCGACGTGTAGAAGACAAAATAGAAAATTGCGAGAAGGAGAAAGTTAAAATTTAATTTGGTGCATTTGAACTACTCATTGCATAGTAATATAATTTATCATTGTATGTGCTACTCTTGACATTATCTGCATGGAATTTTTTACTTATTTATGTAGTAGTTGTTGGAGAGAAACACACAGAGTTCCATATGCAAATTATCAAAGACCTCGAACTCGAATACGGGTTTATTGTAATCAGTGTGCTCGTATAACTATGTGGTATCTTCTTGAGGAATAACAAATCAGTATCTTGGAAATAGTCTTAGAAATAACAATTGCTGCTACCATGAACTTTACTTATTTATGTAGTGGTTGTTGGAGAGAATCGAAAAGTATACCTTTTCAACCACATATAGCTCAAGTAAATTTAATCATTAGACGTAATAATTCTGTTCGACAACTTCGACCTCGACTCAGATTACGAGATTATTGTTATAAATGCGAACGAACGACTATTTGGTATCTTATCGAAGAATAATCTCAGATTTATGAAATCACATAGTATGTAATTAGTTAATACTTGCAAAATTGTATTCAGTTATAAAATAGACGATATGTTTAAGTAATAACATGTTTTTTATTAAGTTTACTAAATAGTACAAATAAATAAAACACATCTATCACATTTTATGATGATTCAATTCGGTCTCTTACAGATATGATTATTTGGCATTAAGTTAGTAAATTGATTCTTGGTTTCATTTTCCAATTTGTTCTTTTTTCTTTCCAAAGTATCTTTTGGTATATATCCTAGACTACGTACAGTTTGCCATGAAGCCTCTTTGTAATATCGAGTACAATTGGAACAATATGTATTCTGATTATAAGATTTATGACCCAAATAGGTTATTTTACTTTGACATGAAGGACAACCTGTTGAGGAATTCATTCTTTATCGATTTCTATCTCGTTTTCTATTAAACTATATTATACTTTATTAAAATTATTTCATTTAAACCTTTTTGATATAACGAATCAAGACAAATTTTAAGATTATTTTATTTTACTCCTACTACCCAAGTCATTTTCAGTTGAAACCAATATTAAAATGAATAACTAAATACTTTCATGTATCTTATATCTAACTATTATTCGTAAATAAAACAAAGGTAAATGTTTTACAGTTTATTAGTAACTTGAAAACAAAAACTTTTACGTTTACAAACTATAAGGTATATTTATTATTTAATATATAGGATTTTATCCCTGGATACTTTTGGATTGCATCCAAAAATGTCTTTTCATCCTCTGCACTTTCTGCCTCTACGTGTAGATACTTTATCGGTAATATCCAGGTAATTTCTTCCAATTTGGTAGTTGGTACTTCATCCCCGTCCAAGAATACATTAATTTGATTAGTATTATTTACAATTTCAATTTTATGCACACCACGTCTGTGAAAGAAATAAAGGATATATAATAATCTATATATTAATTAAATCAGTCATTAAAATCAAAGCTAAATATATAAGTAGTAAAATTATATGAAACAATACTCACACGAATAAGTTTTTTATTAATATATATAAACGTTTTGATAGGTAACACTTTAATGTCTTCAGATTCAAAAATTATCAACATTTTTAAAAGCAACTATTTGTTTCACTACACAACAAATAAATTTGACTCTGAGTAAGAAATTTTAATGCTTATATAGTAAATACAGTAAAAAAAATAAATCACGTCATTTGATATTTGGAAAATTTATGTGACTGGAGCAATAAATTAATGATATCTTGTTTACTTAAAAACCTTATCAGACAACATTTTTACAGACAAAACGACTCCACTAGTTTACATATTTGCTTATTTTATTTTTAATAGACTAATTGACTCTCATGACGACTATGTATGATGTGATTAAATCCCCTATATAATAGGTGTATAGAAAGGTATTAAAATCAATACAAAATTCATTCGTCTAATAGTTACTTGCTCCAATACTTAATAATGCCGCTTTTTAATGAAGAAGAAGTAAATGCCAACAACGTTATTAAAAGAAATATAGAGTTACTAAGACTACTGGAATTAAGGCAAATGGAAATTGCCGAAGAAGAGGAAGAACATTTACCCTTAAATTTATTAAGAGAAAAATTACTACAACAAAAAGTTCAAGTTGATGAAAATGATGATGATGATGATGACAACGATGATGAAATCCCACTTAGTAAATTAAAAGAAAAATGGTTAAAGGAGAAAATGGATGAGGATGAAGAGATGATTGAACAAACAGAGAGTGAAATGGATGTGGATGATGATGATGATGATGATGATGATGATGAATATTTAAGTTGGGAGGATATAATTAAATTAGGATACCAGATATTATAGTTTAGATGTTAGATATTTTATAAATACCTTTAAGAAGAAAATAGATATTATTATAGTTTAGATGTTAGATATTTTATAAAATACCTTTAAGAAGAAAATAGATATTTCTCTCGTATAAAACTTTTGTTTTAATAATTTAAACTTTTCTAGAGACCTAACTATTTTTTATTCCATTCCCTAAAAATACAAAAATAAGATTAATATTGAAATCAATTCAGGTAAACAATTTTTGTGGAGAGGTCATATTATATATGTTTGCTTTGTAAAAGTTTTATTAGTTGTAAAGTAACTGTGACACGATGAAGTTGGCTGTTCTCGATATTCAGGGATTTAACTTTTTATTTGCTGCCGATGATGATAATCATGATGTGTATGTGGAAGAATTCCATGCTAAAGAAATTACGATATCAAATGGTTTACAGACAAGTCATTATGTATTGAAACCGAAAATACCCTTTGCTCAATTATCTCGACTCAATAAAAGAGCTGTTTGTAAGACTGAAAAGGAACTTGGTTTACGATATTCTTCCGGCTATGTAGATTACAAGCAAGTTGGAGAAATTTTAGATAGAGTACTGGACAATATTGATGTATTGTATGTAAAAGGAAAACATGTTTTTCGATTCGTTCAAGACAACATTGCTGCTTCTACTACTAATTTGCATACTAATCCCAATTTCAAGATGATTGATATAGATACTTTAAATGTATGGAACATGCCAACATTTAAACCTACAAAACCTTCCTGTTTAGATCATAATCTAATTTACAATGCTAAAGTTCAATGTAGTACTACAAATTGTATGACACTATTGGCATGGCTATCAATATTCATCCCATAATATCAACATCATATGTATTTAATAAATTTTTTAAGGAATTTTTCCAATGTTAACTGAATAATTTGTAGAAAAATTATTGAAAGAGCGAGTTTAATAAATATTTTCAATTTCAAACATGTGTGTTTTATTATTTCCTATTTAAAATACTAAAAGTATTAAGAATATAAGGACTTTATACTAGAAAAAAAAAAAACATTAAATATTTAAGGATATAAGGACTTTATTAAGACAAATATACATATATCTATTACTTAAAAAATAAAAGGTAATAAGAATTAACAAGGAGTTTCTAATGGTTGCCTCTTTGTTCTCGTTGTCGTTGTTGGTATTCTCGTTCCCCAATCGGTCTTGGAATTATTGATTGTACATGTTTATCTATAAGATCATGTGTACCAGTCTTCCAGATATCCTGACATTTCGAATGCATTCCTTGTTGTCCCCCTGAAAATAGGTCGTTATCACGAACACCACATGCTATACATCCTCCATTTTGATATAAACCGACTCCACTTAACAATTTACCAGGTGTTAATTCGACAGCATTACGATTAATCCAAAGTCCATTTCTTTTTGTTACTACATATAATTGTTGACGATCTTCACTCATTGTTTATTTGATTTTATGTTTATCAAATACTGACTACTAACCAAACATATCCATTTAAATATACATATCCCTTCTCAATCGTTCTTTTTAACCTTATCATCAAGAATTATAGGAGAATCTCAGTATAACACATTAAATTATCAAAGATTTCATCTTATTTGCAAAATGAATTTATTCAGTCAAGATGATTTAGTATATAAAACTTGTAGAAAAATTGATGATTTTGTCAAGAAATTAGCATGTTGTTGTGAAACAAGGATTCGACTAATATCTTATCGAGAATATTTAACACCTTTTATCGATCGCAAACAAGTTACGAATAATTTAGAAACACATTACGTATCATGTGTATGGTCACATCCTGGAGTTCGAGAAGGACCCGATACATGTGAATGTTTCCATGTTAATATGGTACTAAGACGTGTCAATGAAGAATTGTCAGAGTTGTCGACATCAAACAAATGTATCCAATGTAGTATTTATTGCAATCATAATAAGAATAATAAGTTAATTGAACAATTATCTAAACTATTTGTAAATCTATCGAGCTGTTTTAAAAAATAAATTTTAATAATACAATGTTAAAATAAAAAAAACTTGCCATCTAAATATTACTGTTTTTCCAATCACCAGATTTTGTTATTATTATTTTTATATATTGCAGTTTGTTTTTAAGTAATAGCGCTAATTAAGTCATAGCAAATTTTCCAATCACTTTGTTATTATAAACATGTTTTCAACATTTATCTCTTATCATTTTATAAAATTAATCCAATTGTTTTTGTTATTTTTGTCTATAGCGACTAGTCGACTCCATACATCATTATTTAGATAAGTGGTAATTTTCCAATTTAAATTGCATTTATACTGATAAAAAACGTGTATAATTAGTATATGCATATCAGATGATTTGTATTTATTATATAAACACATACATGTCTTATGTCGAATCAATTACAAGTTATCAACATAGTAACATATAACTGATTTAATCTCTTTGGAAATTTTATTAAAACAGAAAATTGTCAAATCATACACGATGACAAGTTCTCAATGTTCATATAATCTAGTAATAAAATGTTCACGAAGTGGTGCAACGTTAAAGTTTTGTTGGAGTGCTGAAATGGTACAACTGAAGAGCTGGTCCCTGATGTTAACTCAATTAAGTAAATCAAAGTGTAAAAATTGTCTACAACCTTTAATTATGCAAATTTCTTATAAAAACAAGCCTTGTGCATTGGTTAGACCATTACACGAAAATCTGTTCATTGGCAAGGAAGAATATGAATGGCTCAGGGACACACTACTTCATATGGGTCGCAAATGTCTTCGATATACAACTCGAATTAATGTATTAGCAGGAATGAGCGGCCCGTATTCAGCTAAACTGAAGATGGCAGCCTCCACTATACGGAAACGTTCCCACCAGGATGATTAATGTATTATAATAATTTTTGTATTAAGATATTAGTTAATTTTATATAGAGATTTTATTTTTTTTAAAGTATTTAAGTAAGTCAATAATTTAAACCAATTTGCTTTTTAGTAGACAAATAATATTGATATTATATTTACAACCTATTTCTTAGTTTATTATTAGTCAAATCTTTGTTCTTTTGGAAACAAATTTTGATTTATACAAATATCAGAATTACTAAGTAGTGATAGTAACTTTAAAACAAACAAAACAGCACAACCTATTTCTTAGTTTATTATTAGTCAAATCTTTGTTCTTTTGGAAACAAATTTTGATTTATACAAATATCAGAATTACTAAGTAGTGATAGTAACTTTAAAACAAACAAAACAGCACAACCTATTTCTTAGTTTATTATTAGTCAAATCTTTGTTCTTTTGGAAACAAATTTTGATTTATACAAATATCAACTAAGTAGTGATAGTAACTTTAAAACAAACAAAACAACCTTTACGTGTTTACATTTACCTACAACGAAATATCGTAAATTTATTGGTCTTTCAATTATTTTTAATGCTTTCGAATCTACTTTTTATCAACTAATTTTAACATTTCTTATCTGTTTTTGTTGAACTCTCTCATTTATACATACTAATAAGCATTTCATAATTTTTAGTCAAATAGTTATTAGTAAAGCATATAATATTGCAATTTGTACTTTATCCAATACATTTTACATCCTCTTATCGACAAAAATTTGATCTTTCTTATCAAATTTGTTGAACTCTCTTAACAACTGGTTTTTGTTGGTATCATTTCGTACCAGGCAACATATTATTTACATCTTAACATTTTAGTTAGTTTTATTGTATATTTTTGTACTTTTAAGTATTTAAGTAAGAATCTAAAATATTAATTTATCCAATACATTTTACATCCTCTTATCAACTAATTTTAACCTTTCTTATCTGTTTTTGTTGAACTCTCTCTCGCATTTATTTAATATTTCTAATCAAATATATAGTTATTAGTAAAACATAACATTGCAATTTATATTTTATCCAATACATTTTACATCCTCTTATCGACAAATATTTGATCTTTCTTATCAAATTTGTTGAACTCTCTCATTTAATTTAGGTTTTTGTATCATTTCGTACCAGGCTCTACATTTACATCTTAAGATTTTAGTTAGTTTTATTGTTTTATAGAGATTTTATATTTTTAAGTATTTAAGTAAGTAGTTTTTCAAATTTTCTCCAAGGTATAGAAGAATAGTTGTAAAGATTTTTAAACAAATTAGACGAGGCTCTTTTGTTCATTGGTATTAATATATTTATTAAATCTGTGTTCTCATACTTGTATGTTTTATTCTCCTCTCGTTCCCACACAACGAGTCAAAGGCTCAGCTCATTTTTAACAAATATTTTACTAAGATTTACAATACAACGAGACCAAATTATACTTTTGTTAGGCTCAACAAAACCTTTTACAAAACTAGTAACAGATGACTCGAATGAATTATTTTATAGTTTCTTGTATCTACTTTATTTTAGTAACAATTTGTAGAATTTATTAATATATTGTCTTAAATATCTGCTCATACTTGTATTTTATTCTCCTCTCATAATACGAGTACAGACTAGGCTAGGATCATCTCTCTCTACATATATATTTTACTAAAATTTACAATACAACGAGACCAAACTAAGCTCAACAAAACTAACTCTTTGTGAAAAACAAACAACAACTTTTACTCTTATACGGTAAAAGGCTAGGCTCATTTAATATTTTACTATTATTATTATTACAAAAATCAAAAACTCATTTGAGATTCATTTAAGCTCATTTCGTACTTATTTTACGATTCTTGACAAATATTACTTATTTAACTTGCTTTCATCTCATATAACATATTATAGCAAAATCCAACGAGTTCACAACATTTCAACGAGCTCACAATAAGCTCATTTCATACTTATTTTACTTGCTAACAAATTTCATCAATTTTAATACACTTGTATGCATTCAAAACATATCCTTATCAACTATTTTTGACCTTTCTTATCTATTTTGTGACCTATCAGACCATTTAGAACATTCTAGCTATCACGTCATTTCTATTTTTAGAATAATTCGCCAAAGTGTTTACTTGGTTTCAATTCAAGGAAATTAGCATAAGTCATACTTTTTGTTTACATTTTGCCTTATCTTCGACATTTTTACCGACTTTACGGCGCCAGTTATTTACTGTTTTCGCTCAAATTACAAGATTTTACATTGTATCATTGCTAATTTTAATACATTTACTTCTTTGCCTTTACAATTCAACCTATCAGACACAATTTCGAATAGATAACACACATTTTTTACCCTTCAACCAATCAAATTTATACTCTTATTAGCAACTTTTACACAACAACCTATCAAATACATGCCTTTTCCAATAGACAACACCCATTTTCACAGCTCACCTATCCAAATACACAGATTCTTATCTAATTTTACACATTCAACCAACCAAATACAACATTTCTTATCTAGTTACGCCTACTCTGATAAGACCACACCAATAAGCATCTAAACTAATGCAACTTCTCCTCAAATGAAAGTTTACAAAGTTTTTAATGAAGTTAAGATACCCTGTTTCCACATCTACTGGACTTGTTACGTCATTGACGATCACTTCTTGCAGACTATCTACCTCTAGAAAGACATTTTCAAACATCTAAACTTGACAAATTTTAACTCATTGACGACTACTTCTTGCACTTTCTTAACTAATAAGCTTACACATATTCACATCTAACATTAAAACATCTCTTAGACAAATTTTATTTTACCAAAAAGGCACTGATTCAACATCCACTGGACAATTTACGTCATTGAAGACTACTTCTTGCACAGCTTTCAACATTCCTTTTTTTATGGCATCCCAACAATTGCATTCTCTATTACGAATCCTATTTGGTTAAGTAGGATAAGTCCCCAGGTTTTGCAGTATTGAAACCAACTTATGTAGGTTCAAATCCTACTACAGACATGACTTTTTTTAACTTATTTCATTTAATACACAACATTTAACACACATTTATTCTAAGTCCTCAAGGTCTTTCAATGACAAAAAGGCACTGAGATACATCCACTGGACTTGTGACGTCATTGAACACTTCTTCAGATATTACAGGTAAATTACAGGTAAACAGGTACAGGTATACAGGTAAACAGGTGACACAGGTACAGATATACAGGTAATCAGGTAAACAGGTATACAGGTAAACAGGTATACAGGTAAACAGGTAATTAAGTGACAACAGGTACAGGTCAAAGGTCAAGGAAAACGTAACTAATTCACTTATGCGGACGAAGAACGACCTTCCAAGACACAACTTTCAGAAGATTTCAGCCAAACGACTGAAAACTCCTGAATTCACTTCTTCAGGTACTCGGCAAGGTCGGGTTAACTTTCAAGGTCAAATGTGATCCAGAAGCGCGTTTGTTATACTACTGATTTCAAGCGTGGTTGCAGGTGAAGGTCTTCCAGAACGCTCGTCGCCTTCCACCCAAGTTGAATCGGCGATTCATCACGAAAACTACTCTCAAATTTGCATAAGCATCAGTTTAAAACAAAATTTCACACATAATAGACCTTTACACAAACGCACACATAAAGCAAACTGAACGAACTTACAAGTGGAAACTTGTCACGCAGCGTTGTGAAGGATGTTCTCTGTCGCCACCTATAGACCCAAATTGATACTGTTTCACGTTCTTGCTCTATAGCGTTAGTCCAGAAACTTTTGGATTTCACCACGTATAGCATTTTGTATATAAAAGTTTAAAATATTCTACACTTAAAATCTTTTTTAAATTTACCATAACATGACGGTGTAGAATTGGCAAAATGACTTGTTATTTTTTCAAAAAACTACTCGTTGCTGTCTGCTGTTCACCATTATATTCGGTTTAATTTTATTTTACTTGTTATTATTCTGAATAATAAACATTTAAGTTTATATTAATTTCTTTAAAATCTAACTCTCCAAAAAAACACCATATTTATTCAAAGACATATTATATGTAACTTTCCAAGGATGTTAGTTTGCCATAGCTTAAATGCAAAGATTTTAAACTTATGGACTTTCATATATGTATTTATGTAGTGACATAGAATATTTACTTTGAAATATACAGAATTGTTCTGAGAGATGATGCACCATTCAGAATTCATCATAATTATTAGAGTAAATTTGAGTACTTTGTAGAAATGTATTTCCTAAAATTTAGGTTAAATATTTAGCACATAATCCACAATAATATACAAATCTAGAAGCCTATAAAAATATTTTTCTTAAAATTGTTTTCACAATCTTTAGGCTTTTATTAAATAACCGGTCAAGTGCAAGTTGAACTTGCACAATTAGTGTTCCGTACGTTGATTGATTTTAAAATAAAAAATTTTGTTAGGGTGGTATAAATGATCAGTGACTTCACAAAACACACCCCAAATGAGTTTTCAACAGAGTTTGTTTCCAAACTTTACTGAAAACTGGTGACCTTGAAATTTTGTTTTTTTCTATATCAGATAAATTATTAAAGGTAATGATAATTTTCGTTCAATCTATACCCCGTGGAGAATAATCCAGGATTTTTTTCAAAATTTTTTGATCAGTACTTTTCGAGATAAGGTAGGGGACAGCGATTTTTCACGATTTTTTAAAAGTAATACGAAGAAAAATGTGCGCAAGTATTACATTATAATATATTTTTTACTCGTGTTTTCACAAGCTTTCATTTGACACCACACTCGATGACCTAGTAAAAAAAATTTTTTTTCACTTCCGATTTCACCCCTCAAAACGAATCCCTTAAGTCAAAATTTATGTTACGGTGATATAAAATGATCAGTGACTTCACAAAACACACCCCAAATAAGTTTCAACAAAGTTTATTTCCAATCTCTACTGAAAATTTCCTTGAAATTTCTGTTTTTTTATATACCAGATAAATTATTACAGATAATGCACTCGTGATAATGTTCGTTGAATCTACACCCCGTGGAGAATATTCCAGAATTTTTTCAAAATTTTTTGATAAGTACTTTCCGAGATAAGGCGGGTGGACAGCGATTTTTCGCGATTTTTTAAAAAATAATACAAAGAAAAGTGCGCGCAAGTATTACGTTATATGTATATTTTTTACTCGTGTTTTTTCACAAGCTTTCATTTGACACCACACTCGATTACCTAGTAAAAATTTTTTTTTTTTTCACTTCCGATTTCACCCCCCAAAACTAACCCCTTAAGTCAAAATTTAACTTTCAAAACTACATGGCTCTGATGAGGCCATCAATTCCTATATTACTACCAAATTTCAACTTCCTATGACAAATAGTTTCGGAGAAAATCGGGTGTTGTGACAGACGGACAGACAGACGGACAGACGGACAGACAGACGGATAGACACCGAAGTGATCTTATAAGTGTTCCGTACGGAACACTAAAAATCAGCCAACACTATAAAGTAGTGTATGAATTTTAATGCTTAGAGATTTGGATAGGTGTTTAAAGGTTTATTATTCAATTACGACTAGACATATTAACCAACCTGAATGAAAGTTGCGAATATATAAGTTATTATTTGAAACAGACTATAACTTTTAACACTAAATTGAAACATCACATCCTTTATTTATGGACTTACCTCTACCAAACCAAAAAGGTAGATGACTTTATTGGTCGATTTTAATAGAATGGACGGTAAATTTCTGAAAAGTCTATTTCTGCCTTACTAATGGACAAATTGCCGTCGTAATTTGATAGGAAGAATAATAAATCAAGAAATTATTATCTCACAAAATTTAAGTATTCATCTTTCATTTATTTATGGACTATTTTTAAACAAACTTGAATGACAAATATCAAATAATTCAGGAAAAAACCAAAAAAAAATAAATAAAAAATGGTGTTGAGATCTATCAAAACTAGAATATTGGTCGAGCACCCAGTTTGTGATAGCCCTATAAGATTTTGTCGAACTTAAGAATACATCGCACATGTACGGAACAAATAAATCCTTTTTTAGAGTATTAGGATTTGCAAGCAGATTTTCTTTATTCTATTTTACCAATTATAACAAGAAATATCTAACTAAATTTTTAAGTCGACAAATAGTAACATTTTATGTAACCTTTTGTTTGGCTTTTTTTAAAAGTCGATTGTCTGCTTTAAATTTATGGCATTGGTCTGAATTTGCGATCTTTTATGTACGTAGTTATACAGATTATTTACTTTGTTTGAAATATACACATTTATTTTCAAATACAGTGCGCTATTTTGAATGACATTGTGTTCCGGTCGGCTTGGCACACTGACCGCTTGTCCGGCAAGCCAGCAAAATTTATTATCACTTTTGTCGTATGTATACATACAGCTAAACAAAATTAAGCAACGTTATTTAGTCGGAAAATACTTTTTTAATTTTTTTTTCAACTTACAACACGATTTTTATCTATGATGTATGTAACAATAGTTTTGGCCCTAATTATAAAAAAATAGTAATAATTATTAAACTTATGTAAAATAAATCTTACATACAGCCTGTCAAGTAACAATGTGCCTGCAATAATTCATTTTTGGTAGATGCGATTCTAACGATTCCACAAGAAATCGATAGAGGGAACCTTTGTCTACGACGCATTTTAGTAAAAGTATTAATCGATTCCGAACTTTCGTCGAAATCACGTAAAATCCAAAATGAGACATTTGTTTGCGTGTTGGTTCGAGGCAATCTTTCTTTGTCCTCTTCCAAAGCTGCTAAATATATTAAAAAGTCGGTGTCGTTTATGAAGAAGTGGGTATATCGTTTAGAGACGAAAAATATCGACGTTTTCCCAAAACGTGACTCCATAGGCAAAGTTACTTCAAAATTCGAAAAACGAAATATGTCTTGGTTTTCATATTGGACGTATAGGAGGCTTCGGGCATCAGCAATGATTTCATTTTATAAAACAAACCTTCATTTTTTATTGATTATTGCCGGTATATAATACCGGGCGGTACAATAAAAGTAAATAGGTGAGGTGGGAACTGAAAATGTCACTCAGAAAAATGTTTAAAAAAATACTATGAATTACGCAAGCTTTTGTTGTACTGATTTTTTCCTCCTGTTTTCCTAAAAATTAACGAAAACTACTATTATATTAACAAAACTATCTCTGTATTAGTTCTTAAATTCAACATATTTTTAGTCATTGGAAAAAAATTTAAAAAAAAATAGTAAGCAAGTATGGAAATATTGAATCCTATTACCTAACCTGATACTTTAGTCGTGAAAAGAATTTTTAACGAAATAAGAATATCATAATCTTTTCAAAATTTTATCTTACTTTCTTTTCCAATTTCAAAATTTTTGTCGTAATCAAAAGAGTTTCAAATAGAGAATTCGAAGGAAACAGGCTTTCAGAATCTGGAAGTTATTTAGTTTCAGAACTATAAACATTTAAACATAATGGTGGTAACAATGCAACATAGCGTTCTGTGTTATGAAATTCACTGCATGTATTAAAATAGGTGACTACTGGGGTGTAGAAGCATATTCAATACTTTTTTTTTAATTCGAAAATTTTTGAAAAATTATAAAAAGAGGCAAAACTGAATTTTACCAAATTATTTAGAAAATGGACCCGCCCCTGAATGGCCCTTATTGTACGCGCAGGTATGTGTTGCCAAATCTACGATTTTCTCCAATAATTAGGAATTTTCAAATTTTGGGTACAATTAATATAACAAATCAAAATAATAATAGATAATACACCGTATACGTAGTAAAAAGAATATTTAAACATAATTTCTTATCTATTATATCAAAAGAATTTCCTTGAATACAGGCGAAAGCAAGCTCATAATTGACTTGATCATTACGTGATGAAAATCTATCTTATTCAATTCTGATAGTGGAAAAAACTAAACATGTCATATACTTTTCACCAATATAATAATTAACGAAGATTTTTGCAAGTGTCATCTGCAAGTTCGTTGATTCTTGAAGTTATTGCCTCTTAATAAGTGGCTCTGACCTTTAAGCGAAGTTAGCTGTTTTATTTTGATGTACCTTAATTGGGCAGTTGCTCTCCATATAAAAAATCCTAGGTTGTGTGTTACATAATCACTAAACCACTTTAAATTTTCTTATATTTTTTTCTAATTATTTTCTTATTTAGAATTATATATTATAACGTCTCATCTGTCAAGTAATTTTGACACTGATGTTTGATAAGTCATTTTTTGTGGATTCTGCTTTATAGACATTTTTAGAATTTCTATTCGATAATGGATATGATTTAAACTGCAAGCAAAAATATTTATAAAAATAGTAAAAAAAATTAAGAATCGGATAGCCCAAATAAAAAATTTGGAAAAACTTATTTGAAGTTCGTTATTCGTATCGCTATTATGGTAGAGTCTGTTTAAGAATTAAACTAGGAAAGTATTGGGTTTCAAAAATACAAGTAGGTGGAAGTTGAGAAAAGTAATGGTAGAACAAAGAAAGATCTCACGTACCTAATCTCTCTCTCGCGCCCCACGTACAGTTGCATTTTCTGGAAGAGTACTAGTTGTTATATATCAAGTATATTACACTATTCAAAATAAAATTTGAAGACTATTGTTATTACAACAAGAAAATTTTGTAGTCTACTGCAGCTAAGCTAGGTGATACATACCTGTCTAAAATTTAACTAATTACCAAGAAAACTGTGGATCTAAACTTGGTTTACCTCAATGCGTTAAGCATTGCTTACAGTAGGCAATGTCTTAGTAGCAATATAAAATACATAAATATCATTAACAATACAAAAATATGGAGAGGCTTCGAGCCATCAGAGAACCACTGAGGTAAGCTTCTCGCGTAGTTTTACCACTTACACTACTTACACCTAAACCAAAAGCAACCGGTCGATCCGGTATGATAATTCAACCATATACGACCAATTTAAAATCATAGTGAAGGCACCGTATAAGGCCGCTCCCTGATTTGTCAGGCGGTATCGTTTTTCTCGGTGTGCTCAGTACTGATTCATGCCGAACTGCTATATTTTTCAGTTAACCCCACCTGACTTCCTCCGCGCCCGTGCATTTGCGTTTTTGGCTCTCAGATGTTAATCAAGTTTGTTTATTACTTTTGTTCGTTATTAACTTTCCAAAATATAGTCCTGTGACCTAAATAATTATGCAAAAAAGAAAACCACAACAAAATAGCAAATCAGAATAGAAAAAAAGGTTTCAATTTATGCCCTAATTAAAAACATTCGAACATTTTTTTTCTTTATCGAGGGCCAACTTTGATCACAACAACTGGCAGACTGCTTTAGTACAAGTAAATGAAATAGTAGTTGAATCAGCACTGTAGATGGTTCCGCAGAGACGGCGTGAAAAAAAAAATCATCCACATTCATTCATTATTTAGGGTCGATTTTTTCTTTAATTATTGAGATCTGCGATATAAGATGATTTTTATGCAATCGGTCTTGCCATAAGGCATCGTCAGTTCCAATATATGCAGTGAATTCCATAACACCCGGTATATATATATATATATATATATATATATATATATATATATATATATATATATATATATATATATATATATATATGACAATGTCATCTGCAAAGCTGTAGATTGGATTTCCGGTCTTTTCCAGCAGATCGTTAATGTAAATGAGAAAGAGAGTAGGAGACAGTGTGGAGCCTTGGGGCACGCTGGCGTTGATAGTGAAGGTGTTAGAAAGAAATCCGTCGACCGCCACTCGTAAAGAATGTTCACTTAGGCAACATGAGAGCCACAAACAGAACTTTTCAGACATACCACAAGAACGTAGCTTAGCCAACAGCCCATCGTGCCAAACACGGTTGAATGCCTTGGATATGTCAAGAGCAACCGCTCGAGATCTAGCTTCATTAAAATTTATTATATGACACATTCTCTAAGGACAATATCGGGCAACCCTGACTGCACATAGTTTGTGGGACCCGAAACTGACGCTGCGTCAAGACGCGGCAAAATTAGGAAAATCGGTTTGAATGTGTCCTATGAGACCATTCCACAACATCTTCGTGCTCATGATGTCAAATTACGAAGCCCGTTGAAGAAACCTTTACTGGGCGAAAATTACGTCGTGAAGAGGCTCGCTTGGGCCCACGATGAGATCGTAGAATGGCGCTTACAGTCGCCGGACGCCAACCCTATTGAAAACGTTTGGTATCTTGTGAAGACAAAGCTCAGAGGAAAGACTCTGAGGACTTTGACTCAGTTATCTCGCAAGATTCGAAACATTTGCAGAGTATGCAGAAATTCTTCTCGACAGCATGTCTCGAAGATGACAGGTGATTATTGATACAGGAGGCGACTGAATAATTTACTAAGGTAATTGCGCCGTTGTTAGCACACCAAAGAATTGATGGCAAAAAATGTTCTCAAACACATTTTTTTAAGAATACTAGCTGTCACGTTCTTACTTGACAGGCTGTACATACAATCAACAAAATAGGTGCAAATATTTTAATAGATTTAAAATATTATATTTTTTCCAACCCTGAAAATTCTTATGAAAAGAATATGTTGAATTTTAAAAAAGCTACGAAATTTTATAATTTTGTCTGTTTTTTCCTTTATAGGTTTAAACTGTATTTAATAAAATATAGTTTGCAACATGAATTTACTAGATTAATTAATTACCAAATACACATAAATACGCATAATTACGAAAAATTATGAAATACCGTTAGATAATTTTTGCGAAGACTTACTCACACCGACTTACAATGTCAACTACCATATGATCAATTTAACTACAGTTAGCAGAGAGTGGCTAAATTGTTTCTTAAGTTAGCAAACCTAAACTATTTGTCACAGACTTGGCGCTTTCAACTAAATAGTTGAATTAGATTTGCCAACTTAAGGACGCCTTACTTAAGAGTAGTGTTTTGTAATTGACTATAAGTTTTAAAATTTCTGACCATTTGCAGTGACGCGGCCAGCTTCAAAGGAGAAGCATACCCATAAAAAGGGCGTTATTTCAAGGAACAATAATAACACTAAAGGAGGAGATCAGGGTAGTCGCCAAACGATAACTGTGGGGATGGGGTGGCAAAGCCCCTTAATGAAAAAAAACCTCTTGCACTAGAACTCGAAAAGCCCCTCCTCCCAATACACTAAACTTAAAAACAGATAACCTTAGGGTGAATATTTTTTACAAAAAAGAGCCCTCTCATACACTGGAACGTTAAATTTTAAACCTGATGCCAAATAAAGAAAGTAAATTTCTTGTAAATTGAAAAAAAAATTATTTTATTAAATATAATATTAAAAATCGACGACCTGGTCGGGGAAATTTTTCACAAAAAAGAAACTATTCATACAGTGAAGCTTCAAAACCTTACACCTAATTAAGAATGTGCTAATGCCATGGTCTATGCATACAACGAAAGTTGAAAACTTTAAACCCAATTTAAAAATCAGTTATTGGGGAGATAAAGACTTTTTTACGAAAGAGAACTCTCAATATAAAAGCTATATTTGTAAGGGGACACTAATTTCTATATCCTTCGTTGCCCCTCGCCCACCTATGGCTACGCTACAGCCTGTATTTCATGAAACTAAGTAGTTAAATTGGCTTTATTTCTAGACTGATCACATTATTTACATATGTATTTCCTGTTCGGTAGCCTCAAAAATAAATTAAGCCTTAGAGAAATGAACAACTAATATAGCATTAGCACATTTCGAATCTTTATTATAACTAACTTGCTGAAAAATAACTAGTGAAATAATTGGTAAGTGGAAGTTTACTTAGGTCTCTATCTTTATTTGTGTCGGTACTCTCATCTGTGACATGTATAAATAAATTTACATATTTTTTGTTTTTACGTTATCTACTAATTTCAATGACTTCAGTTTAACTTAATCCGATAATAGCTATAACAAAATAACCCATGCTGTGCTATTTTGCTAAATCATTTTACTAACTATTAGAATGTAGATATTACATAAATTTTGAAAATCATGTAGAATTTTCTTTTCAAATGTATCTGTCATTAGTAGGATTTAGCAACGTTTTTGTTATTATGAACATAACCTATCATATGATCAAATATTCACACGCAAACAGTTTACATCTAGTATAATAATAATAGTAAAGGGCTTGAGAACTTAGAATGACTTTTAAATGCATACAATTTAAGATGATGCTTTGGCTATTAGGACACCAATTTCTAATTTTCTTCGCCACTACTGTTCTTGCCTACTTCTCACTCATTTATGAGTGTTTTCGCAAGTATGCCTATTTCAAAATATGACAGAGCCTATAATAAAAGTTGTTTTTCGGCTACACACCAACGGATGACTCGACAAATTGGATATTGTGTATACCAAATCTGCAGAATTAACTTTGCGTTAATGCAGTGCGCAGAGCCAGTCTTAATTCGTCCGGATAAATCTGCAGCCTTTAACTTGAACAGATTAAAATCTTTTTAGTTAATGATCGGAATGATTCATTTCTTATTGAAATTTATTAATGATAAAAATGTCTGATTTACGTTATATGTCAAAAGAGTTTTTACGATTTATATATATATATATATATATATATATATATATATATATATATATATATATATATATATATACACATATATATATATATATATATATATATATATATATATATATATATATATACAATATGTATAAAAAGAGAGAGAGAGAGTTCTGTAAACAAACCATATTACGACTTACTTCTCTTTACATTGGATTCAGAATCGATGCTTGAAAGTATGGATAACTTAGGTGACCCTCCGCAATTTCAAACAATTTTTGAAATAGAAGAAAGTGCAGAAATCGAAAATATGTCGAATGCAGATATATTTCAAGAGACGGAAGATAAAACTGAAAATGTGAATAGACAGGTAAACTGGTAATTTGTTTTTTGATGACAGCAATAAAACCCTAATATAAAATCAAATATTGATATTAAACTCTTCCTTGTGGCACCATTTGATCTTGCCACTCGACTCTCCTTCTGCCTTGAAGAATCTTAAATATGCTTCTCTGTTTAGCCTGGTTTCCAATGAAGCATTTGTACTGTAAACTCTTGCCAGAGACGGGAGACCATCGGGAAGTCATGTTCGCAATTTTTCTTCTATTATCCTACCTGTATTAATATCCTTTCTGTTGAATGTTGTTGAACTTATATAGGTCAACCTAGTTTTTCTTAACTAAAGATATAAAAGGCATATAGCGTGAACAATATAATTTACATTATGAGCGGTAACACATATTTTAGTATGTAGTATTCTGAATTTGGATGCTATTAAACAAAAAGCATTCTCTACTACCGCTCTACACCTTAACAGTCGGAATACATGCTTTTCATCTGTCAATTCTCTTTGCGAGAATGATTTCGAAATATGCTCGCATAGTCGAAAAGCCTCATCAACTTCAAATACGAATTTAAATTAAGAGTTTGTTATCTATTTGGAATTTTTAGCATGTCATTATTCAAAAAGTCATAAAACTTTTTTATCGTAAGAATGCCACGATCATATTTTCTTCCCTGTTTTCCACGGCAACAACTGAATTCGTACTAGAAATTCATGAGCGCTATTAAAACAACATTATAGAGATTTTAATAATTGTAATATAATGCTCCAGTATTAGATGGAGGTTGGATTCTAATATGTTTGCCCTCCAAAAGTCCGCCACAATTAACCATTTGCCAGCGATTTTTAAAATGCCTTGCCATTCTGCTGTTGTTGATGTAAACTAAAAATAAATCATATATGATAGTAAAATAATACAAATAACTCGTAAACATATATATTTTGTATACATTCCTTACGATGCTCGGAGTGAAAGGCCGTCCACTACTCCAAAAGCAAAAAAAAAAGAACGGAGAACAGCAGATAGTTCAGAAAATTTGAAAAAAAAAGTGTGAATATCAGCACAGACACACTATCACGAATCGACAATCCAGATGAATTTGATGCTATCGAAGTTAACGTGTTGCCTAAGCTAAGGAAAATGGACCCACACCAATCATGTTTGGCAGAAGCTTTATTAAATAAGATTCTGTTCAAAATTACGCTCAAACAATTGACTTTGTAGACAAGGGCAGTGGAGGTTCCTCAAAATTACGATTATCCATAGCACCCACAAATCGTCCAGACGCCTTATCGTGTACAAGCTCAAGTGGAGCCTGCGACTAATATGAAAATATGGGTCGATTACTCTTTCCCGAAAATAATAGGCAATAATATAAAATGTCTTTCGTATTAAAATGTTTACTGACTCTGTTATTCCTTTCCTCCGTAGCATTATCAGTGGTGTTTTTTTTCACGTTTGTTCTTTCCTTATCTTGCATATTTCTGGCTGGTATATCGGCTTATTTTTAAGTTATTGGTCTTGCTTTAAATACGATTTCACTTTTTTTTTGTTTCTTTCTATATTGGAATCTACATTTTGCTCTTTTTTATTTATGGGTTTATGTTCTTACTTCGCCTAGACTTTTGGTTGTGACGTCGAGTTCTTTTAATTACTTCTTTAGTTTTTAGTGGTCCCTCTATGATTGTAGATTTTTAATTTATTTGCATCATTTTCGAACATTTAGAAGCAGAGTGTTATTTTTGCTCTTAAGCATCTCAATTTTTTGGTCTCGTTTTACCAACTCTAATATTTAAAATGCTTTTTCGTCTATGTGGATAAGACATGCGAGTCTCTCACCATGCAGCATTCATTTGGTGTCACCAATTGTTCGCAGTATACTTCACTGTTCCTGTTCACACTCCCCCTTGCCTATTTGCTGTGCGGCCGTAAGTCGATGACTACCGATCCCTGCTTTTTATCGTCTGTGCATCCGCAACATAAAGAGTTTTTAGCTTTGCTTTAGGTAGTTAATGAAGCACGCAGAACGAGCCGTAAAAACAAAAGCGCTATAGATTGAAGGTGGTTTGTATACTTCAAAATAATATATTTAACAGAATCTTACAATATTTTATGTAGGTAATTATATATATTATTTACTCTATTTGAAACACAAACATTTGTTTTCCAATATAGTGCACTATTCCAAATGACATAGTGTTCCGGTTGGCTTGGCACACTGACCGCTTATCCCGGCAAGCTACTAAAATTTATTAACGCTTCTGACATTCACATATCCAGTATAATTTATTAGTATACAAACGTGGTATTAAACTCGTTTCCCAGACGAAATTTCAACATGAAATAAATTGAAATAATATGTAGTTCTTCATTTTCCCGTGTCGTTAGCAATATATTATTATGTATTGTAGTAAAAAAGTTTTGCCAATCGATGAAACTTCATTAATATACCACTATATATATATATATATATATATATATATATATATATATATATATATATATATATATATATATATATATATATATATTTATATATATATATATATATATATATATATATATATATATATATATATATATATATATATATATATATATAGTATATATATACTATCATTTTCCCGTGTCGTTAGCAATATATTATTATGTATTGTAGTAAAAAAGTTTTGCCAATCGATGAAACTTCATTAATATACCACTATATATATACATATACATATATATATATATATATATATATATATATATATATATATATATATATATATAGTGGTATATTAATGAAGTTTCATCGATTGGCAAAACTTTTTTACTACAATACATAATAATATATTGCTAACGACACGGGAAAATGAAGAATTATATATGTATATATATATATATATATATATATATATATATATATATATATATATATATATATATATATATATATATATATATATATATATATATATATATATATATATATATATATATATATATATATATATATATATATATATATATATATATATATATATATATATATATATATATATAGTGGTGGTGTGTATAGTAACTTCAGCGGAGGCAAACGTTCCTATCGATTACGACAGGCGAACCTTGGGTGGCAGGTGGCGGAGCGGCGATCGGATAGACCAGAAGACCTTGTTAATGCAAGAATGAATCTTTTAACCTTTTTGGATATAGAATATTGAAGATAGAGTCACCCATATTACCCTTGAAAAATTATTTAACTTTGTTATCTAGTCATGAAAATGGCGTCATACAATTTTTCTCCGAAAAATGATTAGAAGTAATTTAGAGCATCGCGTAGTCATAAAATTTCTCCGTAAAGGCTGAAATGGCTCAAAAGTTATTTATGAAAGAAGATATCAAGAAACATTTTTGTCAAAATAGATTCAATGAGCCCGAAACTCAATTCAGGTTGACATCAGATCAGGAAGACAGGTTAATGCAAGAAGTGAGGAAACCATCTATCTTTTTGAGGATTCGCTGCCATCAGATCGACAAATGACGATCCTAGTGCTAGCCTAAATAGCTGAAGTCTCCAAAAGTAAAGTTTTTAAGATTATTCATGCAGAATTATAGAAGAAATCAGTTTTTACAAGATGTATTACCAAAGTCCTTACATCAGATTAAAAACTGGCGAGGAAAGAAATTTCTCAGGAACAGTACAACTGTAGGTTTAGATTCATCTACGTACATTTAGCTTAAAACCTAGCTTTACCGGCCTGCGAATTTTTGTTGTTAAAATATCTAAGGAAAGACCTCAGAGGCTGACATTTTCTTGATGAGTTGATAGCCGCTGTAGCTATATATAGATATATATATATATATATATATATATATATATATATATATATATATATATATATAAATATATATATATATATATACTACTCAGTATATATCACCACTACACCAAACACTTTATTTTTGCACTCGACGCGCGTTTCGCTAACCATGTTAGCTTCATCAGGAGCGATGATTGACTATATGTATATATATTATATATATATATAGGATATATATATATATATATATATATATATATATATAAATATATATATATATATATATATATATATATATATATATATATATATATATATATATATATATATATATATATATATATATATATATATATATATATATATATATATATATATATATATATATATATATATATATATATATATATATATATATATATATATATATATATATATATATATATATATATATATATATATATATATATATACATACATCAGTGACCTCACCAAATTTAAGACCGAGAGCACAGAATCAAATGAAATCAGTGTTAAACCAAAATGGATTTAGAGAAAAAGACATCAACCAGACAATAAAAACAAGAATATAGAAATTCTATAATAAAAAAAAATCAAAAAAGATGAAACCAAAGAACAAAATCAGAACAAATTTCTGGCAATGATAAATGCACTGACCAATGTTGATATTCAAACCTATGTTAAATCACTCCATATTCCACATTTTAGAGGTGCTATTATGAGAGATACTTTGCCAGTTAAAATTTGAACATATGAAAACAGGTGTTGTTAATTTAGATAATGGTGATGGATCTGGTACACATTCGACTGCTTATAAAAAAACAGGTTCACAGATAACTTATTTTGGTAGTTATGGAAATCTTCAATCATCTTTTAGAAGTTTTAGATTATTTTTACTCAAATGGACTTTGCAAAATATTTTACAATTATGATATTTATCAAAAATATAATTCTGTGAATTGTGGTCAGTTTTGTATATTATTCCTTATAAAATAAATATATCGTTCAAGTTTACATAACATATTTTGTTTTATTTTACCAATAGCCTATATTCTATAAACATGAGTTCTTATACATTCACAATATCCGCTCAAGATTCAATATTACCTAGCAAATTATATCCTTCAATTATTTTACCAGAAGGAAAACGACATTTTTAAGCGTTGTTACTTTTAATACCATCTCTAACGTTGATAAAAGGAATAACAAATTTCATATAGAAACACAGACTATTGAAATAACTGAAGATGCTTATGAAATCTCTGATATTGAAAATAGCATAAACACTCATTTACATGAAATATATGTGTTGTACTTAAAATAATAAGACAAGATGGAAATCATGTCAATTTTCAGAAGGAAACCATAACGGTTAGGCTACATTTAAAAGAGTTAAATTAACTGTGGTATTTCTGTATAATTTGCAAAAGGAATATTTCACTATATCATCTACTACTGTTGTTCCTAATATAAAGAAGAAGATAAATATAAGACAGATAACACCCTCAAATAAAAAGTTTCTCAAAACTTTAGCCTTTCAAATTAAAGATTAATTTCAACAAGAAAAGCAGGAGGAGGAGGAAAAGATATAAATTATGGTGCAATTTAAAATTAAATCTAAGAAGATTTTTCCTAAAATGTTTTTGTATAATCACCTTAGAAGAAGATGAAAACAAAATGAGTTTTAATATATTAAATATTGGTGAACATGTTATAACAGACAACTCCTTAACAAATTCAGAACTACTCATCGTCCTTATGCTAATACTGCATTAAATAAATAATAATATTTAAACACAATACTCTTTATAAATAATAGGATAGCATTTTCATTTGATGAAATCTGGTATGAACATGTTACTATTTTTATTGATACAGTTCGAAATCCAGGTATAACTTTATCCATCAAAGGATACATTTCTTTTACAAACAGTGACATCATGCGATATGCAAGCGCTGAATGAAAACTTGAAGAATATCCAGAAATATTGGATGAACAGGCTATTTTGGTGTTTGTGTTCCATTAAAATTTTATTGAACTTTTGTGAAGTATATTAAAAATAGAAGAGACTTGGAAATAGCTTTTCAAAGATGGTAGCTACACGAATATCCACTATTACAAGAAACCATGCGACATACCCGGAACGTGAAAGCAGCAAGTCAATTCGAAAAACTAAGATTTATTATCATCAGTCTTCAAACAAGAAAAAGAATCAACAAAAAATATGAGCGATTTTGATCACTGCGATTTAACTATTATGAAAATTTATTTGAATTCCCATATGATAATTTAAATTTTAACTATATTAAAAAAAAATGTTTCTCTTTTATATGAAATGTATACCTACTTTCAGCAATCTTATTATTATAAACCAAATGGGGAAGCATATCTCTCTTTACCTAATTTTGTTAATAAACATTTGTTATCGATTGTAGCAGAAAAAACGAAAATTTAAAAATTGGGGGTGTTGATATTAGATTAGAATTTGAAACAGATGAAAATATTTCTGCTAGTACTACCGCTTATTGTTTAATTTTACATGGTCGTTTAGTAAAATATAATCCTCTTCCTATTGTAAAATTTTTTATAAATTATATAATTTCTAATAGAAATAAATAAGCATTTAAAAATTATTGTTTTTTATTTTTTTAATTTAAGAATCAATGGAATTAGCTAATGTAAAATTAATATATTACGAGTATTATAGGAATTGTTGAAAATATAAATAAATATTTATTAGCTGTTCCTTCCTTTCTCATTCTATGTAATTAATTACACACTAGCACGCTCTCTAATATTTAGATCATTTGCATACATGATTATTTAATAAAATAATTTTAAACAAATTTAATATCCTCCAATGTATTCACTTAACAGCTTATAACAACGAGTCTGAATTTTCTTATCAGCTTGCTGATCTCCCTAATTTATTATTATTTTGATTATAGTAAACATTTTATTTAACAATCTTAATCAACTGGCAGAATGCAATAATGGTATAGAATCCGTCAGATAATACAAAGGTTGACGGTTCGTATTTACTTAAAATTAAATAGGACTTTTTTCATTTAAATAAAATACTTAAGGCCCCAAAATGAAGGATGATTTACCTTCATAATTTTTTTTGCTTATTTAAATCATACCAAAACTACCAGTAAAAAAACTAGCCCTTGGCAAGGCCTTTTTGACGCACACCCTTAAATAAGGATTTTTTGCACATTTTTACCCTCATACAAATAGTGCCTTTTTGACACCATTTTTTACTTGTTCAAACAGGTAATTACTTCTTCACACAGGTAAATTCATCTCTTCAAACTTCTATTTCCTTCTTAAGACAGTTAAAATACCACAGTTACCTTCAAACTCCTAATTACTTTTTAAGGCAGCTAATTTACAGGTAATTTCTTTTTAACCCAAGTTACACAGGTACCGATTAAGGCTCTTCTTGTCAAAAGGCTCTGGTCCATTGCGTCAATGACGATCACTTCCTCGCCACATTTTCGGCACCAAGATGACCTTGAAAGAACGATTAAGGCCCTTCTGGTCAATTACGTCATTGTCGATCACTTCTTCAACTCCAAAGTCAATTCTTCGGCCCCAAGGTGACCTTCATACTGCAAGAGGTAGGGCAACGCCCAATCTTTTGTCGCTGTTGATGGACAGGTGCCATGCTCGGTCCGAATAATGCTATACTATAACTGAAACCCGAACCTCAATGCACTACACTTCAGTTCGTTCATCTGGCAGTGGGTTTGCGCGGCCTTTCGCCTAAATCTCAAAAGCTCGAAGCTAACTCTGTTAGCTGCGAGCGGCAGCAGCAGCAAGATTACAGTATCGAGTAGCAGCAGCAGCAAGAGCACTTGAAAATGTCAAATGAAATTTTAGCAAAACCTCGTGCAAATTCATTGTTAGACGAACGGACTGAAACCCGAAATTTTAATGTATTACATTCCAACATCCGTGAAGACCTCTGTTGTAACATTGCATATATACAATATATTTATATATATATATATATATATATATATATATATATATATATATATATATATATATATACTCTATATGTATATATATATATATATATATATATATATATATATGTATATATATATATATATATATATATATATATATATATATATATATATATATATATATATAAAGAAACATGGAAATAAACACTACTCCTAAGTACCAGTGATATAAAGTGAAAATCTCCAACTCAACCTATTTAAATAAAGTTTAATTTTATTAAACTCATCTTTTCTATATCTTTTCATTATATTTGAGTAAGTTATTAAAAACTTTTGATTTGCAAAAAATCCTAGCATAGACTAAAGAATTATATTGTATAAAGTTGAAACGCAAATGGCCGCTACTTAAAAGGAAATATAAGACCCGGAAAGGTGTAAATACTCCATGGCGCCTATTTTCTTTTTCAAATTCTGCATACTACATGTTATAACGTATCCCCTCTGCTCCTGTTGTTGCTGTTCACCTAGGGATGATTCTGCTGTCCCCACCTTTCCACTGTTTTTAAATTTGCATTGAGTTTCCTAGTTTTTAGCATACTTCCTTAGTCTGTGATGCTAGTATGTTAAAATTTTTTGTAGGTGAACACAACCACGTCAACTACATATAATAGTAGAGTAATTTGGTTTTGTAGTACTAGGGCTTACATATTTTTTTATAAATTTATATGTCTTACATAAGTTTTATTTAAGACGAATCAATTTGTGTAGAATAAAACATAATAATTGTTACGAATACCATTGATTTTTCTGTGTACGTTACTGGAATATATGGAAGGAATAATTCACTTAATTTAAAGACTATAATTAAAGACGTGTTATTCAAATTAATAGAATTTATTTCAGACACGTATTTCCCAACTAATTATGAAGTTTAAACCCAAACCGTTTGCGAGAAAAGGTAACACACTGACAGAATTGCTAGGATTATTTGCATAAAACTACTAAAAGTTAGTATCTGTGAGAAATAACTTATGATTTCGTAAACTAATTTGCCTAATTTATAAACAAGTTTGTCGTGAAATCATATAAAATTAGAATTTAATACTAATCTAGATTTAATATAAAATTGTGGTAGAGATTGTATAGGAACTCGTGACACTTTTTTTCCGAAAAAATTATTATGGCTTAGTATCATGTATCATTGCTGGTAACCCAGTCCTCAATCATTGATTTGCTGTATAACTTTCAATAAAATAATTAAAAATCTAACGAATTTGGTTTGCCAAACAGCAAAGTCGTCACCTAAGAAGGAGATTACCGCAAACCCTTAATGAAGGAAATCATTTGTTTAAAATACAACAATTTGTCAATTATAACCATTAAAGAAATGCACATTAATACAACTCTATGTAATTTTACGTCCTTTATTACTTATACCAGTAAAAGTAACCTTAAAACATAAACGCCTTTCATTTTCTCCTTTTAGTAGGGCTAGATACTTTTACAACATAACATGGTTTCAAAGTGCGTAAACTTCTTTTCTGTTCAAATTTCCTTAAATAAATACGTTATTTATTATTAAGTATTGTGTGCCGATAAAGCATTTATTTTATTTGACAATATTTTCAACATCTCTTAATTTGTAGGTATTCAAAATTTAAACATAAAATTTAATGGATCCTAATACAATGAGCGAAACGTCATTAAGATCTGTGTTTTTAATAACATTATACATAACATATTGTGACATAAAAATAGACAACCAAGAAGGTATTTAAAGATATATATATATATATATATATATATATATATATATATATATATATATATATATATACTAGCCGGGCCCGCGGCTCCGCTCGCGTGGACTTGATTCACTACTATCGTCACTGCTTATTCCTTATGTTACCCAACGTAATAAAATATCTCCCATTATTTCTCCTTATCTCCCAATATTTCTCCTTATTTCCCATTATCTCTTCATAATTTCCATTATCTAGGCTTATCTCTGCTCATCTCCCATTATTTCTCCTTATCTCCCATTATTTGTCCTTATCTCCCATTATATCTCCCATTATCTCACCTTATTTCCCATTATCTAGGCTTATCTCGACTTATCTCCCATTATTTCTCCTTATCTCCCATTATTTCTCCTTATCTCCCATTATTTCTCCTTATCTCCCATTATCTCACCATAACTCTCATTATTTAGACTTATCTCTGCTTATCTCCCATTATCTCTCCTTATCTCCCATTATTTATACTTATCTCCCATTATCTCACCTTATCTCCCATTATCGAGGCTTATCTCGACTTATCTCCCATTATTTCTCCTTATCTCCAATTATCTCACCTTATCTCCCATTATCTAGGCTTATATCGAATTATATAGAACATATGTATAAATTTATAAAAACACGTAAATCGGATAAGTGGTTCTCGAGTGATAAGCGCACTAACGGACAGACAGAGAGACGTTGCATTTTATATATATTGTATTCTTTGCTACATGATATTGTTCCATATTTAATGCTTTAGGGAGTGTATTGTAAGAGAACGCACTAGCGGCAAACTACTTAATTCACTATTATCGTCACTGCTTATTCCTTATGTCACCTAATAAAATGTAGCCTATAACCTGGCCAGAGAACATACGTATGGTTAAAAAAAAAGCACGTAAATCGGATAAGTAGTTCTGCGGTGATAAGCACACTAACGGACGGACAGACAGACAGACAGACGGACAGAGAGACATTGCATTTTATATATAATATAGATATTCTCTGCTACATAATATTGTTCCATATTTAATGGTTTGGACTGTGTATTGCAAGAGAACGCGCTAGCGGCAAACTTTGTCCGACTTCATTTACTATTATTGTCACTGCTCATTCCTTATGCTACCTATCGTAATAAAATATAGCCTATAACCTGGCCGGAGAAGATATGTATGTTTAAAAAAAAAAAAGTACGTAAATCGGATAAGTGGTTCTCGAAGGATAAGCGCATTAACGGACAGACAGACAGACAGACAGACAAACATTGCATTTTATATATATTATAGATATAGATTATTTTTATTATTATATAACCTGGCCAAAGAATATATGCATGAATTTAAAAAAAGACAGGTAAATCTGATAAGTGGTTCCTGCGTGATAAACGCACTAATGGACAGACAGACAGACAGACAGAGAGACATTGCATTTTATATATATTATAAATTATACATATACAGATACATAATATTGTTCCATATTTAATGGTTTAGGCTATGTATTGCAAAGGCACGCGCTAACGGCAAACTTATTTGCGACATCATTCACTATTTTACGTCACTGCTCATTCTTTATGCTACCTATCGTAATAAAATATAGGCTATAACCTGGCCAGAGAACATATGTATATTTAAAAAAAAAAAAAAGTACGTAAATCGGATAAGTGGTTTTTCAGTGATAGGCGCACTAACGGACAGACAGACAGTGCATTTTATATATATTATAGATGTAATAAAATATATATCTAAAACCTGGTCAGAGAACATATGTACGAATTTAAACAATCACGTAAATTAGATAAGTGGTTCTCGAGGGATAAACGCACTAACGGACAGACAGACAGAGAGAGGTTGCAATTTGTTTATATTATAGGTATAGATTATTATTATTATTATATAACCTGGCCAAAGAATATATGTATGAATTTAAAAAAAGACGTAAATCGGATAAGTGGTTCTCGCGTGATAAACACACCAGTGGACAGACAGACAGACAGAGAGACATTGCATTTTATATATATTATAGATTCTAGATATTCTCTACTACATAATATTGTTCCATATTTAATGGTTTAGACTGTATATTGCAAGGGAACGCGCTAGCGATAAACTTTTTTCCGACTTCATTCACTATTATCGTCACTGCTCATTCCTTATGCTACCTATCGTAATAAAATATAGCCTATAACCTGGCCAGAGAACATATGTATGTTTTAAAAAAAAAGTACGTAAATCGGATAAGTGGTTCTCCAGTGATAAGGTCACTAACGGACAGACAGACAGACAGACAGACAGACAGACAGACAGACAGACAGACAGACAGACAGACAGACAGAGAGACGTTGTATTTTATATATATTATAGATATATATATATATATATATATATATATATATATATATATATATATATATATATATATATATATACATATATACATATATATATATATATATATATATATATATATATATATATATATATATATATATATATATATTATGGTTCAAGCACAGGTGCTGCAGGGAAATCCCTAAGGCGCTACAGGAGGGACACGTGTGCAAAATAAGCGATTTACTTTGGTCTTGAATCGCCATAAATTTTACTCGGTCGGAAACACAGTCTTGGGGAAATTATCTCAAACGGATGAGATTCTCCATTTAAAAGACTAATTGAAAACGGTTGTAGGCGGAGTAACAAGCTGAACCTCGTACGAATGTGAAGTATTAGTGCGACGTGACTTTCCAGCATGCACCACTTTGGGAGAAATTAAGCTGACCACCATCCATTACATCACACTTCCTATGAAAATACTTATAGAATAGACTCAAGTCACCAACCGTTCTTCGATGTTCCAATGAATCAAGGTTGCTGGCTAGTTCCGCGTCTCCAATCAGGCGCACAGCTCTCTTCTGAACAGAATCCAACAAATGCTGTGTATGTTTGGTAGCAGAGGCCCCTATATGGGAGCAGTATTCCATCGCTGGTCGGATTTGAGCTTTGTACAGAATTAACAGTTTTTGTAACTCGGAACAGTATTCCTAGCTTTTGAGAAGCTCTCTTTGCTTGCAACATGTTTATGCTCCCAAATTAACGCCCAGCAAATTGAGTGATGATGCTAGAGGAATAGAGTACACCGAGATAACTATGTCAGGTTCAGCAACGTTAATTTTTTAGAAAAAACTACCGCCTTTGTTTAGTCCTTCTGTCTGCGGATATTTGCATGAGTAGCCGAAGTTCAAATTAAATGAAGAGATAAACGTACTACATCTGCAAAGCTGTAAATAGGATTCCTGGTCTTTTCCAACAAATTAATGTAAATGAGAAAGAGAGTAGGCGACAGTACGAAGCCCTGGGGCACACCGGCGTTTATAGTGAAGGTGTCAGAAATCCGTCGACTGCCACTCGTAAAGAACGCTCTTTAAGGAAACATGAAAGCCATAAACAGTGCTAAACACGGTCCAATGCCTTGAATATATCAAGGGCAACTACTCTAGATTCTCCAAAGTGTTCAATTGCGTTATTCCAAATATGTGTTACATAAATTAGAAGATCTCCTGTTGATTGGTTTACGAAAGCCATATTGATGGTCGCTAATAATGTAGAATACTTCAAGATGTTTTAGAAAATGCTAATTGATAGTCTTTTCCATGACTTTCGATATTATCGAAACTGGTCGGTAGTTGTTTGGTGAGGTCTTCTTGCCTTTTGGGATACCCTTTATATAGGATAGGTTAAAAAGTCTACAGAAAACTGGTGTTAGTTCTCTCGCGCAGTTTTTAAGTACTATGGCAGGTATTCCGTCGGCGCTGGAAGCCTTCTTGGTGTCTAGTTTTATTAAAATATGTTTTATGATACGCTGTCTGAAGACAATATCCGGCATCCTTGACTGCACTATGCGAATAGTAGGTGGTGTTTTTTCCTTGGAAATCAACGTTAGAATATAAAGCAAAGAGTTTAGCCAACATTTCGCTTTCTCAACAGGTGACGTTGCAACAGAATTATCTAGGCTGAACTAACTGCCGTATCGACCAAAATTGTTGGGGCAAGCAAAAAGTTTGTTTCTAATTCAATGATGATATGCCTCCTTGATTTGGTCGATAATTTCTTTGCATATATTCCGGACACGAACAAAGATGTTAGGATTTATGACGTTAGGATTTTCACGCCATTGTCGGTAGGTAAGATGTTTAGAAGCAACAGCTTTTTTGCATTTTCGGTTAAACCAAGGCCTGCTGTTGGAAGGGCATTTTTTTGAAAAAGAGATTTAAGTGTCCAAAGTAGCCAAAATAACAACGGAAACCTCCTTAGCACAGCCAGATGGGTGGACGGATCAAAAATAAACGACCAACCAAGGGAAAAATGAAAACATTGCATTCCTCCCATTTAGCAGATTTGTAGTGCCAAATCCTGCTCGGTTTAGGCGCTTCTCTGTCACTAATTGGTAGGATAATCGATGTTGAAAGCAGTTTATGGTCGGAAGAATCTAACGGTGAATTTACGGTGACAATGCAAATTTCTGGATTGGTGGTTAAGAATAGATCAAGAAGACTGGTGAACCCTCCATCTCGATCAGGGATCCGTGTTGGCTCGTCAATTAGCTGAGTTAAGTCAGAACTGATTGAGAATGATTCAGCTTTACGACCTTGTTCGTCCGTAGTATTTGAATACTTAAGCCAGTTGATGTTGTGGAAATTAAAGTCGAACAGTATGGCAATTTCGGCCTTTGAATAGTTAATTTGTAAATGATCGATGGTGTCGGCAAAAGAAGCGAAAAGTGTTCTCAAGTTAGTATCACTTGGTGGTCGTGTTGGGATGTTATTTTTAACCACATAACATCGAAGTTTCGGAGCTCCAGAGCTTCCTCTCGTTGGCAAGAGTGGTCGCTTTTGCCATTCTAAAGTTACGCCAAAAGCGCTAGTTAGTAAAAAAAGTGAATTTATAGGTATATTCTGGATCACTTGAAAGCCAAAAATTGATTTTGCTTTGTCGTTTGAATTTTCTTAAGTTTAAGGTCCAAAAGTCACCCTGTTTGTTAAAATAGCAAAAACATTTATTAAGAAAAAAGTGTTTAGAATTACCTATAAAAATATGATGACAAACAGATTTTTGTTTCTTGGATTTGAAATACATTGGTTATATTGATAGATGAATTTTAAAATTTATTCGTTGATTCCAAGCCATATTTTAGTTCTTTGCAACTAATAATTAAAAAATGATTTTTATTACACCTCAACTGTCGCACGAACAATTATTAAATATTTTTACTCTATATCAGGCGTGTGAGGTTTTGGTTTTTTTTTAAGACGCAGTAGCGTCGCAATTTTATTGTAAAAAAAAAGAAACAAAAATATTTACTAAAGGTAACAAACACATTTGAAGGGTCCAGGGGAAAAACAACTTAAGTCCATTTTATTTCAAAATCGAGTTAGTGCTGCTAGCTATTGAAGAAATACCATAGCTTTCAGCTAGTTTATTCAACATTGATGGATATCAAACCTAGTCCATATAAAATCTATACAGCACACAAAAAATAAATAAATTACAGACACTTCACAATTTAAATAATCAAAAAACCATATACTTAAAAAAAAATTATTTACTTTGAATTTCGACTCCCAGTTCTATGCACCAAATTTTTCGCCGATGTAATTCTTTAAAACGTTTCTTAAGATGTCTGGAGTAACGCTATTTACGCACTGCCTTATTGCATTTTCCATATGTTAAATATTTCTGGGAGATCTCTAACCATACACTTTGTTCTTGCGGTAACCCCATAAAAAAATTGAGGGTGTTAAGTCGGGAGGTCTCGCTGGTCAAGAATTAGTTACTTAATAGATATTGTGGTTTTATATTTTGTGTAATTGTATATATAGCATATCGTAATATACGTAAATACAACCTTGTAGTGTAAGGAAAATCTCGAAAACAATCAAACTATTGACACAATTTTATACGTTGACACAAATATGTATGTGCTTGTTTTCCTGTTCTGATGTGCTTGTTTTCCTTTATGTTTTGCAAAAAATTGTGACGCTAGAGTGTCCTTTAACAAAAACCTTGAATTGCAAGTAACAACGTAAAAATATTCGATAAATGTCCGTACGACAGTTGCGGTTTTACGATAATCAGGATTGTTTAATTATTGATTGTAAAACAAGTAAAACATAAAATGAAATCAAAAAATAAATGTTTATGTTCTTGTACCAGTTTAGTAAATATATCTGAAATACAAAAAGATAAAAATTCGTGATCATATTTTCATTGGTCAAAAACTGCCATGACAACCATATGATTCTTGTCCAATCGGTTTAAAATTTTGCATACTACCGTGAAAAGAAATTCCAAACACTTTTCCCAATAAACATTTTTGATATTTTAACCAGCCTACTTTTGATTTTGAAACTTTAGAAAATTCGCCAAATGACAATCGCTAGCGGTTACTAAGATATTTGGCCTAAATATTGAAAATCCAATATATATTTAAGGTTTTTTTTAATATATATATATATATATATATATATATATATATATATATATATATATATATATTATATATATGTATATATATATATATATATATATATATATATATATATATATATATATATATATATATATATATATATATGTATATATATATATATATATATATATATATATATATATATATATATATATATATATATTTATATATATATATATATATATATACCGGGTGACACAGCCAACATGTAACGCCTTGGAATTTTTTTGTTTTGAAAGTTTCATATTTGCATTTTTAGATACCAGAATGGGACATTATTAGGCTTTTTTATCCCTTAAGAAATATTTTTAACTACTTAGTGACTGCAACTTTCTTATTTTTAACGAAACCCTTTATATTCTTTTATCAGTTTCAATTGAAATTTTCTTTCCTACGATGTAACACAAGTTGACATTTGTTTGACAGGTGACCAGCAAAAACTGATTTAAACTCTTAGACTTAGGCGGCCATGAGGGATATACCACCAATTGATTTTTTCCGTTTTATCTCACTTTGGAAAGATTTTAAGGCTATCCATTTATCGTGCCGTTTTCGCAAGTCTAAGTGGCTCCTACAAAATTTTATGCTTTTACATTCAGTTACAGAATTTTCTCTTTAAATAATGATCAATATCACCGAAATTAAGATAGGAACACATTTTTTATTTAACCTAGTTACACATTACAGGTTTTTTGCCAATATACATCTAATAGAACTATCTAACGCCAATTGAATTTATTAGAAATAAGAAACCTATTTATTAAATAAATATTTGAATAGAAGTAATAAAACCAAAACAGTTAATAATAAGAACAACACAAAAAACCGATATTTCTAATTAATTAATATTAGAAAGAAGTAATATTTTAACTAAGTAACACAATAAAAATAAATAGGCAAAACTATTTTATACTGGATATAAATTTGTATTTATTCCAAATGTTCAAAATACTGTCCGATGTTAATCCTACATAATCTTGTTTTTCTCACCGTGTCTCCCATAACGTTCTCCAACTGAATTTCAGTAATTTGATTTACTACTCTTTTTAAGCGCATTTCTAAATCATTTCTGTCTGTTGGTGGATTTTTGTAAACTTTTTTTTAGATGGTTCCATATAAAAAAATCAAGAGGCGTAAGATCTGACTATCTTGCAGGCCACTTATTAGGTCCATTGGTACCTAACCAATTTGCGCCAAATCTTTGATTCAGTTAGTTTACTACATTTCTACTATTGTGGGCTGGAGCGCCATCCTGCTGGAAGATACTGTCTCCACGATTTAAAGGTAAAGTTTCTAAAAAATCTTCAACATCATTTTGAATGAACTCCAAATATCTTTTTCCATTTAACACACCATCAAATATAATAAGACCAACAATTTTTATGTCAAGGATATCCAACCACACGTTAAAGCCGAATCTTTCTTGATAGGCACTTTCTCGCCGAATTCTAAGATTTTCTTGGGCCCAATATGGTTACCATTAAATAGACCCAAATTGGTAAATCTAGATTCATCCGAAAATAGATGTTGTAATGAAACTGGTTATCAAGCTGATATCTTTGCAAAAATCAATTACAATAATCCATTCTTCTTCGGTAATCTGTTTGAAATAAATGTTAATTTATTTGATATTTGTAGAACCTGAATTTATATTTTCTTAAAATGCGGTGGGCGGTTTCACGATTTACACCGGTTTGTTCTTCAACATGTCTTATAGAAATTGTGGGATCTACCTGAACAATGGCCAATACATTGATTTCTGTCTCTTCGTCACCAATAAATACAAATAATTTCAATCGGTTGCCTTCTAAACTGCTGCTCTACCCTTAAAAAATAATTGTTGGGTGGGTGCCTACTATCGGGATATCTTGCCGTGTATAACTCGGCGGCTTGTCGGCTATTCTTGTCTACTTTTTCATCCGTTGAATACATTTTTGTTAACGAAAAATTATGTTTGAAGTAAAGTAAACAATAATAATGGCCATTTTGGTAATACGCAGCAACCATGACTTTCGGTTCGTCTATTTTATCACAGCCTACTAAGTCCGTAATGGAACTTGTTGATATCATATTATTGCATAATAAAACGGTTTATTTTCTGAAAATAATATTAAATCCAATTAGCGTTAGACAGTTCTGTTAGATGTATATTGACAAAAAACCTGTAATATGTAACTAGGTTAAACAAAAAATATAAGTTCCTATCTTAATTTCAGTGTTATTGATCATTATTTAAAGAGAAAATTCTGTAACTGAATATGAAGCATCAAATTTTGTAGGAGCCACTTAGACTTGCAAAAATGGCACGATAAATGGATAGTCTTAAAATCTTTCCAAAGTGAGATAAAACGTACAAAAACAATTGCTAGAATATCCGCCATGGCCGCCTAAGTCTAAGTGTTTAAATCAGTTTTTGCCGGTCACCTGCCAAACAAATGTCAACTTGTGATACATCGTTGGAAAGAGAATTTCAAAGCGAATTGAAGTTGAAAAAATATACAGAGGTCAAACCGGAAGTAGCTAAAAATATTTCTTATGTGATAAAAAAGCCTAATAATGTCTCGTTCTGGTATCTAAAAATGCAAATATGTATCTTTCAAAATAAAAAAATTACAGGGTGTTAGATATTGGCTCTATCACCCGGTATATATATATATATATATATATATATATATATATATATATATATATATATATATATATATATATATTGTAACATGCTAACTTGCCCGCTTTTTGAGGCGTTATTTTGTACCGTGTATATTAATTGGTCGCTTTTTGCGGCGTCATTTTGTACCCTGTGAAAATTGTTTTTCCCACGCTTGGGCACAATTTTCTTGCAACCTCTTTTTAATTTCTGAGAATGAATTGAGTGAATAATGATTTTAAAAGAACTAAAGAAATTAAACAAACACTAGCTCAGTTTTCCTTGGTAGAGAAATATGGGTAAGAGATAATTGTTTTACGTCTTTTTGGAATTATTTTCTATTTTTTTTTAAAAAAGCTTCAGTCGTACAAATTTTTGGGCACCATTCATTTTAAAATAGAAAGGATCTAACTTCAGTTAAAAAAATGAAAAAATACTGAAGGGTTTTACCGTTATTACTAAAAAGAATTTTCTAGTACAACTTTTCTTATCCTGAAAAGAAAAATAGGTATTCAGTGAGACACTAGCTTTAATCTACAAAAAAGAAATATTAAAATTATTCATGATTTTAAAATAAAAGTTCTAACCTCTGCGGTTTTAAGGATTACAAAAAATTCTAGCCTAACAGGTAGTTATTATTATTAGAGTCCCTAAATCAGACATTTAAATTCTAAAACCTGACTACCCCCGAAAGCGAAGAATCGTGATTTTCACTTCTCCTTTTGTCAGTTCAAATTGCTATTAAGACACTTACTTCGGGAATAGGTCTATTGATGAATGTTCTGGTAACTTACGGTTTTTATTTGGGCTTCTAGGCCTTCGATGGAACACAAAACCGATTTTACACTTTGTAGGAATCACTTAGAGCCCACTACGGCTTTACGTTAAAAAAAAACTCGTGCTTTACTTGGCTCTCATAATTGTTGCTATGAGCCTCTACTGCGGCTCGGTCGAAGTAAGCCTGGCTGCGGCTCGATGGAAATTAGCCTACTTGGCAGCTCGGTCGAAATAACCTACTTGGCGGCTCGGTGGAAATAAGCCTCTCTTCCTGTCCACCGGACTCTTAAATAAACCGCGGGCACTCTCTCGGTAAAATGGCTACGCCGGAACCAAAAAAAACCGGATACAAATATTTGACCAATCCCGGCGTATCGAGAGATTCGGTCGCAAACCCGCACAGCACACTAATATACCGAGCGGCTAGCAATTTCTGATTAATATACTGCTCGATACAAAAATGAAAAGAAGTACAATTTAAAGTGAAAAATCAGTAACATTACATGGTCTTAAAATCTAGGAAAAAATGAATGTTACATTTACCCCCTTCCAAAAAGAAATAGACTACACTAGTCTATTAAACTAAGGCTACTTATGAAAAGGTACAAAGTGGTACACTATCACTTACTACTAAGGTCAGAACTTAAAACAAAATTACAAACTTCGGACCTTACTACTAGACTTAATTCAATTAAGCACTAATATTAAGTACAATGAAAACCAAATGAAAATCTTTGCATGTACACAAGAATCTTATAACTAGACTTAACTTAATTAAGCACTAAGGTTAAGTACATCAAAAAGTAAATAAAAATCCTTGCATGAACATAAGAAATACCTTTCTAAAGTAACAATCGCGGTCTTCTTATATAAAAGAATCAGCTCTGTTATTGTTACCAAAACAAAAAAAATATAACTTTGTCTAGACTCTTGTCTAAATCAAAAAAATGAACTGAAACAAAATATGAACACCCCCCTTAAAATAGTTTAAGGATTGTCAGAAAATTTTCTATTTCAGCAAAAGAAATTTAGAAAAATTCTTGAATAAAGAAAAATAAAAAAATGATTCTAGTGCAATCATTAACACTAAAAGGAAAAAGTCTTGTAAGACCATTTAGCACTAGGCTAAGAAAAACATCTGGATAAATATCCAGACAAACGCTCGGGAACAATCGCTATCAATGCTTTAGCTCATCGCTAAGAGAACATTCCAAATCTAGTATCACTACTAGTCGCACTCAGAAAATAATCGCACTCTACATCGCAATGTCGACGTCCTAAGACGTCCAGACATGCTAAAATCGTCAGGGAAAACGCTACATCGCGCAATGTCGACGTCCTGAGACATCCAGACATGCAAAAATCGCCAGGGAAAACGCTCTGGTTGATCGCCAGAAAACACGTCAGCTCATCGCCAACAAAACACTCTGGTATATCGCCAGAAAAAACCTCGGCTCCTCGCCAAGAAAACATTCTGGTACATCGCCAGAAAAAAGCCTCGGCTCCTCGCCAAGAAAACACTCTGTAAATAGTCCTCGACTACACAAAGTCTGCGTTCTAAAAGAACAATCTCGCCATTAATAGAGTGAGCAGCTATAAAAGCTAACAATATCACTATAGGCACAGTGAATAGCTACAAAAGCTAAAATTCACTCTAAACACAGTGAATAGCTATAAAAGCTAAAATTCACCAAACTGAATGATCCTGCTTCAAAAAGCAATGTTCACTAAGAACAGAATGATTAGTCTGCGCACAACTAACATTCTAGGAAACATTCCCAATATAACTGTACGAGACAGCAAGTCTCGAAATAGGACCTCCCTAAAGTCATAATAATCCTATATATAGGAGTCCATAAGCAAAACGACTCAAAATCACGCATTTTGAGCACATGCCCTCAGGCAACCAACATACACCGAAATATATACAGAAATATATACAGAAATATATACAGAAATATATACAGAAATACATACAGGAGTTCAAATCCCAAACTCTTGGTTATGATAACTCCATACTGAGCTTGGTGAAAGCTCGTAGCAAAAGCTAATCAAATCTTCGGCACATCGCACCAAGGTGACAAATCTGCCTAGAAACATGAGCCAGAAAAAAAACGCCCTCCATCATTCTTCAGGGTTGCTACACAGAGATATAAAATTTAACCAGCATTGCGCTTCTCCAAGTTGCATGAAGAACCCTCGTGTACTGGTCTCGCCCTAGAACAACAACGAAAAGAATTTAATCCATCCCACATAACAGGAGACAAACACCTCACCACGATATACTGAAAGGTGGAGCCAATAATATACGGAAATGGTGACCCTGGTGTCCACCAACAAAAGGGAGTAGATTATAGCATCCACTAAACTAAAACGGTGTCTACCACACCACCATAAGTCAAAAAAATTAATTAATAGGGTGTTCCGAAACACACTACTGCTAACAGCCTGTCACCACTAATAGGCTAATTGGAGCTGAGGTCGACTACAGTAGCTAGGCTCTCCTTTGGCTCAAATAGAAATAACCATTGGGTAACAAAACCTCTAAAGGTCCCAAAGGTCAAACGTTCGCCCCCCATAGACTACCCTTCCAATCAGTCTGTTCCTCAGGAAGACTAACTCCCTGCCAAACGTCGTAACGGCATCTGTTAGCACCCGGTGCATCACAGCCTGTAAAAACAGATAACTCATGGGATACAACCTAAAAGGTTTACAAGGTTAACTAAACCAAGCTTCTAACGGAAATTTCCAAAAAACGAAAATGAGCTTAAAAAGCTACATGAAGCAAAAATTTCTCAATATTTCGGTGGCAATGCAACAAAACTTTTGAAGACGACAAGAGCTTTTCCAGCTTAATCAGAAACAAGAAGAAAACATCGTTGGCAGCTAAAATATTCGATCATGGTGTTAATCGTCTTCCTAGACAATAGCCTCTAGAAGGAACTGCTACAGGTATCAGGCATAACCGTTTTCTGTCAGCCCAAACTTCTAGATTATCTGGTGAAAATCTAAAAATTCGGTTAGGAATCTTCCTTCACTGCGCTTAGCCTCTCTTGACAAGGTTCTCATCTCGGTATCAGATTTTGATCATTTCTTTGTGAAACGACTGTCTTACTCTGCTCTCATCTCTTGTAAATGATCAGCCTTTAGTTCTCCTGCAGGACTTCAATTTCCTATCAATCTGATAGTAGACCGAAAAAAACTCAACATACGCCTATGAGTCCATGCAAAAAAAATTTTTAAAAAGTTTGTGACTCAAAGGTAACGTTTAAACGGCCCTGAAAAGAAAAAAAGTATACCCTCAGTTTGTCAATTCAGAAGAAGATCTCAATCAAATTAATCCAAGTCTTAAACTTACTGGATAAACCAAAATCAATTTACTCTTAATTGCACCCAACATATACCACTAAGGTAATAGAAATACACCCACTCGGGTAACAAACTTTGAAATTGCTCATAAAAATTTTGACTCTACATCACACTACACGAGCTACATCTTGCGCTTGTCCTAACTCAAGATCACCTTGGATTGCCTCTAATCAAAATTTCGCTTCCAAGTGTCAAGAACTGGATATTATTTGGGGTCTTAAGCAAATCAAATCCCGCGACCACCGACATACCAGTCTTATGATATATCCTGAGTGTGACTACTTCGCAAGCTCGCTAAAACTGAGTCGATGCTAAACATCAACCACAATCAACCTAAGTTTGGGATATGGCCAATACCCAAAACCTTAGCAAAAAATAATAAAAGTAAGCTATACTCTGCTCAACTTTTATAACAGTCAAAAAAAAACGAGGTCGTCACCTCTACAGAGCAACATCAAAAAAAGTAAAGTAAAGCAATTAAGTTAATGTAAATATAAATTATTCTTCTTCTGACAAACTTTCATTAGGGTTAGGTCCAGTGAATGGTTTTAAGTCTTTAATATGCCATCGTCCTACATTAGTCCCATCTAAATTAACTAAACCGTAAACTAAGTCTGAAATCTTTTCTCTTATCACGCAATGCACATACTTAGGTACCAACTTAGATGTGAATTTATCAACTGCACTGGAAAGAATTTTATTTTTTCGCCAAACGTGATCACCTATATTAAAGGCAAAATCCCTTCTTCTAAGGTTGTAAGACTTACTGTTCCGTTCATAAGCCTTATGTATCCTACTACGCACGTCGGTGAAAATATCTTTTAAACCCTTCAAATTTTCGGCATACTCACCCCTGTTACCCGGAATTATTTCGCTGTCAACATTGACATCCAAATCTAAATTTTTATAATACGATCCAGATAGAGGTATATGTCTGCCGTAAACTAAGAAAGACGGTGTGAACCCTGTTACTTCGTGTCTTGCGGTATTTATTGCTTGTTGAATTTTGGAAATGTTGCCATCCCAAGTGTCATGTGAATCAACGTAACTTCTTAAAGCGGTCCCGACTGTTCGGTTATTACGTTCAATAAAATTACATTGTGGGAGAGTACACGGGATTAAAACGGATGTTAAAACCATAAGTTTCACTTAAGCTCTTAAAACTCTTAGAGGTAAACTGAGTACCGTTATCGCATATTACGAGCGACGGAACACCGTGGATTAGAAAGACATTATTTTCCAAAATTCTCTCTATATGTTCAGCTTTAGAGCTTTTCAAAGGAAATAGCATGGTATACTTTGTAAACCAGCAAGAAACCACGAGAAGCCATTTATTTCGCCTTTTTGAACGTGGGAATGGGCCTACTAGATCAGCTGCTATGACTTGAAAAGGGTAATTAACCGTTTTCTCTTTTCCCATCAGTCCCATAGGTAGCGTATTTGGAGATTTCTGCGCTCCACATACTTCACAAGTCCTGACAAACTTTAAGATATCAAAACGCATTTTTGGCCAATAATACTGTTCCTGAACCCTGTAAAGAGATTTATAAAAACCAAAATGACCAGAAGTAGGAGGAGTGTGACACATGTCTATAATTTCCTCTCTCTCTGTGGTTTAGGAACTAGTATTTTCCACTCAGGTACATTAACTTTTAAAGGCAACTGGTTTGGGATAAACTTGTACACGAAATCATTTTCCACCTTCCACTGCGGAAAATTTTGAGGAAATTCTTTAATTTGCTGCCGTAAATTATCGTACCATGGATCAATGCGATCTATGTCAACTGTATCAATTCTTACGCCAATTTGTGCATTAAGACTGTTTTCGTCCACTGTATGGTCTGGGATTCTTGACAAAGCGTCAGGAATAACATTGTGGACTCCTTTTCTATGAATTAAATTAAATGTATGTTGTCTCAACCTAATCGCCCAACGCGCTAGTTTGCCACTAGGGTTTTTAATAGAATTTAGCCACAATAAACTATAATGATCTGTTATGACCGTGAAAGGAACACCTTCTATGTAAGGTCGAAACTTTTCGATTTTAAAGAGCACCGCTAAACATTCTTTTTCAACAACCGAATAGTTACGTTCAGCCCTTGATAAAGTTCTACTGGCATACGCTATCACTCTTTCCTCGCCATTGATTTTCTGTGCTAGGACGCCCCCTAAACCGGTATTAGAAGCATCACTAGAAATATAAAACTGTTGGGAAAAATCTGGTTGGGATAAAATGGGAGCTGAAACCAATAGCCCTTTAATCTTTATAAAAGATTCTTCGGCTGCCTTTGTCCAATCTATCGATTGTCCTTTTTTTCGTCCTTTCAAAAGATCATTAATAGGCTACTTTATCCGGATCGGTACGCAAGGAACTTGAGCCTACAATATAGCCTAAAAACTTTAGAGAAGTTTTGAAAAAAATCACATTTGCTCAAATTTATCGTCAGTCCGGCCTCTTTCAATTTATCTTTTACTTCTTTAAGTAAGCGAATATGCGATTCGAAGTCTTCCGATGTTACTAAAATATCATCGAGATAGGTAAAAATATGTGGCTCATATTTCGGACCAAATATAGCGTCCACTAAACGTTGCTGATTACGAGGATACATACTGAGCATTCCTGAGTGATGTCAAAATTCTGTCGATGTTCGGTAATGGATAGTTATCAAATTTGCTGACCTCGTTGAGCTTTCTTCCGTCAAAGCATAGACGATATCACTCCGAGTTTCAACATTTCGTCTAACTCCTTATTTAATACTTTTGACATGTACGGAGACATGGCGAAGGGCCTTGTCTTTACAGGACTGGCATCAGCCGTATCTATAGACATGGTGATTTTATTCGTTCGGCCTAACCTATCTTTACTACTTATTTCCTTGAAAGAGCTTATTCCTTTTTCTGCCTTTAAGCGTTCCGTCCGCGAGAGATCATCTAGGGTACATAGACGCGAGAAAAGGTTTTCTAAAGAACTTTCTGAATAACAATCTTTAAAACTTGTATGGGAATTGACTTCTAGGGACTGTGGATACCACGAATTATCTTTAAAATTTACTAAAATTCCGAATTTTTTGTGCAAAATCATATCCTAAAACCAAAGTATGTGATAGAGAAGGTACTACTAGAGCAGAGATTACTAAACAATGACCATTGCAGACTAGCGGCAACTCAACCGTACCTAAAACTTTTAGACGGCTGCCATCTGCAGTGGTAACACTTCTATTTTCGACATGGCATATTTTTATACTTAAACGACTTAAAATTTTAATACCATTCTGACCTACAGAGGTATTTGCACGAGAGTCAAATAAAGCCGAGAAATGGACACTTAATAGATTTATCTTGATATGCGGTCTGGTATCTAAATATTTATGCACGAATAAAGGAGATATGTGACCATTTGGAGAAGCAGGAGTTTTAACTTGAGAAGGAGGATTTTTATTAGACTTAAAAAAAATCAGAAACTTTTGTAACTATTTAGTCCAATCTGATCTATTGGATTATTTCTTTACCTAAGATCCTCGTTGGAATCTTTCTTTTATACGCGACCGGACGTTCTGAGAAAATACGACGGATTTTCATTTCATAGTCTAACTCATATTCCAGTAGGTGATTGACTTTAAAATTGAAAGCTTCCATGATAAATGAATACAATTTAAAAGAATTGTTTAAAAGGTCGTGAAAATATTTCTCCTGTGCTCCCAATAGTCAAAATAAAAAATATGTAAAGGCACTTAAAATATGTACTTCTTTACCAAACATTTAAAAAATCTTCAACAATTTCAAAAAAATTTCTAAGTATTGCCTTGTATTAAAATTCTTTTACCAAATATGTTAAGAATTTTCAACAAAAAAATCTCCAAATATCGTTTCATATCAGCAAAGTATTTTTAATATTCATGCAAAACATCGGTGAGAAAAAAGTACAGTTTTTTCTTCGGTTTACCGCAAAATAAATCTAACACTGCAAAAATTAAAGTAAACCAGCACATCTGCTAATCTGAACTATAAAAGTAGCTTTTAAGAAAAAAGTAGGAATCTCTTATCTTAGAGTCGATTAACAACATTCAAATATCTAAACCACCATCAGATAAATTGAAATAAATAATTCTACAAATTTCCTGCTTTTGTCTTATTGCTATAGTGTAGTTTCGTTTAATTAAATATTATGAAATAAAAATATCTGAAAAGTTAGAGCTTTTACTTTGTTCGAAAGCTAGTACACTGAACCCTTTAAAAAATAAAATTCCAAAAGCCCCACGTTGGGCGCCACTTTGTAACATGCTAACTTGCCCGCTTTTTGAGGCGTTATTTTGTACCGTGTATATTAATTGGTCGCTTTTTGCGGCGTCATTTTGTACCCTGTGAAAATTGTTTTTCCCACGCTTGGGCACAATTTTCTTGCAACCTCTTTTTAATTTCTGAGAATGAATTGAGTGAATAATGATTTTAAAAGAACTAAAGAAATTAAACAAACACTAGCTCAGTTTTCCTTGGTAGAGAAATATGGGTAAGAGATAATTGTTTTACGTCTTTTGGAATTATTTTCTATTTTTTTTTTTTAAAAAGCTTCAGTCGTACAAATTTTTGGGCACCATTCATTTTAAAATAGAAAGGATCTAACTTCAGTTAAAAAAATGAAAAAATACTGAAGGGTTTTACCGTTATTACTAAAAAGAATTTTCTAGTACAACTTTTCTTATCCTGAAAAGAAAAATAGGTATTCAGTGAGACACTAGCTTTAATCTACAAAAAAGAAAATTTATTCATGATTTTAAAATAAAAATTCTAACCTCTGCGGTTTTAAGGATTACAAAAAATTCTAGCCTAACAGGTAGTTATTATTATTAGAGTCCCTAAATCAGACATTTAAATTCTAAAACCTGACTACCCCCGAAAGCGAAGAATCGTGATTTTCACTTCACCTTTTGTCAGTTCAAATTGCTATTAAGACACTTACTTCGGGAATAGGTCTATTGATGAATGTTCTGGTAACTTACGGTTTTTATTTGGGCTTCTAGGCCTTCGATGGAACACAAAACCGATTTTACACTTTGTAGGAATCACTTAGAGCCCACTACGGCTTTACGTTAAAAAAAAACTCGTGCTTTACTTGGCTCTCATAATTGTTGCTATGAGCCTCTACTGCGGCTCGGTCGAAGTAAGCCTGGCTGCGGCTCGATGGAAATTAGCCTACTTGGCAGCTCGGTCGAAATAACCTACTTGGCGGCTCGGTGGAAATAAGCCTCTCTTCCTGTCCACCGGACTCTTAAATAAACCGCGGGCACTCTCTCGATAATATGGCTACGCCGGAACCAAAAAACCGGATACAAATATTTGACCAATCCCGGCGTATCGAGAGATTCGGTCGCAAACCCGCACAGCACACTAATATACCGAGCGGCTAGCAATTTCTGATTAATATACTGCTCGATACAAAAATGAAAAGAAGTACAATTTAAAGTGAAAAATCAGTAACATTACATGGTCTTAAAATCTAGGAAAAAAAAATGAATGTTACAATATATATATATATATATATATATATATATATATATATATATATATATATATATATATATATAGTTGGAGTTGCACAATTAGTGTTCCGTACATATTTGCCGGTTTTTATTGAAAACTGATGACCTTGAAATTTTTTTTTTATATATACCAGATAAATTATTAAAGGTACTACTATCTCACTAGTGATAATTTTTGTTCAATCTACATCCTGTGGAGAATATTCCAGAATATTTTTAAAAATTTTTGATAAGTACTTTTTGAGATAAGGAGAGGGATAGCGTTTTTTCTCAATTTTTTAAAAATAATACAAAGCAAAGTGTGCGCAAGTATTATAGTATATATATTTTTGAACTCATGTTTTTATAAGCTTTTATTTGACACCCCACTCGATAACCTGGAATTTTTTTTTCACTTCACTGGTAGAGAACATGGAGATCGAGATAATTTTTGTACATCTTTTGAAAATAGTCTCTATAGTTGTTTAAAGCTATGGTTGTACTGTTTATTTTTTTGGGCACCATTCATTTTAGAATAAAAGGAATCTAATTTCAGCTCAAAAGTGAAAAAATACTGAAGAGTTATTTAGTTGTTAAAATAAGATTAAATTTGTTACAACCTGTGCGTTCTGCAGGAAAGAGCGGGTAGTTCAGTAAAAGGCTGCGTTAACACAGAGAAAAGTATATTAACAAAATAAAAATTCTTGTAGTTACTACACTCCTAAAATTACATTAACTAAATAAAAACCCCTTAGGCTATCAGAGTATACATTTTTAAACTAGAGTTCTATGAATTAGTGTTTTAAGTAAAAAAATAAAAAGCTTGAAAAGACACGGTATAAAAGTTTGTAAAATTAACTTCGCGGATTTACACATGTTGACTTACTGCTTGGCTTCTCCTCGTGGGTTTTCCATAATCAGCTTGACCTCTCCTGGTGAGATTCTCATCCAGATATTGTCTCACCTGCTAGTCTCCTATTTTCATTTAGATAGCCAATCACTTTTTGATCCGAAATGTCTTAGGATAAGCAGAATACTTTTAGAATGGAAAAAGACCACTGCACTACGGCAAGACGGAAGACTAAGCTTACTACGGCTTGACGAAGAAAAAAACACTACTTTCTCACTGAGAAAAAAAAGGAAAGTCGTTACTGCACTACGGAATGACGGAAGGATAAAGCCACTACGGCATGCTGGAGGAAAAAGCCGTTACTGCATTACGGAGGAAAAAGCCTTTAAAAATTCCATATGGTCATTTATATATCCTTTGCCTCTCTTTCAATGAGAAGTCTTTAAAATGGCTCACTTCCGGAAAGCAATTTTTAACAAATTAGACCCATTCGATGCAAACGAAATACGTTAAGTCAGCAACACGGTTGAGTTACACTGTTCAAAAATTTAAATCAGTGTTTTAAGTTACACTGCTCAAAAATTGAAATCACTGCCTAATCGAATATAAAAATGTATTAAACTGTAAGTTATAGAAAGAAAAACAGTATTGTAACATGATCTTAAAATCTAGGAAAAAATGAATGTTACTATATATATATATATATATATATATATATATATATATATATATATATATATATATATATATATATATATATATATATATATATATATATATATATATATATATATATATATATATATATATATATATATATATATATATATATATATATATATATATATATATATATATATATATATATATATATATATATATATATATATATATATATATATAGTACATTGTATTTTAAATAAATTAAAAATCTACGTTTGCACCCTTCGGAGTCTTATAGTATAAAAATTAGATGTGAGATTGTAATAACTTTTAATAAAATGTATACTGTATTCCTGAGTTAAAACGCTCTTGATTTTGCATTCAACACAACTCTGGATTTCCTAATAAAATCTCCTACCTAGAATTTTTATTTTTTTGGTTATATAAACTAATGCTCTTACAAAATAATACTATTCAATACAAATACAAGAAATATATATAAATGAACACTATTTTATACGTAATTGTACTTAAAAGTTAGCTTAAAATCCTGTCGAGGAAAGTTGGAAAATTAAGTAGGTGGAATACGTGAACAACTTGCAGACGTAACAAATTATTTAAATTAAAATTAAAGTACAGCGCTTGAAATTTAAAATGAAGATGTTTCGATTAGTGTTTCAGTCTATAATATCTCATTTATTTTATGAAGAATTTTGTCTGTGCTGATTTGTTTTGGGAATAGGAAATAAAATCAGACACATACACTTGACTGTTTATTAAGAAATAAAATTACAAAATATGTAGGGAAATTGAGATAAATATCGATCGACATTTTGCGTGACTATAATTATTACTAAAAACTCACCAGAGATCCAACAAGAGTATTAATAATTGACGAAAGAAATATCAAAAATTCCTAGTGTATATGTTTGAAAATATCCGAATTATTATCGGATCGCAAAGATTCGTGATGTTATATTTCCGGTAAGATCCACCACGTCGTTAAGCAGTTCTCCTAATATAAAATTATCTGCTGTTCTTACACCAATACTATATAATTTGTTTAATGCAAATAATGGATTTACAACAATCTAATTTTAGTAACAGAAGACCATGGCCATTGTTTAAATAAGTTTAGATGTTTCAATTTAGTAACATACGATATACTCTAGTAAATAGAGGAATAGAGGTTTTCCGGATGGGGTAATGCAATACGTTAAAATTCCGGGTTTCAATCCGTCAATCTCATTTGGCATTTTTAAGTGTTCTTGCTGCTGCTGCTACTTCATACTGTGATCCTGCTGACCACAGTATCAAATAGCAGTAGCAGTAAGAGCAATTGAAAATGCCAAATGAGATTATGACGAAACATCGTGCAAATTCATTGTTAGACGAGCAGATTGAAACACGGAATTTTAACATATATATATATATATATATATATTATATATATATATATATATATATATATATATATATATATATATATATATAAGGAAGCTGTAATGAAAAATAAAATAAAAACAAACAGAGAAACCTAAGAGAGAGAGTTTATATAAACAACGATTTAACAAAAGATGAACGGGAAACTCAAAAGAAATTGAAGTATATAGCAGAGAACGAGAGAAAGAATGGAAAAAAGGTGAAAACAGGATATCAAAAAATCGTAATCGAAGGAAGAGAATATAAAATGGGACATTGAGGAAGAAAAACTGGAAGAAAAAACAAAGAATACTACTACCATCAAGTCAAAAAACTAAGAAAAAAGAGAGAGATAGGTAGACTGACGACGACCCTGGCAAAGATATAGGATATGGAAGAGAGAACCAGTAAAAGGAATATAAATAAGAAGATAATCAAAGAAATAGATAGAAAAAAAAAGAAATGGGAAATAATTATCGAGTTTTTAGATTGAGAACACGAAATAATAAGGGTATAAACGGAAAAGAGAATAAACTGACAGAAGAACAACAAATGCACTATGTAGGAATTACTGAAACAGAAAGGATGCAAAAAATTAGAGGGAAAAAAATACAAAAATCAACATAGAGATATAATACCGGAATAAGATACAGAACTCATACAAACAGAAGAAACTAATACAGAAGAAAAAAAAAGAGGCCATCGGCAATTTAAACAGGATGGAAGGATATAGAAGGAAATATGGAAAAGACAGTTATAGAATAACTCAACTCTACGGGCCTTACACTCCTCAAGGGGTGGAAAGGCATAAGGGTTAAGTAAGTAAGTAAGTAAGTAAGTATATATATATATATATATATATATATATATATATATATATATATATATATATATATATATATATATATATATATATATATATATATATATATATATATATATATATACATATATATATATATATATATATATATATATATATATATATATATATATATATATATATATATATATATATATATATATATATATATATATATATATATATATATATAAATATATATATATATATATATATATATATATATATATATATATATATATATATATATATATATATATATATATATATATATATATATATATATATATATATATATATATATATATATATATATATATATAAATATATATATATATATATATATATATATATATATATATATATATATATATATATATATATATATTTATATATATATATATATATATACATATGTATATATATATATATATATATATATATATATATATATATATACATATGTATATATATATATATATATATATATATATATATATATATATATATATATATATACATACATATATATATATATATATATATATATATATATATATATATATATATATATATATGTATATATATATATATATATATATATATATATATATACATATGTATATATATATATATATATATATATATATATATATATATATATATATATATACATACATATATATATATATATATATATATATATATATATATGTATATATATATATATATATATATATATATATATATATATATATATATATATATGTATATATATATATATATATATATATATATATATATATATATATATATATATATATATATATATATATATATATATATATATATATATATATATATATATATATATATATATTGTTCAGGTTTATGATGTTATTAACTCTAAAGGTAAAAGACAGAGACCTAATATTTTTATATATTAGACATTCCAAGGTACATAATAATTTATTGCTTTTTGAATAAAATTTTTTAATGGCGACTTACGTAGAGAAATATAAAGTAAAAGAATAATAAGAAGGATCGTATATCAAATATATAATACACCTTAAGAGGGTTTTACTAAGGAATTTGGCGAAATGTGCTTATAACGGATAAAAAACTTACAAAGAGATATGGCGCGAGGGTGGGAAAGCGACGCTATGGTTCCTTTTCTAGGCCATTTTTAAAATATCTTTGAAAGAACATATTTAATTGCAACGTTAAAATCTAATCGATATCTATGTACATCTATACAAGATGTTGTAGAAAGCGTTAAGTATCTCTAAATCGGTAATTTGGATAACTTAATAATAATAAAATTGAATCTTTTCGTAAGTAGAAACAGTATCTTACCTGAATGTTTATGGTTTTTCAGCTCCCATCAGTGCAGTGGTTACAACAAATCAACAAGTTAAATACACTTTAATCAGACCCATACAGTTGTAGTGTTCTTAAAATAAAAGTATTATTTGTTGTTGGACTTGCGCAATTAGAATTCCATACATTGATTGCTTTTAAAATAAAAATTTTTGTTACGGAGGTATAAAATAATCAATTACTTATTAAAACACACCCCAAATGAATTTTCAAAAAAGTTTTTTTCCGATATTTACTGAAAACTGATGTCCTTGAAATTTTTATTTATTTTATATATCAAATAAATTTTTATAATTAATACACTCGTTATAATTTTCATTCATTCTACACCCTGTGGAAAATATTCCAGAATTTTTTCAAAATTTTTTGATCAGTACTTTTCGCGATTTTTTTAAAACAATACAAAGAAAAGTGTGCGCAAGTATTACATTATATATATTTTTACAAGCTTTCATTTGACTCCTCACTCGATGACCTGGCAAATTTTTTTTTTCCCTTCCGATTTCACCTCCCAAAAACAAACCTCTTAAGTCAAAGTTTAACTTTCGAAACCACATAGCTTTGATGAGGCCATCAGTTCCTATATTATTATCAAATTTCAACTTTCTATATTGCATGTCGCAGGCATAGCAAGGAGAGCTTCTCAAAAATTGGGAATATTATTTGGAACCAGAAACCTTTACACTCCACAACAACTGTTAATTCTTCACAAAGCTCAAATTCGACCAACTATCGAATACTGCACCCCTTTTTGGGGGCTCCGCTCCCAAACACACACTGCACTTGTTCGATTCTGTTCAGAGAAGAGCTGTTCGTCTGATTGGAGACCCGGAACTGACCAGCGGCCTTGATTCGCTGGAACATGAAAGAATGGTTGGCAACTTGAGTCTGTCTACAAGTATTTTTATGGAAAGTGCTCGAAGGATCTAGCCCGCTTAATTCCTCCCAGAGCGGTGCATGTTAGAAATACACGTCGCGCTGATACTTCACATCCGTATGAGGTTTAGCTTGTTACTCCGCGTACAACGTTTTTCAAGCAGTATTTTATATGGAGAATATCATCCCTTTGGAATAATTTGCCTAGGGCTGTGTTTCCCACCGAGTGCAGTTTACAGAGATTCAAGAGCAGCGTGAATCGCTTTTTCCGCACACATGCCGCTCCTGGAGCGCTTTAGGGACTTCTCTGTAGCACGTGTGCTAGAACCATAAAAAAATGTGAAATAGTTAAATAGTTCCGGAGAAAATCGGGTGTGACAAACAGACTGACCGACGTACAGATAGACAGACGGACAGACAGACGGACACCGACGTGATCTTATAAGTGTTCCGTAGGGAACACTCAAAAGTTCATGATGACTCTAGAAGTAAAATACATTTGTTGCTACTAATAACACTAAGTAAAGGTTAGACCCTTTTTCATATTCTAAGGATGTAGGCGAGGATGTAATACCCGTCAACATTATCCAAGTGCCAAAATATACATTTCTGTATTTCACAGCACCTTTTAGACAACGCAGTAGTGCTGCCTCGGACGTTATTGCATTTCTGCAACAACTACTACCTATGGTACGCAGTAACATACACAGACAATTTCCTTTCGAATTGAAATTCTGTTAACTATAATGACTACATTTCCGTGAAAGAAACTGCTCAATCATTAATTATAATTTCGTTAATAAGTCAACGATACGAAGTGAGAAGGTCCATAACATAATTCTTTATCATAAACTGATAAATGTGAAGTTAAAAATTTTGAAATATTTCGACATAATACCCAAACAAGGTTAATTCTGAACAACGGACAATAAAATATTTTCTACACGAAATATGGATAACAAAGTTTAAAATATTCTTAAGCTAAATTTATTTTATAAAATTTTATAAATCACAGGACTACGTAATTTTAAAAAGTAATGGGCAGCCGTTAACACAGCGAAGAGAAACATTGAAATGAATAAATGAGAGAGGAAGTTTTAAAAACGAGTCAAAGAGAAACTTAACACTTGTACGATCACCTATCAGTGAAATGTCAAAGACATTACTTTTGTTAACGTCTTCAAACATGCTGCAAAAACAAAAAAAAAATTGAAATTTAGTAATGCAAATAATTACCTTCATTAACGCACAAGTTGCTCGTTATTTATCTTTAAGCATACTAATGATGAAATAATTAAATGGTTGCAATAGGAAAGTAGGTATGCAGCTATATTTTTGGAATAAAAATTAGAAGTTCTACGTATTATTATCCATTTGTTATTTTTTTTTTTTGGTCTTTAGTACAGAGATATACTATTTTTAATATATTAAATCCGAGCTCTGAACAGAATTTACAGTTGTAGTGGAATGTAAAGTTTTCTGGTTCGAAATAATATTCTCAGCTTGTGAGAAACTCTCTTTTCAGTGCATGCAATATGTTCATGCCAAGACATGTTAGCTCCCAAATTAACGCCCAACAAATTGAGCGACGATGCTAAAGGAATAGAGTGCCCCGATATGACTATGTCAGGTTAAGCAACGTTAACTTTTTAGAAAAGACTGCCGCTTGGGTTTTTGTATCATTAAATTCTACTTGGTTACTGTCATCACAAGATAGAATTTCTTCCAGGTCTTTATTGAATGACCTACTGCTCTCTGCGGATATTTGTATGAGTAGCCGATGTTCGAGCGTTCTAATGAATGAAGAGACAAGTCTACTATCATTTGCAAAGAAATCCATCGACTGCCACTCGTAAAGAAAGCTCTTTGAGGAAACATGAGAGCCATAAACAGAACATTTCAGACATGCCAGAAGAGCGTAGCTTAGCCATCGTGCCAAACATTCTGGAATGCCTTGGATATATCAAGAGCAACCGCTCGAGATTCTCCAAAGTGCTCAATTGCGTTGTTCCAACCATGTGTTACATAAGTTAGGAGATCTCCTGTTGATCCATGTTTACAAAAGCCATGTTGATGGTCGCTAATAATATTGAATCCTTCAAGATATTTTCAAAGATGCTGATTGATAGCCTTTTCCACGACTTTCGATATTATTAAAAGCAGTGCGGCTGGTTGGTAGTTGTTTAGCAAGGTCTTCTTGCCTTTTTTGGGTAACGGCTGAACTGTGGCGCACTTCCAGCAGGAAATTTTCTTTTTCTGTAGGATAGGTTGAAAAGTCTACAGAAAACTGGTGGTAGTTCTCTCGCGCAGTTTTTAGGTACTATGGCAGGTATTTCGTCAACGCCAGAAGCTTTTTCGGTGTTTAGCTTCAGCTGAAGACAATATCGGGCATCCTTGACTGCACTAGGAGAATAGTAGGTGATGTTTTTCCCTGAAAATCAACAGCAGCCAACAAATTCGCTTTTTCAACAAGTATTATTACAATAGAATTATATGGCCGTGTGGGTGGTGGTAAAGCGGATTTGGTGAAATTTTGACTAACTGCTTTAACGACGGATTGTTGGGGCAAGCAAGAAATTTCTTTCTACTTCGTTGATTGTGTGCCTCCTTGGTTTCGTCAATAATAATGATTCCACAAAATGTTTAAATAAAAGTTATAAGGTGTTATACGGCGCACATGCTGACGTTGACAATAAAATATTTTGAACTGTCAATTCCAAGAAATTACGCCATCTTGATTTTTTTTTTGTAAATGGAAAGCCCTGTACATTATTTTATTTTTGAGTCCTACTAAAATTTCTAGATATTATTTGGCTACATACTATATGTCTAAATAGAACTGTTTTGAAATTATTGTCATTTGAAATTTAAAATTAAAAAAAAGGCAAAAAAAACTATTAATAAATACTCTAGGTTAAGGTAACAATTGTTCAAAATGACAACCGTTAACAGCGAAGCAATGACCCAATATGTCATAAACAGTCTGAACGGAGTTTTGCAGAGAATCCGAGGTGATCTGTGCTACTTCATATTGAATTCTTTGTTGTAAATCTTTTACGGTTTCAGGTCGACTTCGGTAAACTTTGGTTTTCAAATGACCCTATAAAAAAATCGAGTGGCGTAAGGTCGGGACTCCTTGCAGACCATCCTACAGCACCTCTTCTGCCTATCCATCGATTAGGAAAAATCGCATCCAAATATCTACGAACATTGATTTTATAGTGAGGAGGTGCTCCGTCCTGTTGATAAAAAAAAAACATCGTAACGCGTTTACATGTTTTCCATGTAATTCGCCTGCGCCAACTAATTTACATGTGACGCTAAATTGCGTGACGTTCTGTATGGTATTCTACACGTCGCCGGTTGTTATCGGCACGAATTTTCTTGAAGTGTTGACTAACGCAATGTTAGGTAAGAAACATACAGAACCAAGATTTTATTCAATATTTCTTTTTTTATAAGGAGTATTTCTAATAAAAAACATTTAATCACAATGACCTTATTTACCAACAGTTTCTATTGTTTTTTGCTTGAAAATGCGGTTATCTAAACAAGACATTTTTAATCAAAGGTCTTGTAATTGGAAAAAAGTTGAGCATTTAGAAATACTTTTCGAAGAGGTGTTAGAAAGAAGTAGGTAAATGGGATTCTTAGCAAATTTCAAAAATGTTCACATTGAGTAAAATTAGTGAATGATTCTTTACCTGATCCATGGGGTCACCCATTTCATTATAATAAACGATTTTATAACACCTTGTGTATATATTATATTAAACCTAATTACAAGATCTGGACTAAGTGATCAAATTTTAGCAATATCATAAAATAAAAATATATTACTAATGTATATGTTACAAATGTAAGATACACGTTAGTAAGAAAAAATTAGTAGATTTTTTTTTCTATGATGTACGATTGGAATATCAGTTCTATTATCGTTACGACTTTTCTTAGGCAAGTCACTGTAACAAGGTTGTTTTTACAAGAAAACATGTCAGAAGTTTATTGTTTTTACCAGACCTTGATTGTAAAACAACAAAAAAATTATTTCTGTCTATTATGACCGATATCGATTTCAAATTTCATCGTTTGTGTATCTATTACATGAGTTTAGTCTGCAAATAAAGGTGAAAGTTATGGACGATTTTCGGCCCGGGATATCGAGCCCTATATCCGGCAACTAATGGGAAATCTATAGCTAGCTGTTCACCAACGTTTGGGTTTTGTAGCTTTTATTGTTCGACAGTTTCAGTTTATCTCTACTTAGCAGCAACAGTAATATTATTTTGGAAACTTCTAGGATGCTCCTTAGAGGAGCTTTTTTGGCAGGATAAACTTTGACGCTCAAAAAAGTCTGATAAGATATAAAAAGATCAATGTTATATTTGCATAGAAAACGGTTTTATTTATTGAAGAAATTTTTTCGGAATTCCTGTTTTGTTTATTTTGAAGTTACAAAAATGTTGAGCAGCGTCTAACGTAACGTATATTTTTGAAATCGGAGAAATCACACAACTTTAAAATATATTTTGCAACATACGAGGTTTAAACTCGAACATAAATTCAGTGTAATCGAATAAACCTCATGTACTCGTTCTCGAAACTGTTTAGACCAAAATTGCGATACGCTTGGGATATTCTTTCATAAATAATTTTGTTTAATTTCCCTTTCTAGTGAGAAACTTTACCGCTGTGGTATACTCCATATTATTTTGGAAGTAAACTTTATTCCAAGTTTGTAAAAAGTATATTACATTATACAATAAATAGTAGAAAAAAATTAATAACTATTTATAGCTTCTATGCAAATATTTTAAGATATTGTTCATTTTGGAAAGTGGAAAAATAAACAAATACATTTCGTAACTGAATAAATGTTAAACGTTACTAAAAATGGATAACCATAACTTAGCAAATACTTAAAAATATATATATTTTTTTTATTTTTTATACCCTGAGGATATCGGCGGGGATGTCGTAATACCTGTCAACATTATCCAAGTGCCGAAACATACATTTTTGTATTTCACGGCACCTTTTAGACAACGCGGTAGTGCTGCCATGGACGTTATTGCATTTCTGCAAACAACTACTACCGACGTACGTGGCTAGGCCATATATGTTTAAATATAAATAGACCGATCTGCCGAGGTTGGAACCAGAGACATTCTGCACCGCAAGCAAGTACTATTCCACGAAGCCACGGGCCGTCACAATATGTGGCATCAAATGGGATGTAAATAGGAATTTGCGAGGCAAGATTGGAAGGCGAAAAATATACGATCCTGAATTCCGGACATGTGCTGTACGAAAGCAACCAAGAGGATAATAATGGCTTGGGAGGAGTAGCTATTCTCGTAAACAAAAAGAGGAAACACTTGACTACGAAGACTTGAGCAATATCGGACCGAGTTATATATATAATCCTAAAAATATCAAATAAATACAAAATTTAAATCATAAATGTTTATGTACCTCCTAGTGCGGCAGGTGATGAACAAATCGAAAAATTCTATGAAGACTTAACTCTCGTAAAGCAAGTAGAAAAAACACAGTTTTGTCTCATAATCGGAGATTTTAATGCAAAACTGAGGATCAAAAACAGATACATCGAAGACATAAAATATATCGGAGATTTTGGATGTAAAGCTCGAAATAAACGAGGAGAAAAAAATACAAGAAGAACAGCCCTATTGTATGAATACATTCTTTCAGAAACCTCCCAGTAGAAGATGGACATGGAGAAGTCCGGATGGACGCACAAGAAACAAAACTGACTTCATATTGTCTAACAAAACATATAATCACCGATGTTTCGGTCATAAAACAATTTCGTACGGGGAGCGATCACAGAGCGATAAGAGCAACTATAAAAATAAACGGAAAAATAGTAAGGAGAAAACTGCTCCGGCGGTGTCCGGTTCCTCCCACCGATTTATTGAGACAAAATCAAGAGAAATACATACAAGAACTTGAACTAAGATAATCAAAATTAAATATAGAAAACATGAATATGGACGAAACGACACTATGGCAGTTAGAAAAATATGTACACGAAGTAAAAGCCATAGAAATAAGAAACTGAGCCTACCAACCATAACTTTTATTGAAGAAAGACGAAAGCTCAACAGAGAATCCGTAGAATATGGAAGTATTAGTAAAACTATAACAAAATAAATTAGAAAAGACATAAGGCGATATAACACCGAAAAAATTAAAGAGACAATAGAGAATAATAAAAATATAAAGATCCTAAGGAAAAATATTAGCAACGGAAATCCAAAAATCAAGAAAATAAAAAATAAAGAGAACCAGATCATGACCAAGAAAAATGAGTTACTGAAGACGATAGAAAACTATTACAAAGAACTATACGAATCGAAGAAACAACAAGATGAACAAGAGGAAAGAGAGAAAGTTATAATAAACGTGGGCTCAGAAGAGAGACTGGAAATATCGGAGAGCGAAGTCTCCGCAACGCTGAGAGAGACGACAAACGCCTGGTGAGGATAGAATAATCGTATATAATCGACCGCTCCATTTGTGTTTTGTGGACTTTCGAAAGGCTTTTGACACGGTGAAGCTGTGGGCAATATAGAAGGCGCTACGAGACGCTAGAATCGTAGCGTAGCGAAAGTAATGGAAAATATATATGGTAATGCCACAATCCACGTGAAACTAGACGATGAGAGAAAAACTAACAAAATCGCGATAAAACGAGGAGTGAGACAGGGAAATACTATATCTCCTAAAGGGGTAAACATAGATGGAAAATTTTTAAATCACTTGCGTTTTGCTGACGATATTGTCCTGATAAGCCCAGATGAAAACCAACTAAAAAGTTTGTTAACAGAACTAGATTTAACAGCAAGAAAGGTAGTTCTGAATATGAATCTGGGAATAACTAAAATCATTTCTAGAAGTCAAAAATAATTCAAAGTGGGTGATGAAATCATCGAAAAAGTGGAAGAGAACATCTACCTAGGAGAAACTCGGGAAACCTAACCAAACAGCGGAAATAGGCAGAAGGATACAACATAGCTGGGCAGCTTTCGGTTGTCTGGGACACATCCTTAAGAACAATGATGTACCGATATCTCTGAAGAAAAGGGTGTACGATTCGTGTGTTCTGACGATATGGACCTACTTCAGGGAAACCGCAACACTTATTAGAAAGAGTGCGGAAAAATTGCGAACATCTCAAAGAGCAATGGAAAGAGAAATAGTGGGTGTTACCCTTAGTGATAAGGTGAGAAACACAGATATTAGGAGGAAGAGTGGAGTAGTAGACGTTATAGATCGCATAGCTAGACTATAATGGAGCTGGGCGGGACACCTGGGAAGAAAAAAATACCGATGAATGGACAGTACGTTTATTACAGTGGCGACAAAGAACAAGTAAAAGAAGTGTTGAAAGACCTCAAAAACGATGAGTCGACAATATAAAAGAGATAGCAGGAAGAAACTGGTACCAGCAAACCAGGGATAGAGGATCATGGAAAGAGCTAGGGGAGGCCTATGTCCAGCAGTGGACAATATAAAGCTGAAGAAGAAGGTTAATGTTACTATTTAATTAAAGATACAAGAGTCCAAGAATTTTCTTCAACATCCATATAGGACATGAAATATTTTTCTCCATTTCAGAGCTTAGGTGAAAAGACAATCGCAACACAGTCACTGTTATAATAAATAGAAGAAGAGTTATTGAAACACCGAAGAATCCAGAATAAATTAATATCATATAATGTATTGTTCAGTTAATGTTTTAAAATACAGAACAAATACGTTTCAATTTAAGTATGTTGAATTTGGTAATTATGCTAAAAAATTAGTACGTTGTCTTGATAAATTATATGGTAGTGATAAATCGTCTGCCTGTGCCATAATGAAATTTAATGTGTTACAAAAGATAAAATAAGTGTAGACATTTTAGCTTAATTTTTATTATTATTTTTAAGACAATAATGATTATTTATTTTGAAAACAATAATGATAACACTAATATGATAAACTAATTTTATTAATATTGATAATGATATGGTATGTATGGCAGATGAAGCTGGTCGAAGTGATGCCTCTAGCCATGTCTAAGGTGGATCTTGCCTAATAAATGTAGAAGGCAAGTATATCAGAAGATGTTTACAAAATAATACAAAAATTCTTGATCCTCAGATCGTTCCTGGTATCGAATTTACCTTAACTATTTCCTAGCCTAGAAAGACCGTTGTGGTTATACCTATTTAAAAATATACCAAAATATTAATATTAACACAATAAAACTATTTACCTTCTACTAACAGGCAACCCAATGTCGGGACACTTTGAGCTTCTGACACCACAGCGCACTAAAAACAGCCCAACCAACAGTAAACCAATAAAAGAAGCATCGGGCTCTACTAAAACGGTGAAGATCGGGCAAAAGAAAATGGTCCTGCCAAAAGTGTTGTGCCGGCGAGTAAGTCCATACCCACCAAGGCGGAAAAATCAAAGCAATGCATGAGCTGCACCACAGAAATCAACGAATATGTCATGCGTTGCTATAATAAAAACACCTGACTAAGAAAAAAATTACTCGCCTCCTGGACCCACCGAAATAAATCCCAACCATAATCGGCACAGATGCGGAACAAACAACCACCAAAGCCAAACCAAGCCACGTATATTTTACAAGGACAACATGCAACTACCAAGGTTGGCAAACCAGGACAGCGGTTAAAGTGGACAGACGAAATGAACAGAACAGTGATGCGCTGTTACTACACAGCAACCAAACTCGAAACAATAACATCGGGTACAGACTGGAAGAACGCAGACTTTTTTTGGCCCAATATCCACATCTACAATTACTTGTACAGAACAGAGAGTAATAGACCAAAAAAGAGTTACTACCAAAAACAATGGCCCCACACCCTTCGAATTGCAAACCATCAAAGATACAGTAGCTGCTGAACTGAACACAGACCAACCAAACAATAGAGCAGATACCGAACGAATATCACACACACAACCACCCAGCCGAATACAAAAATACACACAACAAGACCCACCACCCAGCAGGGGCATAACTCAAAATAATATTACAGGGCAAATAGCAAGCACCGCACAATACCATATCACAGACAGCAAAATCAATCACTCACCAACAACATCTACACAACATCACCCCGAATCACTTCTCATACAAACACTCAAAGCAGAGATGGAGTCATATCTAGCTCGATGGTCAGGCACCGACCCCACAGCAAGAAATCCCATCCCTCGTTTAATCTTCAAACAGGGCACGAAAAAGAATTTCGTGTGGTGATTAAACATTACTTTATGAAAGGCAAAACGCCTCAGGAGACTAAAGAGAAGCTTGATAAACATTATGGTGACTCTGCACCTTCGATTAGAATAGTTTATAAGTGGTTTCATATGGGCACAAGTGACGCTGAACGTTCTGGATGGCCTGTGGAGGTTACGACTCCAGAAATCATTGATCAAATCTATGATATGGTGATGGATGACAGAAGAGTTAAGGTGTGTGAGATTGCTAGTGCTGTGGGCATCTCGACTGAACGGGTATATAATATTTTGCATAAACATTTGGACATAAGAAAGCTATCCGCAAGATGGGCGCCGCGATTGCTCACGCTTGACCAAAAATGGAATCGTGTGAAGTGTTGCAAGGATGGTTTGCAGCTGTTCCAGAAGAATCCGGAGGACTTTAAGCGTCGTTTCGTCACTGTGGATGAAACATGGATACATTACTATACTCCTGAGACCAAACAACAATCTAAACAATGGGTTACCAAGGGGGAATCTGCACAAAAAAAGGCGAAGACCGTTCCTTCGGCCGGAAAGGTTATGGCGACTGTCTTTTGGGATTCGCAAGGGATAATCCTCATCGACTATCTGGAAAAGGGTAAAACTATTACAGGTGAATATTATTCATCGTTATTGGACCGTTTGAAATCCGAGCTGCAAGAAAAACGCCCGCGATTGGCCCACAAGAAAGTCATTTTCCATCACGACAACGCACCAGCACACACCTCAGCAGTTGTGGTCGCAAAACTAATGGAAATAGGATTCCAACTCGTTTCACATCCCCCCTAGTCTCCAGACTTGGCTCCCTCGGACTACTATTTGTTCCCCAATTTGAAGAAATGGCTGGCGGGACAAAGATTTTATTCAAGCGAGGAGATGATTGCAGACACTAATGGATATTTTGGAGACTTGGACAAATCCTATTATTCGGAAGGGATCAACAAACTAGAACATAGTTGGACGAAGTGTATAAGCCTAAAAGGAGACTATGTCGAAAAATAAAAAAAGGTTTACCCCAAACACATAAGTAGTTTTTATTTTTGCACGGACAGCCTCGTACGCAGCACCAATCACCACTCTAACACAAAATAATCAAAAACTCCCGAAACGACAAAGATACTCCAACAGCACAAGACCAAAATTCATATGACAAATAAAAATAAAAAACAAAATCAACAATACCAGAAGAGATCTAGGACTCGTTACCCAGTTTATAAACAGGGTGTAGACAAGATCAAATCCATGTTACAGAACAAGAAGATTCCACATTAACTACATAAGAAACTACAGAAACAATCAAACACATACACACACACATCTGGAAATGCCCTGGAATAAACAATATTCAAAACTTCTGGTACAAACAGTTTATCACAATGAAGCACCCACGCACCAAATCAACGAAGCCATTCTACAACCACCCATATTCCCCATCTCCTTTACACAAGGAATAACATACATCAAACCCAAAAGCTCAAACTACCGGCCTATCATCTGTCTTCCAACCTTATACAAGATTATCACAGCCACAGTTTTCAAGAAAATAAAACAACACCCAATAGACAACAATATTTTCACAGAAGAGCAGAAGGGATATAGGAAAAATAGCCGAGGATGC
>CM032454.1:83421335-83456335 GCA_019049505.1 Pachyrhynchus sulphureomaculatus | reverse complement strand
GTAAATCGAATAAGTGGTTCTCAAGTGGTAAGCGCACTAACGGACAAACAGACAGACAGACAGAGAGACGTTGCATTTTATATACATTATATTCTTTGCCAATTGATATTGTTGTTAATGGTTTAGGCAGTGTATTGCAAGAGAACGCGCTAACGGTAACCTTTTTTTCGACTTGATTCACTATTATCGTCACTGCCTATTCTTTAACGTAATAAAGTATATCCTATAACTTGGCCAGAGAACATATGTGTATTTTAAAAAAAGCACGTGACGCACTAACGGACAGAGAGACAGATAGACATACAGAGAGTCATTGCATTTTATATATATTATAGACAGATAACCTGGCCAAAGAACATATAAATGTTTAAAAAAAAAAAACACGTAAATCGGATAAGTGGTTCTCTAGTGATAAGTGCACTAACGGACAGACAGACAGACAGACAGACAGGCAGAGAGACAGGCAAACAGACAGAGAGACGTTGCAGTTTATATATGTCATAGATATAAGATTATAGATAACCTGGCCAGAGAACATATGTTTGTTTTAAGAAAAAGTACGTAAATCGGATAAATGGTTCTCCAGTGATAAGCACACTAACGGACAGACAGACAGACAGACAGAGATACGTTGCATTTTATATATATATATATATATATATATATATATATATATATATATATATATATATATATCATAGATGTAATAAAATATATATCTATAACCTGGTCAGAGAATGAATTTAAAAAATTACGTATATCGGATAAGTGGTACTCGAGGGATAAGCGCACTAACGGACAGACAGACAGACAGACAGAGAGACATTTCATTTTATATATATTATAGATTATAGATATTCTCTGCTACATAATATTGTTCCATGTTTAATGGTTTAGGCTGTGTATTGCAAAGAAACGCGCTAGCGGCAAACTTTTTTCCCACTCCATTCACTATTATCGTCACTGCTCATTCGTTATGCTACCTATCGTAATAAGATATAGCCTATAACCTAACCAGAGAATATATGCATATTTAAAAAAAAAAGTACGTAAATCGGATAAGTGGTTCTCCAGTGATAAGCGCACTAACGGACAAACAGACAGACAGATATACATTGCATTTTATATATATATATATATTTTATATATATATATATATATATATATATATATATATATATATATATATATATATATATATAAATAATATAAATATATATTGTGTCATCTGTTTTTGAATGACCCGTACGTCTAGGAAATTAGTTCGCTGTTATCGTTACTATTAACAACTGAGAAAAGTGTTTGTGCTAAATAAATTCTTTAAAAAACACTATTTATTCAGCGCTCATTCAAAAAGAAAAAGAACTTCCATCATATTGTTTTCGTTCTGGCAGTTAACTTATGTTAAAGTTATACTATTGATATTATACAAAATAATAGCGGATAACCAATGAACTGAAGAATTACTTGAATATTTTTTGTCTGAAAGGTGCAACTAAATATTTCCTGATTTTTTTTTATCATAATAGGATATTTAATATATTTCATAACAACTTATTGTTCGACTTTATAAACTTTCGACCCTAAAACTTGTTAGCCACTCATTTTTATTAGTAACATAATTTAAAAAGCACATATTAAACTCAATCTTATTATGACTCTGTATAAGCAACGAATGCTTTAAAAGATATAGTATTGCGACTGCTTGTAATTTTTTTATTGTACTAATTATTGCATGATGTATTTTTAAAAAGAATCCTATATTTTGGGATAATTAATTTTTCTAAAAACGTAAAAAAGTATCGCAGAGGGCAAAAACTCCAATATATTTTTTTAAGTATTCTTTGCCTGTTTAATTTTAAATTTTGTTTTAATTTATTTATAAAAAACTAAGCAATTGCTGTAAAAATATTTATGTAGGAATTATCGTTCTGTTTAAATTTTAAAAAAATTTCGACTCCTTATAAGCCCTAAGTAATGATAGCCCAGTCGTCAGAGGCAAATTTTGACGAAAAGCTCTCATTAAATGGTAACAGGCTGCATTTTGGCATACAGGTAGTTTGTTGGACGTTGAATACGATAAAAAAAAGTTTGCTGCCCTAAAGTGTACGCTAAGCCTAGAAAATCGAAAATAAGATGTAAAATTCGATTTTCGAATCGAAAAACTAATAGCACCACGTCGAAGAACTAGAAATTTTGCAAGAAAATAGTATATAGATTTTTTCCAGATTTTTTATTAGCGTGAGAATTTATTAAAAATTCGGATAGGTGATTCAAAAAGTGTAGCGCGCCAAACAGTTTAATTTGAAAGTTACTTGTTTTCAGAGTGTAAAAAAATGAGAAGATAGCTTTTTGAAGAGGAGACATTTAGCTTTCCGATGATATTAATAGTTTTTATTTTTGTGCTTTTTAATTTGTAAAACTTAAAACGAAATTTTCGTTTGTATGATTTTACCGGGTATACAGTAAATTACAATTATTTACCGGAAAACCGAATTTTTGATTTTATTTTGGATTTTGTGGACATCAAACGTTAGAAAATTTTTTTATAGTATTCTGTGTCTAAAAAACTACCTGTGTGTCAAAATGCAGCATGGTAACATTTAATGAAAGCTGAAAACCCCTGGCGACTGGGCTATGAGAATTATAATTAAAATAAAAATTTTATTTAATGAGATTACATAACTTTTAGGAACAAAAACATAAAAAAGGGTAGGCTATAAAGTGACCGACATTAACATTCGACATAATTAAATTATGTTCGCTCCCAACATTCATGAAAGACAGTATATCAAAGAGCCTGTCCCTCTTATCCTCCAGAGAAAGTTAAATTTATGTCCCACAGCGGGAAACAGCAACCGTCAAGTAGAGCGTTATTCATTGATCGCGACACCCGAGGTGCAGAACCACATAAGACGAAGCCATTTGAGGGCGAGAGTCAATATGAGGTTGATATTAATGACATACTTTCTCAAAGTTGACATTATGAGATTCTTGGAAAGTATTTGCGGTTTGTTATCGCGCGGCGTAATAATGCCATTTAAGAATTTACGAGTGCAAGTACACAGTGAATAAAACAGGAATTGGTGAAACTCCTATAGCGGGTGTTTTTTAGATTGAGGAATTATTTTTCCAAATTGTAGATCCTACTAAAATAATGATTTTCGGCATATAGCTCGTAGGCAAAGGTTGAATAATAAAGGAGATATCCTCTTCTTTCTCACATTTTGTGCATTCTCATATTCATCATTTATCACTATACAGCTAGAGGCTTGTCTACTAAAAATTATAAGGCATCAGGTCTCCATAACATCCTCAGTGAAGGAATTGAAGGTCTTATCCAAAATAGATAATCAGTTTCTTGATACGCCGACCGCCCTCTTTCACACCATATACAATGGATTGTTTTTTTTTTTTTTAAAAAAAAAAGAGGCGAACCTCTTTATGGCACTGGAACTAAGCCAACAAGTCAGCATCTCTCTTTATTTATAATATATATACATTTTTCCTTAAACCTAAACTAAACCTAAAGATACACACAACATCCAGCCGTCACACGGAATCGAACCGCTGACCTCTCGGACAACAGCAGGCAAGGCTAGCGTCTTACCCACTGCGCCAATCGGTCCGGCTGAGGACTGGTTGCAGTCAACTTTTGTTACTATATTTAAGAAACCAAATGCAAAAGTTTGTGACCAATAGTTCTGCTTAATCACATAACTAAAGTTTTTACCAAGAACATTCATAAGAAAATATATAGAAAGTGTGAAACAAATCCCAGCGAAACTCAGTCAGGCTCTCGCGGAGCCCTCGAAACGACAGAAGTAATTTTCAGCCTACAGTTACTTATCCAACGTTGTAGAGATATGAATAAGGATGTTTATCTATGTTTTCTAGATTTTCCTAAAGCATCTGATAACGTAAAGCACGAACAACTATTAGAAATCGTTCTAAAAGCTGGTATCGATGACAGGGATATTCGTATTTTAAAAAGTCTGTACTAGTCTGCCAACATAAATGTAGACAACTTACTGAATCTATAAAGATCAAGACGGGCGCGTGCAAGGGTGACATCTCCTCTCCCCTTTAATATGTATTCTGAGCAAATATTCAAGAAAGCGTTAGATGATACCACCAAATATAACAAAATAAATGGTAACTGATTAACAACATAAGATACGTTAACGACACAGCCGTGCTCGTCAGTAATATTGACGAATTACAGAATCTTATGTAAGAAGACAAAACAGATGTTAATAAGTGAAAGTCAACAACCTGCTAGACAGCTGAAGTTGTGAATGATCATTTTGTTGATCACATAGATTCATATATCTACGTGGGAATGCGGTGAATCCAAGATGGGATCCATCCACAAAAAACGCTATCCAGAATTGAAAGAGCTAGAGTGGCATCCAATAACATGAAGTACATGTTCACAAATAGGAATTTATCCTTTCCTCTAACAATAAGACCTTAAGTGCTGTATATTCCCAGTCCTGCCTTACAGTAGTAGGCACTTTTGGAAGCAAAGGTGGCGCCAGTTGTTTGGGTTCACATCTGCCCAATTGTTCAGACGTGCTAAACAAAATCAATAACGCTGTGATAATAGCTAACGTCCACAACGTAAAAGTCATATGACGAAGAATAGTTAGAGTGTCCTCTTCGGCCTGTCTGAAAATGGTCTCATTATTAACGAGTATCCAACACAATTTTATGCAGAAATTGACAGTAAAGTAAAAGTTTTCCATGCTAATATTTGGCACAAGCTTTAAAATTCTAATATCGTCCGAAATAGTCAAATTTTGTAAACGTGTTAAACTATAATAATATAGAAAGAAGAAATTACTAAATGAATTTTAATTATGGCAACATTGACATAACTAGAGTAAACATTCTCTACAATACTGACATATGAGCAGTAAAAATCTCCTCTGCAAATTTTATTAAAGATTTTCAATAAATTTATAAGATGGTTGTCTCAACAGCATGCTACTAATCCATTTGATTTTCCTGATCGGGTGACAAATTTAAATTATTAGCTTCTCTTTCAGAATGTCTCTCCTCGGTTACAGGAAAACGTGCTTTTAAATATTATACATACATAGATATACAGTTAGGTTCCTCCATGATGGTACGCTTCTATATGTAATGCGTGAAATAAGCGATTACTTATACCGCGTGGTTTTTAAAAGAATGAAGAATGATTTATATATATATATATATATATATATATATATATATATATATATATATATATATATATATATATATATATATATGGGTGAGAAGCCAAAAATTTTTTTTTTATTTTCTTTAGTCCTACCCCCGCAAAATGTTCATTCAATGAAGCTCCTAAATTTTTTAAAAATGAAATTTATATTTAGAAGTCGCCTCCATCGATTAAAGATATATTTTTTCTTCTCAATCGTTTTTCTCCTTTAACAGCCCCCCATTAGACTTTTGATTTGAATTTAAGGTTTATAAAGGTGGTTCCTTGTACATTTTTTAATGCTGAATCCATTCCCGAGTGCCGTTTTTCCCTAAAGTCCTTCAGTTCTCTGTTATGCTCATGTTAAGTGCGCATTAAGTGTGAAAAAATGCGTTTTCCTTTCAAAAAAGTTCCGCAAAATTTAAGAGAAGCATTGCTTTATGATGCAAAATCATAGATATTATACAGATCTTTGAGAAATTTTCATGGCGCACCAGTAATTGGCGAATGACAGCGAGAACTAAGCGTCTTGTTGAAAAAAAGATTGACACACCTAAAAAACTCAACAGGCAGGCAACTTCAGAAAAAACGTTTGACAAAAGTTTTTTTCTCTGGGAATTGAAGGGGCCTATTAAATTTTGGGCCAACGCCATTTTTAATCATTGAAGTAAACAACTTCGATAATTATTACCTTTTTAAAATGCGTCTGGAAAAATGTCAAAGAATATGTAAATAAATTACAATGGTAATGTGGAAAATGTACTCTTTATAAAGTTTTCAAGTTAAGCACGTTACTAGAAAAGTTTGACGCGGCATGGAGGGGGGGAGGAGAGCCGAAAAAACTCAATTTTTTATCTTATTATTATTATTATTAGATTTTAACACGGATATAATTTGAATTATATAATAATAAATTAAGTGTCGCTTTTTATTGCAGTTCGAATGAGGCTCAATCAAAATTCAATATTTACTCGGATGTAAAATTCTTGTTGAATTCAAATATATATTAAAAGAATTCAGTTCCCATTTAAATTTTCAAATTTGGAACTCATAGAGTCCCAACAGAGCGTTGGGCGCAAAATCTAATAGACTCATTCAATTCCCAGTGGAAAATGCTAAAAACTTTTGTCTGAAACATTTTTTCTGAAGTTGCCTTCATGTCGAGTTTTTTTAGGTATCTCAATCTTTTTTCCAACAAAGCGCTTAGTTCTCGCTGTCTTTGTCCAATATTACACGAGCACCAACATCTGTGTCATATCTATGATTTTGCATCATAGAACTTCATCTACAATGCTTCTCGTAAATTTGGCGGAACTTTTTTGAAAGGAAAACGCATTTTTTTACCCTTAATGCTCATTTAACCTGAGCATTGCGGAAAATTGAAGGATTTTAGGAGAAAACGGCCGTCGGGAACGGATTCATCATCAAAAAATGTACAAGGAAACACTTTCATAATACTTAAATTCAAATCAAAATTCTAACGGGGACTGTTGAAGGGGAAAAAATGATTGAGAAAAAAAAATTATTTTCAATCGATGGATCCGACCTCTAAATAATAATTTTTTTTTTCTAAAAATTTATTGGCTCCATTTTTTCACTGGGACTGGACATTTTGCGGGGATAGGACCAAAGAAAATAAAATAAAAAATTTTTAGCTTGTCACCCTAATATTTATATTTGGTGTAAACAATTTATATGGTCGAACATGTATGATTAATTTAATTTTCTACTAGTTTGCACTATTTTTATGTCAGTGATAATTTGGTAAACATCGTAAATTAATTTTTCAACGTAATTCGCTAAAAAGGTTTAATTTAAAAACTAGTCTAATTTCAGAGTTACGGGTTTATTTTTACATGGACAATAGTAGAGCCATCTAAAAAATTTTTATTTGATAAAATGTGTAATTGATGGTTGATGGCGTAACATCGCAAACAAACCACACCTGGCTAACTAAGAGTATTCGATTTCATGGCAACTCGAGCGAGTGTAAATCTTAAATCTCTTTAGGGAATCTGGTAATTTAGGCCTTAGAGTTCTAGCGTTGACAAGGATAGTAAATTTGGAATATGAATGATTATAGTAAAAGTTGGAATGGAATATTCAAACTTACCTCTTTTGATTTATGTAGAAAAAATAACTGATTTTTTTTGTTTTGACACTTCCAAGTGAGCCTATCAATTGCTCTTAACAAATTTTGTATCTTCACCTATTACACTGCTTTATTTTATATTAATATATATTTGTGGGCAATATAAAAATTCTGACCTGTTGTTTATGATAGGTGGCAGAGATGGACTTAAGAATTTTATTCATTAATGCAAATAAATAAAATTATAAATGATTTTGGAGATGTTTATTTATAGATGCATGTAAAAACAAATGGATAAGAAGTACAAATATACAGTTTGGATGAATGGGGTTTACAAGAGAGGACATATTGTATAAATAAATATATGAATCTTTAACTTTAACAACTTGCTGAATGGAATTCTTCCAGCTTTCACAAGGTATATCATTTGTAACTTTTTTTACTAATTCAACCACTGACACGCTAAAAGTAGGAAAAACATTTTGGCCATTATTTTTGATTTAACTTGATGCCAAATATGTTCAATTGGATTAAACACATAATAATACGGAGGAAGCCGCAAAACAGTGTGTCCCATTTCCTCAGCCATACTATCACAAACATATTTCTTTTCCAATTTATAGTCTTTCAAAACTTCCAAAAGATCACTTTTTTTTATAACTAAAGTAAAAGTAAAAGTAATTTTATCACATATATTCCTGTATTTCCGAGTTGGTGTTAACTACATTAGGAACCTTATTTAGTAGGCGACCATTGTATCGTTCATAACTATAACACTCAGTTCGGGAACATTTGGCAAAGGGAAATTTTGAAACCAATTTTCAAATAGTTCTGCGGTCGTGTTTTCCTGATAGTCCAAACTAGAATCTTTTATGTTTTTTACAGATAATAGTAGACAATTTGAAACCCAGCCCTTTTCAGATCCAGCATGCAAAATGATTATTCGTTTACCTTTATTTGAAGGTGCGTTAGTCTAACATTTTGTACTGCTGTCAATCCACCCTTTTTTGCACAGTGTCATGGGTATCGAACCATGTTTCGTCAAGGTAAATTATCTCTGATCGACACTTTTTAATTTCTTATAAATAAGTATGTCGCAAGATTCGTAATCTTTGTGACTCCATCACTACTTGCCTTTTGTTGATTTTTCGGAACGTGAATCCCATTCTTAAGAGAATTTTGTGAAGGGTTGATCGGTTCCAATGTATATTGATCCCATCCTGCACCAGTCTTAATTTTATTTTGTCTAGTGTCGGCACCAACTGCTCATCATATATAGAATATATTTTTCTCCTGATGACGTCTTTTCATAATCGTCTGCATGATGCATATTAAAATCTTTCCGTTTTTTCCTGTTCCTGAGTAATGGTTTTCCTACAATACTCTTAATCATAGAAATTGGGGTTTTGTTAGTTCATCGGTTTCTTGCAAAGCACTTTGTTTATTAAAATTTCTTTCTACCAAACTGTCGTAAACATTTTTCACTATTTGTTTAGCGTCAAGTAATAAATGCTTTCTCTTGCGATAGCCCCTATTGCAATTTTCCCAGGGATGCCACATAATTAATATAGAACCGTATGTTGTAAGTTGTAAGTAAAACTAAAAATAAAAATCATGAAAAGTATCTTTCGAATCTTAATGGGGACTTGTGGTCATTAGCCCTATATTATCAAATACTTAAAATACTCCAAACCGGGTTGCCAGGTAGTAAATATATAGGTAAAAATAGATCCAATACGATTGCAGGTGCAAGTGGGGGCGGTATACAAAGCAGGTAGAATAAAAATACGTTTATCATAATACCAGGAAACTATGCACAAAACCATAATAGGGTCGTTTATTGCCCCATTGAAAAAGCAAAAAGGCAGGATCTTATATCTTGGGATCTACTATATCACCGTAACTCAATCTTCATTCTCTAATAATCTTTTAGCTAGTTCCTCAGCTACCCAGTGCGCGTAAAAGCATTACTGTATTGTGTCTTGTGTACGACTAGCCCGCAATTATTTAAATAAATCGGTTGTCCCGCTAATTGAGCAATTAAATTTGGAGCGTTCAAATAAATAAAGTTTCGTAATTTTTTTTCGTTTTTATTTTGTTTGTTTTTAACTATAATTCCCACTTATTCACCTATGTTTAGGGCCCCATAAGATGAAGTCATTGAAGGGCGAGAGTCAATATGAGGTTGATATTAAAACATATTTTCTCAAAGTGATGTGATTCTTGGAAAACATTTGCGATTTATTATCGCTATGTTCACCGTAACAGTGTGATTTAGGAATTTACGAGTGTTAGTAAGTATAAGGACAGAAATTGGCAACAGTCTCGTATACAGCATTCAAGTCAAAAACAATTAATTTTTTTAATACATTGTTAATTTAATGAACAGTCAACCATACATATGATATAATTAAATCTTAACAGAACCTGTTTCTATTTATTGACTATTTCTTTGAAACAGTGATAAGTAGGACATATTCAATGCATATTAATTTCAAGCAAGCCATTTCCAGACTTCGTTTTTGTTTGTCGGCTCTGGTATCACACAAAAACTACTGAGCGGATCTTAACGAAATTCTACATGAAGATACAGCGGATCCCGATTGAGATACTGGTTGCATTTGATCTCGAAATATTATATTCAGGTTATATTAGAGAAATGGGAAATTATTTTTACGTAACGGGTTAAAATAAATTTTCCATCAACACAAAACTTACTTACATAAGTGTTACAGAATAATAAAAGAACTAAAAACTATATGACTAATCAAGGTATGTCACCGTACCTGACTATTATTTTTACTTAAAAAAGACTTTCATCAACAAAAAATTGTTAAATTTAGATAAGACAACTTCAACTCTTTTAATTAATGTAAATAATCTTCAAAATAACAGACCATAATATGGAGGTGTCCATCATGTTATTGCTGCTAAATCACACAATACATTTTAAAACTCCTTTCCTCTTAATCTATATAAACTCCAATGGATGGATCGTATACTATTGCAAATATCGTATGTTTCTTTTCTTTATAATCACTTTTCATGGATCACAAAGGGGTACCCAGAGCAGTCACAAATCACATGTAGGCTGAAAAGTTTTTGGCCTGACACATAGATGTCACCCTTTTCAAAAAATTCATATGATTTTTAGAAAATACAAACCCTCAAACAATAGGTGTCAAAATTTCATGACATTTCGAAGATTAGTTTACAAGTTACAGTGGTTTTAGTGACGCTACTTTTGATATTTTCAAAACAAAGGAAAAAAAAAAAATCGAATTTCGTGTTGATTAAACACTGTTTTTTGATGGGAAAAAGTACCGTTCAAGCAAAGCAATGGCTTGGTAAGTGTTACGGAGACTCTGCTCCTGGAAAATCATTCATCATTTACTGATACGCTGAATTTAAACGCGGTCGTATAGATACAAATAATGCTAAACGCTCTGGACGCCCAAATGAGGTGGTTACACCTGAAAATATCAAAAAAATCCACAAAATTGTTATGGATGACCGAAAAGTGAAATTGCGTGAGATAGCTGATATCATATCAAAGCACGTGTTGTTCATATTTTGTATGAAAATTTGAGCATGAGAAAGCTCTGTTCGAAATAGATACCGCGTTTGCTCACAGTGTACCAAAAACAACAACGTGGTGTTAATGATTCTGTGCGCTGTTTGGACCCGTTTAATCGCAATAAAAAGGATTTTTTCATGCGATGTGTGACATACATATCGCATGACTCCACCACTATACACCAAAATCAAATCGGCAGTCAGCTTAGTGGACAACAGCCAGTGAAAGCCGCCCAAAGCAATCAAAAACACAACAGTCGGCTGGAAAGGTTTTGGCCTCTGTATTTTGAGATGCGCATGAAATAATGTTCATCCACTATGCTGAGAAGGGAAAAATCATCAATAGCGAATATTATATAAAATTATTGATGCATTTGAAGACAGAAATCGCAAAGAAACGGCCTCAATTGAATAAGAAAAAAGTGCTCTTGCATCAAGACAATGCACCCTGTCACAAGTCGATGGTTACGATGGCAAAATTGCATGAATTGATATTCGAATTGCTTCTTCATCGACCGTATTCTCCGGATTTGGCCCCCAGCGACTATTATTTATTCGCAGACCTGAAAAAATGCTCGCGGGAAAGAGATTTGGCTCCAATGAAAGAATTATCGCCGAAACTGAGGCCTAGACAAATCCTTCTACAAAGGTACAGAAATTTTAGAAAAGAACTGATTGTATTGCCCTTAAAGAAGACTATATTGATGAATAAAGTCGAATTTTGCAAAAAAAAAAATGTGTAAGTAGCTAGACCATAAGCTTTTCAGCCTACGTATTAAGTGCCGAAAGGTACAACGAAAATATAGAGCCTAAAGGGTAGAAAATATAATAAATTTTCGTTAATTGGTGTTAGTAATAGTCAGTAAAGTTATTATTGGAATTCTGAATGTCGCTACTAAATCAGTAGAATTATTACTTATTAACAAATGACTGGTCCTTATTACCTTTTCTACTGCCTTTTCCTTTTCAATCAGCTAATCCAGAATATTTTTAAAATGATATATGGAATTAGATAACATTTAGATGAAGGTAGTGGAAAACGAGAAAACAGAAAGACGTACTTGGAATATAACATTACAATGCTTTTGTTATTCCATTTTGAAACATTTTTCCGAATTATTCTCAGACTATAGCGTCGAGCAGTAGGAAGTTTAGTAGTATATCATTTTTATACAGAATTATATATGTGAAAGACTACTCGATATTTCAAATGTACAATGATAAATTTTCTGAAAAATTCTGAAAGCTTTTCATTTAGAATTTGTACAATCATTTATTATTAAATACTCAAAAAAAACGAATTAGAGTTATTTTAAAACGTACGTACCAAATAAAAATATTCTCTTATATTTTAAAGGAGTTTTGTAGTGAAGAATATGAATGCATCAATAGTATTATGGACGAACACGACCTCAGTATAATTACTATTTACACATGACGATAATCAATTTCTTCATGCATTAATTTAAATTAATATATAAAATAATAATATTAATAATTATACATTTGTCTAAAGTGCCGGGACGGATACGAAATATAGACCAACAAAATCAGTGGTCTGCTGCTGCCCGGTAAAATTGTATCGAAGATAAATTTTGTTTTGTATTCGTTTTACCATGCACCTATCACCAAAATTATTATGTTCTTTCAATGGAAGAAAAGGAGCAAAGCGAATACCTCCGTATATAATAATAATAGTTATAAATTTAGAAGGAATAGCTCTCAAGATTGTTAAGAATTATGTGTATCAGTAGCAAAAAATTACTACCATCAGTGACAGTGTCTCGAATCAAATTTCAAGAAGAATCAGGCTTGGATGTTGCGCATTTAGGAAATTAGGTTATATTTTCAAAGATAAACCTTCCCAAATAAGTTAAAGGCCAAAGTTTATGACCAGTGCCTTGTACACGTAATTATATATGGCACTGAAACTTGGACACTGAATAGAGCCAATATAGAAAAACTAGCTCGAATCCAGAGAGCTGATCGGTATAAAATTGAAAGATAGAATGAGAAACAAGTGAATACGTGAAGAAACGAAATTAAAGGATATTATAAAGCACGTAGCAGAAAGAAACTTCCAATGGGCTGGACATGTAGCATGCACGATCGATCATCGTGGTCGAAGCGAACAAAGCTTAGGATGTCCCAAAACAAGATGGCGGGATGTTATATAGAGGTTTATGGGCATTATATGGATGACAACAGCTACAAATAGTTTAAGATGGAAATTCAGGGGCCTACCTCCAACATAAGATAGAACTAGGCTTATAACAATAGTGATAATGATAATAATCTATTATAGAACCTGAGTATCAAATTGTATTCAATAATTTTTAAAGAAGATCAACGGTCCCAATACTCTTTTCTAATCCGGTAGGAGTATTCTTTTAACTTGACATAAAAGACCAGACAAAATAGTTTTTTTTTCCAGAAAATTAAGCTGATATTTTATTATCTTATAGTATTTCACACCCAGTGTAAATATATCTTTCTGACCAGGGGTTATGACTAGCTGACTTAAAAATTCTTACTTAACAAAACTGGTATAGATAATTTTTTTTTCCTATGAACTGAAGTTAATTTAAGTGTCATAGACTGCTTGTATTATTCATGCATTTACTATTTGAAAAAATCTATATATTTTTTTAGGTAGGGCTGTCTGACTTCAAGCCAATTGTCTAAACAACGAAAATTCGTTTGTACGTTTACTCATATAGACCAGAATAAGGTAAGTGTTAAAAAAATACAACGTTAATTTTACCCAATATTTTTTTTTACTTCCAGTTATTCGGAATATTCTTTTTCAGTCGATAGAAATAAGCGTTTGTTAAGATTTCGACTATTTTATAAATTATCGTAAGAAAAGTGTTTTTTCTTTAGATGACCAAGAGCTAACGATTTTAAACTCAACTTTATTGTTATAAAAGCATTAGAAGCATGATGATAAAAAACACACATGTAGGAGCTGTAAAATACATATATATATATATATATATATATATATATATATATATATATATATATATATATATATATATATACATATATATATATATATATATATATATATATATATATATATATATATATATATACAGTCCAAAAAGTCTCCATACACCATCTGCTTTTTGTACTATTTTTCTGTTATGTTTAACTAATTAATTGGAGCTATAAGAAAACATGTTGATATTAATATCTGAAACTTAACCAGCGAAGGTTAGTATTAAGAACCACCACGGAACAATTTATTTAGAAGTTACATCATTGTTATAAAAATGTAAACAAAATTAATGTCAAAAAAGTCTCCATACACTTAACAATTACCAATAATAGTTTGACAGATTTTAACGGAAAATAAGAACTTCGTTTAAACTAATATTTAGTGGGACCGCCGTTGGCCTTAATAATCTCCTGTAACCTTTTTGTCATGCTTGCAACCAGCTAGTAAATTCTGCTGACATGTTCTCCGGTTCGTTCAATATTCTCTTTTTTAATTCTTCTCTATTTTAAACAATATGTTTGCGCACGCTCCGTTTAAGTTCCTCCCATAAATGCTCGATGGGGTTAACATCGGGTGCGGAGGTGTATAAAGTTGCTGTCGCACATTATGGATTATCCATTCTCACACCAAGTATATTTCGAATCATTGTCCTGTTGGAAAATGTATCTTTTTTCGAGTGCTACTTTTTGGACACTTTCTCTTAAATCGTCTCTCAACATGTTCAGATAAACATGCTGATCCATGGTATCATTAAGAAAATGTAAATTTACAATCTCTGAAGCGGACATGCATCCCCAAAACAGAACACTGCCACCCGGTTATCTCACTGTGGAATAAATGTTTTTAATATCGAATGCGGTATTCTTCTTTCTCCAAACTTTAGTTCTGCCATTAGACCCAAAAAGGTTAATTTTAGTTTCGTCACTAAAGATTACAGACTTCCAAAGTTCAGAAGGTTTAGTAACGTATTCTCTAGCAAAAGCTAATCGCTTTTTGCGATTAGCTTCCGAAATGAACGACTTCTTCCTGGCTGCACACCGCTTATAGCCTGCCCTATATAAACAATTTCTCACTCTTTGTGAATAAACATTTTTCGAAAATAGTTCCCGTACTTCTTTTAATTTTGGTGCACTTTTCTTGGGATCTATAATTATTTGTCTAACAATACTGGCCTCTTCACGTGGAGTGAGGTCTTCACGACCGGAGCGTGGTCGAACTCTATAGGAACCTGTTGATTTATACTGGTTTACAATGTACTGAACACTAGCATGCGTCTTAACAATTTTTCCTATATTTGTATACGATTTTCCATCTGTTTATTTATCTCAAGAAACGTTAAGAAAATAATTGTATTTGCATTGCTTTCTAAATGGAGTATTTTAAAATTTGAACCGAGATCATGATTTCCCCTATTTAAATATTTTACATAATTTTAAGCTGTATTATTATTCTAAAATATTTTATATTCCTTTTTGAAGTGATCTTTCCTGTTTATCCAATATGCATTAACTTACATGATGCACAATTTAATTTCTTATCTTAGCTCTAATGTAACAATTATGATAAAGTTCTTCAGCGGAAAGAATATTGAGACATTCTAAATTTAGGCCATTCGAATTCTGACTGCAAGTAGCCAAATACGTTTAAACCTATTTCTTGCATCAAGTAATAAGATATATCGGACGAACCAGAAATCCATTTTAAATAACCGGTGAAGTTCAAGTTGAACTTGCTCAATTAGTGTTCCGTACGTTGATTGCTTTTAAAATAGAAATTTTTGTTATGGAGGTATAAAATGATCAATGATTTCACAAAATATACCCCAAATGAGTATTCAACAAATTTTTTTCCAATCTTTACTGAAAACTGATAACATTGAAATTTTTGTTTTTTTTTTATATACCAGATAAATTATGAAAGGTAATGCACTCGTGATAATTTTCATTCAATCTACACTCTGCGGAAAATATTCCAGAATTTTTTCAAGATTTTCTGATCAATACTTTTCGAGATAAGGGGGGCAGCGATTTTTTGCGATTTAAAAGATTACAAAGGAAAGTATACACAAGTATTACATTATATATATTTGAACTGGTATTTTTACAAGCTTTCATTTGATACTCCACTCGAAGACCTGGTAATTTTTTTTTTTTTCACTTCCCATTTCACCCCCCAAAACTAACCCCTTAAGTCAAAATTTAACTTTCAAAAGTACACGACTCTGATGAGCTTAACAATTCCTATTTTAGCACCAAATTTCAACTTTCTATGTCAAATAGTTTCGGAGAAAGTCGGGTGCGACAGACAGACAGACACCGAAGTGATCTTATAAGTATTCTGTACGAAGTGGCGTTATTGAAGGTAATATATCCTGGACCGGTAGTGGGCCAGCCTTCAATAGTTGAATTTGGCTTCAAACCGTTGTTCCTTCACTCTCGCTGTTGGAGGGTTCACGGCTTAAAGTGGGGAAGGCAAAAGACCTTTTAAATACATGAGTGATAATGGTTCTTCCGAAATTCCTGATAACCAAGTTGTTGCAAGAAATCCTCAAATTGAACCCAGAATGAATTATTAAAAACAAAGTAGTGGGACGTAATAAGCCAAAAACACCCTTGTGAAATCCAACGTGAAAGCATGTGTGGGATTATGAAAGGAATATTTCAATTAGTTAGTTTCAGCAAACGGTAGAAGTGATGTCTCCAACGAGCAACCTAAAGTTGCTGCAAGTACTCTTGAAGTACAGTAGGGCTAGTTCAGCAGTCCTCCGTTGCAGAATAATCCACGAGTTTTAACAATCACCCTAATCCAAGAACCATATATTGTATCGAGTAAAGTGAAAGGACATGGACTAACACGTGGTAAATTGATGTGTATGTGATCACCTGGTAATGCCAGGGCATGTACATATCTACGTAAGTAACGACGTGGAAGGCATGCCCCTATTAAACGTCTATTCTAGGGAACTTGTGATCATCGAACGGAGATATTGTGAGAGTGGAATCATCATGGAGCTGATAAGCTTATCAGTGTACTTTCTATTTGACTCACAAACCTCCTGCAGGGTTTAAATCTCTTGTAAACTACTGTGTGGGATCTCGATACCAATTTCTAGCAGAATGTGATACCTCAGGGAGCAGCTCTGACAACAATTCCTCCACTGAAAAGGATACAAGAACTTTTTAGATAATGTATTTAAATTATTGAAAAAATTTAAATATGGGAAACAATGATTTCAATATGAGTTTCAAAGTACTCCATACACAAGAGAAGTTAACAAACTTAACAATCTAGAATTTGAGGTAGATAAACGTAAAAGCCAGAGCATTATTTTTAACGACCAGTTAAATGTCAATAATAATCCTTTGCATAGCAGTAGTTCATAGTTTCCTACATTTGCATTTTGCAACACCATTTTTCTAATACCTCGGTAATAATGAAGTTGAATTCAAAATTTTTGGGGGCTAAACTCTATCTATAGAAGATACAGTGTCAAAACGATCGTCATGGTATACCAATAATTATAATAAACTGGAGAGCTTAAAAATAAGTGTTTCATTGTTTCCGAATTAGAATGTATTTTATCGTGTGAGAAGGGAATTAAGTCTCAGCTTTCCTAAAATTGTTTATTTCTATTTGAGGTAACTTTAGTATATAAATATAGTAAACACGGTTAAATTATTATTGAACTTGAAAGTATAGTGGAAGTTAAATTAACAAATCTAAAATAATCATAAAACGTGTAATGTAAAGAAATTCGATTGGTTGTTATGACTCTAATAAAACTTCAAGGTCTGAACTCTATGTGTCTGTGGTCAGTCTCAGACGATTCATTTGATACTTGCTAGTTTCCTACCTTGTCATGAATAGACGCAGTGTTTATTCTTATGCCGATAACCTCCCTCCATCTTACCGTAACAAAAGTCAGTTTGTTTGCCTCATTTACTAGAAATATGGTATTACTTATCAAGTATTCTAGTCAAGCATTTCCTTAAGAATTGTTGTCAGAGCTGCTCCCTGAGGTATCACATTCTGCTAGAAATTGGTATCGAGATCCCACACAGTAGTTTACAAGAGATTTAAACCCTGCAGGAGGTTTGTGAGTCAAATAGAAAGTACACTGATAAGCTTATCAGCTCCATGATGCTTCCACTCTCACAATATCTCCGTTCGATGATCACAAGTTCCCTAGAATAGACGTTTAACAGGGGCATGCTTTCCACGTCGTTACTTACGTAGATATGTACATGCCCTGGCATTACCAGGTGACCACATACACATCAATTTACCACCTGTTAGTCCATGTCCTTTCACTTTACTCGATACAATATATGGTTCTTGGATTAGGGTGATTGTTAAAACTCGTGGATTATTCTGCAACGGAGGACTGCTGAACTAGCCCTACTGTACTTCAGGAATACTTGCAGCAACTTTAGGTTGCTCGTTGGAGACATTACTTCTACCGTTTGCTGAAACTAACTTATTGAAACATTCCTTTCATAATCCCACACATGCTTTTACGTTGGATTTCACGAGGGTCTTTTTGGCTTATTACGTCCCACTACTTTGTTTTTAATAATTCATTCTGGGTTCAATTTGAGGATTTCTTGCAACAACTTGGTTATCAGGAATTTCGGAAGAACCATTATCACTCATGTATTTAAAAGGTCTTTTGCCTTCCCCACTTTAAGCCGTGAACCCTCCAACAGCGAGAGTGAAGGAACAACGGTTTGAAACCAAATTCAACTATTGAAGGCTGACCCACTACCGGTCCAGGATATATTACCTTCAATAACGCCATCTGCACGGTATCAGATTGCTCGCTGTCCGCCGCGTCTCTGAGAAATTTTGCGAAACAATGATCTGTTTGATGGGAGTTAAGGTTTCGTTGAAGGCGATTGTTCAGCCATGCTCCCCCATTCTCTTTTTATTTTCCAACTGATATACGTCAGGATTGCTGCCATCGGATCTTAGTGTTTGCTACCAGCAGTCCCGAGCTAAGAAGCTTAAGGGCTCCACCAAAGAAGTTGTGCAAGTCTCCTCGAAGGACAGAGACGGGTTTTGTGGCCCGTTTTTTCTTATAGCGGATTAATACACCGCGCCCTTTTGCAGCTGGGATAGCGATTTTTCGTCGCTGGACTTCAGAAATTCACTTCAAGCTGAGTTTATCAAGGTTAATATGTAGTACAGGGTTAGTCCCCTACACTTCACTTTCCTTGGTTTCAAGTGTCAAGTTGTGTTGTTATCCACATCTACTGGTCACGAAAATTCCTCGGTGTGTGATTTGGAGGTTTTCATATTATTTTTAGTGTTCCGTGCGGAACACTAAAAACCCAATCAGATACCTATTAGATCTTAATATGTCAGGGACCTAATTAACTTAGCCTAGGTAAAGATTTTATTTTTTTTAAAAAGCAGTGACGGTTCGGAACGCTAATTGCGCATGTCCAACTTGCACTTGACCGGTTTTTTTTCATTTATAAAATTCCCACGAGTAGAGACAAAATAAGAAGTCGACATCCACAGTGCGTTCTGTACTTTCAGAGGTCGCCTGTTATCCCAAAAGCTCCGTTCTTAATAGCTGTTAATAAGGTTTTGTACCCGTTATTGTAGGATTGTATGAGTGCATTTGTCTGTGCATGTGTTTGTGAAGTATGTGTATTGTGGTTGTGCAAGTGTATTGTCTTTGTGGTTATAGCCTGGGGAAAGTCCAGGCGCGTTTGCATGGGTACAGGGTGTAACTTACCCGTGTCTCGAGTGTCTATGTGTGTATCTAACTTAGTCTAGCGTCTCAGCTTGTGACGACCATGAAAAGCACAGTGACTAGTCATGCTCTCCAGTGTGCATCCCGATGGTCTTTGATACACGCAAACCCCTCTATCACTCTGAAAACAGAGACACGACAAGGGGCAAATATAGTACGAAGAATAGTTGCTTTGGTACTTTTTATTTTAAATTTTCTCATTCACTCTGGTACACTACGGTCTAATGATTACACCCTTACACCCTTCTTTTATTCGCAAAAAAATCACCATTCTTACTTTTTGTAAAGCATTGTAAAGAATAAATTTTTATTCAAATAGACTATTGCAATTTTCCTTATAATTTAATGAAAAGTTTAACACCGTGTAAAAAAAAACATACTGAAACACCGAATAAAAAATATAACACAATGATTTAGAAAACACATTAAATTAATAATTTTATTCAAATAAGCAATGTTTAGTAACGTCAAAAAAAAAAAATGTGTCAAGCACTTAAAATTTCAAAATAGAATTAACTAATTACGAATCTTGCACATCTTACCGAAAAACTGGCTAGCCTCGATACATTTGACTGATGTTTCCTTGCAGGAGGTTTAGCGTCTAAAAAAGGTAATCTCGGCTTATGTGTGATGTTTATAAAGCAACCGGTCTGAGGATAAGAGTCCACATCAGTTAATTAAATTCTTTCTTGTCTATATCCTTAAAATCTGTCTATGTCCAATTATCTTTCATGCTAACTTCAACTAAAAGGGTGGAGCACACTAGATTGTTTCCTTTTTCCTCTGTAATAATTTCTTGTTTAACAAGAGCGTTATTAAATTCCTCTTGAAGTGGGTAATGTTTCAAATATAATTTACAGTAAGCAAACTAGTAACAATTCTGTTCAGCCAGACATCGTAACTTACCACACAAATTTCAAAGTCATCTATAATAACTCTAACTACTGGTACACTTCGTAAGTAATTTCTAACTTTTATTAGTTTAATCTAACACTAAAAATCTACTTGACGAAAACTGACAGTATGAACTTTAAAGAGTCGGTAAGGCTTTTGGTAATATTAATATTACAATCCGAGGCGTCTCGTTAGTATTTGGGTAGATACAGCCAAAATTAAAATGCCTCAATTTTCTGAACTCTTCTCTTACAAATGCTAATACAAGAATGACCCAAAATCATACAGAGTTAATTACTTAACGACTTTGAAATCTTTGGCACAAAGACTACGCAGACGCATATGAAAGTATTGAAGTTATAAAAGGAAATAAACCGGTCAAGTGCAAGTTGGACTTGAGCAATTAGTGTTCTGTACGTTGATTGCTTTTAAAATAAAAATTTTCGCTACGTAAGTATAAAATGATCAGTGACTTCACAGAACACATTCCAAATGAGTTTTCAACAAAGTTGTTTTCCGACCTTTAGTGGAAATTGATGACCTTGAATTTTTTGTTTTTTTTTATATACCAGATGAATTATTAAAGGTAAGGCACTCCTGATTATTTTCGTTCAATCTACACCCTGTACAGAATATTCTACCATTTTTTCAAAATTTTTTGATCGGTACTTTTCGTGATAACGTGAAGGGGACAGCGATTTTTCCCACTTTCTTAAAAATAATACAAAGAGAATTGTGCGCAACTATTACATTATATATATTTTTGAACTCGTCTTTTTACAAGCTTTCATTTGACACTCCACTCGATGTCCTGGTAAAAAAAAAATTTCACTTCAGATTTCGCCCCCCAAAACTAACCTCTTGAGTCAAAATTTAACTTTCAAAACTACACGGCTCTGATGAAGCCATCAATTCCTATATTACTAACAAATTTTAACTTTCTATGTCAAATAATTTCGGAAAAAAATCGGGTGTGTCAGACAGACAGACGGACACCGAAATGATCTTATAAGTGTTCCGTACGCTCCACTAAAAACAGTCTAACTAAGAACCGAGAACCTTACCTGTTCTTTGTACTGATTATTCGGCTGAAATTACACTTTGGCACTTCGGAATCTTTAGCACGATGACACTACACAACAGTTATCATCACTATACCAACCGCTTTATGTTTATACTTGACGCCTCAGAAGAGATGATTGGCTCGTTCCTGATGATGCTAACATGATTAGCGAAAGGCGCTGGTAGTATGTATGGTGTAGTATGGATAACTGTTGTGTGCAGTTAATTATTTGCCTTAAAAAACATATATTTTTATAAAATGTATGCTTGTTTATAGCGACCCAATTGCATTCATATGTAGATATTGCTAATATTTCGTAATAGGTGTGTCTTAACTCCAAGAAGCCGATATAGTCCTAACATTACATATATGAATTTAACAATAATTTTCTAGTTGTTTTAATCAATGAAATATTGGCAACATCGATGAAGAGCATTCTGATCTGCTATATGTAAGCTCTTTTTGGTTAACCTAGAGGAAAGTTTATATGTAAATATTTTATAAAAGATTGAGAAGTTCATTCAAATCCTGTGAATAAAATGTAGTCACTAAAAGGTTTGATAGCTAACACTTTTTTCATTAAAAATAAGTTTTCGTGCTCACATGATTTTTATCTTTCAAACTACGTTTTAACATTTCATTTTTAGTGTTCCGTACGGAACACTTATAAGATCACTTCGGTGTCTGTCCGTCTGTCTGTCCAGCTAGTAACTGGACAGACAGACGGACGCCATGTCCGTCTGTCCGTCTGTCCGTCTGTCCGTCTGTCTGTCCGTCTGTCTGTCCGTCTGTCCGTCTGTCACACCCGATTTTCTCCGAAAATATTTGTCAAAGAAAGTTGAAATTTGGTAGTAATATAGGAATTGATGGCCTCATCAGAGCCATGTAGTTTTGAAAGTTAAATTTTGACTTAAGGGGTTAGTTTTGGGGGGTGAAATCGGAAGTGAAAAAAAAATTTTTTTACTAGGTAATCGAGTGTGGTGTCAAATGAAAGCTTGTGAAAACACAAGTAAAAATATATATATATATAATGTAATACTTACGCGCACTTTTCTTTGTATTATTTTTAAAAAATCGCGAAAAATCGCAGTCCACCCGCCTTATCTCGGAAAGTACTTATCAAAAAATTTTGAAAAAATTCTGGAATATTCTCCACGGGGTGTAGATTGAACGAAAATTATCACGAGTGCATTACCTGTAATAATTTATCTGGTATATAAAAAAAACAGAAATTTCAAGGTCATCAATTTTCAGTAAAGATTGGAAGTAAACTTTGTTGAAAACTTATTTGGGGTGTGTTTTGTGAAGTCACTGATCATTTTATATCACCGTAACATAAATTTTGACTTAAGGGATTCGTTTTGAGGGGTGAAATCGGAAGTTAAAAAAAAAATTTTTTACTAGGTCATCGAGTGTGGTGTCAAATGAAAGCTTGTAAAAACACGAGTAAAAAATATATATATATATAATGTAATACTTGCGCACACTTTTCTTCGTATTACTTTTAAAAAATCGTGAAAAAAAAATCGCTGTCCCCTACCTTATCTTGTACTGATCAAAAAATTTTGAAAAAATTCTGGAATATTCTCCACGGGGTATAGATTGAACGAAAATTATCATTACCTTTAATAATTTATCTGGTATGGAAAAAAAACAAAATTTCAAGGTCACCAGTTTTCAGTAAAGATTGGAAACAAACTTTGTTGAAAACTCATTTGGGGTGTGTTTTGTGAAGTCACTGATCATTTTATACCACCCTAACAAAATTTTTTATTTTAAAAACAATCAACGTACGGAACACTAATTGTGCAAGTTCAACGTGCACTTCACCGGTTTTTTTTTTAAATAATATAACTACCCAAAATTTTATAAAGCCTAAAATTTGACAATCAAAAGTATTTTCTTTATTTGGCGAACCATATAGGGGCACGTTTAGTAGTATTACGGCTCTTCAGTCGAGCTAGGATAGACCTTGAAAAGAATAAAACTCAAAGTACTTTTGGCAGTGAAACTGCACCTAATAATTCCTTTCATATATATATATATATATATATATATATATATATATATATATATATATATATATATATGAACTGCAGTGTTGATGGATGGATTGAGTAGTTCATCAACACTGTTGCCGGTCCCAAGCCCGGATAAAGGAGGAGGGTTGTGGCGTTAGGAGTTAGCACCCTAACACACGTAAAAGCAAAACTAGGAAATGCTAGTTGTTTTTGAAAAGTAGGGTGAAAAAATCACAAGATAAGCAAAAATCCCCGGGTGGCAATCCACCCCTTCGAAGAAGGGAGCCCCATCGGATACGGAGGGGGGGGGGCAATTCTACTTCAAAGCGAATAGTTAACCCAAGCTTAAAACTCAGCCAAACGAAGAAATCCCGAAACAGAATAGCTGCGCTCGGCACCTGGAATATACAGGGATGGAGGACAAAGAACATTGAAGTCATACAAGTGTTTAAGAAGATGAACATAGACATTTTAGTAATAAGCGAGACGAAGAAAAGGGGAAGTGGAATAGACGAAATAGATGAAGTGATGCATTCTTGGAGTGGAGTAAAGAAGGAAGAAAGAGCAAAGGCCGGAGTTGGAATATTAGTAAAAAAGAAGTGGAAAAAGAAAATAACATCATGGGAACCCATCAATGAAAGAATCATAAAACTAAATATAACAATGCTAGGAAAAGACGTGGTAATATTAGGAGCATATGGCCCAACAGAAGACAGCACTATAAGAAAAAAAGATAACTTCATGGAAACACTAGAAATAGAAATACAAAAAGTAAAGAAAAACCAAGAAATAATAATAATGGGAGATCTGAATGGGGAGAACAGGAAGGAAAACAAAGGACAATACCGTAGGACCATTCGGAGAAGACATTACTAACGACAACGGAGAGAGACTAATAGAGCTGTGTGAACTAAATGGCCTCAAAATAACAAACGGATTCTACAAACACAAAGACATCCACAAATATACTTGGATGCAAGAAACACGAAACTTAAAATCAATAATAGACTACATTATAATTAAAAACGAGACCATTATCAAAATAAAAGACGTAAGAGTAAAGAGAGGGGCAGAATGTGGAACAGACCATAGACTATTAATAGCAAATATAAAAGTACCGTGGTACAAGACAATAAAGCAAAAAGGAACAACAGATAAAGAAAACAGAAATACTAATGAGATAACAGAAAAAGCAGACAAAGAAATCAAATACAAAATACACTTACTGCAAGACGAAACGATAAGAGACCTATACAGACGACGATTAGATCAAAAATTAAATGAATTAACTACGACAACCTCCAACAGATGTATGACCACATAAAAGAATGCATCAAACAGGCGGCCCTAGAAGCATTAGGTAACGAAGACAACGAGAATAAGAAACATAAAACTAGAATCTGTGAAAAAACTAAAGAATCTATAAAGGAGAAAAAAGGACTATACGAAAAATGGCTGAATACAAAATCAGAAGAAGATCTACAGAAATATAAAGAGAAAAATGCAGAAACGCGGAGGATGATAAACAAAGAAAAGAACGAGAGATGGGAAAAATCGTGCGAACATGTAGAACAGTATATAGGAGGAACTAGAAGCATAGAGTCATGGAGAATAATTAAAGCATTAAGGACCAACAATAGAGGGAAGATGTATATAGAGTATATCCCAGAAAGCGAGTGGGAAGAATATTATAAGAAGCTGTTAACAGAAGACAGACAAGAATTCCAGGAAGAGAACCCTGAAGAAGAACAGAATAAGGAAAAAAAAGAGATAGAACTAAGCTATGAAGAAGTAAAGAAGACAATAAAAACACTCAAAAATAATAAATATGCAGGGCCTGGGGGTGTGGTAAATGAAATTATTAAGTACGGGTCTACTAAATTACATCGAATGCTGAGAAACATGTTCCACAGCGAGCGATAAATGGAGAAAAAATACCAGAGGAATGGTCAAAAGCCTCTATAGTATCTATATTTAAAAAGGGAGACCGCAGAAAATGCACAAACTATAGAGGCTTAAGCATAATATCGAGTATGGGACGTTTGTACGGAAAAATTATTAAAAATATCATAGAGGAAAATATAAAAGGAAAAATTGGAGAAGACCAAGCAGGCTTTACGGCCGGAAAATCATGTATAGACCACATATACACTATAAAACAAACAATGGAAAAAAACTGGCAAAGAATAGAGAAGTTCATTTAGCCTTCATAGACATAAGAAAGGCCTATGACTCAGTACCAAGACAAAGATTATGGAACGCAATGAAAGAAATAGGCATTGACAAAGAACTAACATATGTTACACAGTAAAAGCTCTCTACGAAAACAACACAGTGAACATAAAAATAGGACATAAAATAGGGAAGAGACTCCAAACATCAAAAGGCCTATTACAAGGATGCTCTACATCCCCCACACTATTCAAAATATACCTCGAACAAACATTAGAAAAATGGAAGCAAAAATGTAGTGGAATGGGAGTCCCAATACGAGAAGATTACTTATATACTCTAAGTTTCGCAGACGACGGCAGTATAAATCATAGCGCAAGATGAGGAAGACCTCAGTTAAATGGTAAGAAAACTGAAAGAAGAATACACTAAAGCAGGATTAGCAATAAACTTTGATAAAACGGAATATCTAACAACAAAGGAGGGAAACGTGGAGAATCTAGAAGTCGATAACGAAACAATAATCAAAGGTACCGATAGATTTAAATATTTAGGAACCATCATTTCAGAAAACGCAACTTCAGAAGAAGAGATTAAAGCTAGATTAGGACAAACGCGGACATGCATAAGACAATTAAATTTGATCCTGTGGGACAAGCACATTACAAAAAGAAACAAAACACGCATATACAAATCAATAATACAAAGCATAATGACATACGGGTCAGAAACATGGACGATCAACAAAAGAAATAAATCTAAAATTAACGCGGTAGAGATGGAGTATTGGAGAAGATGTTGTAGAGTGACACGTATGGAGAGAATAACAAATGAAGAAATAAGAAGCAGAATGAACATCAAAGAGAACGCAATAAACACCATTGAAGAAAAACGATTAAAATGGTATGGACACATAAGACGGAGCGAAGATAATAGGTGGATAAAGAAAATAACGGAGTGGAGCCCTATAGGGAGAAGAAAAAGAGAAAGACCCAGACGATCGTGGAGAGACGATGTGGACGAGGCTATGGAGGACAGGGGTCTAACAGATGGAGACTGGGAAGATAGAAACGGATGGAATTAAAGGCTGAGAGAAGGAAGACAGCGTCAGCTGTAGAAAATCCTTGATATATATATATATATATATATATATATATATATATATATATATATATATATATATATATATATATATATATATATGTCGTCGTATTGAATACATGTCAAATTTTCTTGGTGTTCGTTTCTAGTTCTTTATGTGTCTTTTATAAGATTAATTTAAAAAATGTTGAAATAAGTTACTCTGCTTGATTGACACTTTCTATTTTTATCATTTATTTTTTATTCCTTAACTCAGTTGATATGAAAATAATAATGATCAATTCAGTTTTAAACTTAGCGAGATCCCTGTTTTTAAACAAATTCCTGAAAATGCCTCAGTCTAATTTAATTTCCGTAGAAATCGCCTCCGTTTACTGTCTTTTTTCTTGAAATGCCATATCCGATGCGGATGTAGGCGACCCTCTTGCCTATGCCTGTACGTTTTTAAGGGTTTCCACAGACAAAGGGGATCTACAGTCAAAGTGAGAGGACTGTACTAGGCATGATACTACGGGTAGTTCGCTATTGCCTTCCCGACAAAGGTGACCATCACGTTGTAATTTTTTTCTTTTTTTTCCCAGCCGAAATTCAAACTCGGGTGTCCGGCCTAGAAGTCAGATACCTTAACGACTACGCTATGGCCGTCTTTAGTGCACTTTAATCCCATAGTTCAAATTTATATAGATTCTTTCACCTTTTCCCATTTCATGTCTACCTCTGTTGGATTCATGACTTTTACAGAATGAATTCATTCTAATTAGGTTAAAACTCTCGCAATGTTGAAGTTAGACTTCTTTAAAATTCTTGTTCTGTATGTTTAAATTTAGTATATAAAGAGTTTAAGCACTTAATTTTGCAATTTTAATTTATAATATATATTTGATATATACTGATAATATAAGTATATATTATTTTTGGAAAAATGTCAGACTTAAAAATTAAGTAGATTGATTTTGTAGTATTTATATAGGGGATCGAATGATGTTCTTAAGAGGGGCAGCTTATATAAAAGTATTGTAATTTGGTATGGTAAGGTCAGGTCGGAGCAAAGCAAATAGACCAGGGAGATTCTTTGATTAATCCTTTACTCTTGAAAATGTCAGCCACATGTGATCTACATTTTAGGGTGGTTTCCGAATGATATATGCGGATAGTACTGTAAGTTCAATGCAGAAATTAAGAAACTAGCCCTTAATGGAATATAATATGTCTTATTTTAAGTAAGTAAGTACACATTTGTCAATTTACCGCATCATTTTATTGCATGTGTAACATTATCTTTTTTTTTTTTTTTTATGGGTCTAGCACACGTGCTGCAGGGAAGTCCCTAAAGCGCTCCAGGAGCGGCACGAGTGCGGAAAAAGCGATTCACGTTGTTCTTGAATCGCTGTAAATTGTACTCGGTGGGAAACACAGCGCTGGGCAAATTATTCCAAAGGGATGACGTTCTCCATATAAAGATTGCTTGAAAAGCGTTGTACGCGGAGTAACAAGCTGAACCTCATACGGATGCGAAGCACCAGCGCGACGTGTATTTCTAACATGCACCGCTTTGGGAGGAATTAAGCGGGCTACATCCTTCGAACACTTTCCATGAAAATACTTGTAGAACAGACTCAAGTCGCCAACCGTTCTTCGATGTTCCAGCGAATCAAGGCCGCCGGTCAATTCCGGGTCCCCAATCAGACGGACCGCTCTTCTCTGAACAGAATCCAACAAGTGCAGTGTATGTTTGGGAGCGGAGCCCCAAACGTGGGAGCAGTATTCCATAGTTGGTCGAATTTGGGCTTTGTAAAGAATTAACAGTTGCTGTGGGGTGTAAAGCTTTCTGGTTCTAAATAATATTCCCGACTTTTGAGAAGCTCTCCTTGCTATGCCTGCAACATGCTCATGCCAAGACATATTTGCTCCCAAACTAACGCCCAACAAATTGAGCGACGATGCTAGGGGAATGGAGTGCCCCGACATAACTATGTCGGGTTCAGCACGTTCATTTAAAAAAAAAAAAACGAAAAAGTACTGAGGGTGAAGTATTGTAATCATCATACATAAGGAACAGTTTTTCTTCTGTAGACCAATGGTCCGTAACTTTACCCAAATATGGTTTTCGACAAAAAATATCATGTTCTTCTAAAGCTAACAAGCAATATTAAGTAGAACTTTTATATGTCAGGGTAAGATAGATAGACGATATATGTTTCTGTTTTAAAGTTACCTCTGTGATAAACAGGAGCAACCATTAAATAAAAGAAAAAATAAGTGGAATAAAAAACTGAAAATACTGGCACATTGCATGTTATTCGAGTTGGTCATTAAGTAACAATTTACAGTTTTATTTATAATTATAGAACCAACATAACTGGTAGAAATAAAACTAAAGTAGGAATTAAAAATTATGAAGCTGCTAATAAGTTATTTAATTATGAAAGTTACATCCTTGATAACGCTTTTATAGCCTTTAGATTAAAATTTCTCGAAGGAAAAGAGGGCATTGTGAGAGGAATCGACAATTTTTTTCTGAAGATTATATATTAAATGAAATAAAAGTAGATTATACGCATATTAATTCGATATACTCTTTTATCTGCAAAGACAGTATAAATTCAAAAATATGTTAAGCTAATTCCTAGACAAATCATTAGTGTTCCCTTACAAGGAACAACTTTGCCTTAACGTCTACGTATTAACCTCGTAAAATTCGAAGTAAAGAACATAAAGTTATATAATGTGAACAATGCCTAAAATATAGAAACGTTTTTTCGGAACTGTCAAGTTCGAAAAAAGTGTAAAAAATTTGACAAGACGCATACTGAGGAAGTAAATAAATGTACAATACAATGTCTTTATTGCAAATCTAATGGTCACAAGGCATTATCAGAACAATACCCAGAATATCAAAATCAAAACAAAATATGTATAATAAAGCGTATAATAAAGCGTAAAGCAGACAGGGTATCATAAAGCGTATTTTAATGATACTAGACACCAAAAAGGCTTCTGGTGCTGACGGAATACCTGCCATAGTTCTCAAAAACTGTACGAGGGAACTAACATCAGTTTTCTGTAGACTTTTCAGCCTATCCTACAGAAAGGGAATATTTCCTTCCTGCTGAAAATGTGCCACAGTTCAGCCGATACCTAAAAAAGGTAAGAAGACCTTGCCAAATAACTACCGACCAGTCGCACTGCTTTCAATAATATCGAAAGTTATGGAAACATGTAACACATGTTTGGAACAACGCCACTGAACACTTTTGAGAATCTCGAGCGGTTGCTCTTGACATATCCAAGGCATTCGACCGTGTTTGGCGCGATGGACTGTTAGCTAAGCTACGCTCTTATGGTATGTCTGAAAAGTTCTGTTTGTGGCTCTCATGTTTCCTCAGAGAGCATTCTTTACGAGTGCCGGTCGACGGATTTCTTTCTAACACCTTCACTATCAATGCCGGTGTGCCTCTCCATACTGTCTCCTACCCTCTTTCTCATTTACATTAACGATCTGCTGGAAAAGACCGAGAATTCAATCTACAGCTTTGCAGATGACAGTACGCTTATCTCTTCATTCGCTTTGAACGCTCGGACATCAGCTACTCGGCTAATATCCGCAGACAGCAGGAGATCATTCAACTTAACAAAGACCTGGAAGAAATTCTATCTTGGGGTGACAGTAACCAAGTGTAATTTAACGCTACAGAAATCCAGAGGGCAGTTTTTTCTAAAAAAGTTAACGTTGCTGAACCCGACATAGTTATGTCGGGGCACTCCATTCCTCAAGCACCGTCACTCAATTTGCTGGGCGTTAGTTTGGGAGCAAACACGTCCTGACATGGACATGTTGCAGGCATAGCAAGGAGAGCTTCTCAAAAGTTGGGAATATTATTTCGAACCAGATAGCTTTACCCTCCACAACAACTGTTAATTCTTTGCAACGCTCAAATTCGACCAACTACGGAATACTGCTTCCATGTTTGGGGCTCCGCTCCCAAACATACACTGCATTTGTTAGATTCTATTCAGAAAAGAGCTGTTCGTCTGATTGGAGAACCGGAACTGACAGGTGGCCCTAATTCGCTGGAACATCGAAGAACGGGTGGCGACTTGAGTCTGTTCTACAAGTATTTTCATGGAAAGTGTTCGAAGAATATATCCCGCTTAATTCCTCCCAGAGCGGTGCATATTAGAAATACACGTCGCGCTAATACTTAACATCCGTATGAAGTTCAGCTTACAACGCTTTTTCAACAGTCTTTTATATGGAGAACATCATTCCTTTGGAATAATTTGCCCAGGGCTGTGTTTCCCACCGAGTACGATTTACAGCGATTCAAGAACAACGTGAATCCCTTTTTCCGCACACATGCCGCTCCTGGAGCGCTTTAGGGACTTCCCTGCAGCACGTGTGCTAGACCCACAAAAAAAAATCCTTTTGCAAAACATTACATATTTCAAAGGACCAAAAAATTAAATTAAAACCGGATTTACTCAGGACGGATATTAGACTCTCGACTGCTATTAGGAATATCCTCCTCTTCCTACTTCTAACACTTCAGAAAATAAAACTTACTTATCAAAGAGCAGAGGAACACGGCACATAAGCTACCAGTCACCTAAACCTTTAACGGATAAAATCAATGGCAATAGAGAACGTAAAGGTGATCCTTTTGATCCTAATAAAACTTGGCCTTTAAGAATAAATTGATCATCTTCTTGTATGCTTTCTAATCCTCATAGAGGGAACTTCCAAAATTATCTCGCTAAACACATAACAAACTACACAAAAACATTAATTAAGCTTAGTTCGGTAGAATGCTAGATCTTTAATAGCTGATAGACATAGGTTAAGCAACTTTTTACTTTCAATCAAAATAAACGTTGCCTTAATATCCGAAACTTGGTTTGAACTAAAATGAAACCTCTCTTTTTAATATACTTCGTAATGATCGTTCAAATGAGAAGGGTGCTGTCGCGCAAATTGCTGCATATTTACCGTTATTTCGAGATAATTTTAAAACAACCGAATTTTAGCAAGAATTATGTGGTATTAAACTTCTCCTAGACCAAGAATGCTTTTAAACTAAATACTCAAACTTGGGTTAATTTATTTAAACTATATAATAATATACTCATATGTGAATATTTCAACGCAAAACACGATGCTTGAGGTTCGAGTTTTGAAAACTCAGAGTATCCCAATTTGCTAGAAGCAAGAACAGATTCGAAATTAATTATCCTAAGTAACAGTCAACCTACTCATTTCACGTCCAATAAAGATTTAAAATGCGTTGATATTAGCCTTACTTCTCCTATCTCGGCGCCTTTAATTAACTAGAGCGTATCCTTAGATACACTAGGTTCAGATAATATGCCAATTACATTATAATTTGGCCTATACAATAAGCTAGATCAGCATGTATACCCAACTAGGAAGTGGAATACGGTTAGCTAGCTGGGAATTATATAAATAGAAAAAAAATATATTAATGTTTCTTCAATAGCAGATAAGGGAAACAATCAATTTTTAACAAAATATATAGATAAACTATTATAGTGGGATGACGAGTGCTCTCGTATGATGAAAACAGAAGAGCCACCTTAAACCCCCATAGAACCCTCCAACTTTATAGAACTTTATAGACTATAAAAAATTAATGCCAATGACTAAAAAGAAGTTTATAAAAAGTCCAAATATATTGACATAAGTATTGTAGTTCACTAAATAAAGATACTTCTATTGAGACTGTTCTGAAAAAAAAAATAAAATCCTTCAAAAAATAAAATAAATACACCTAAGATAATAACGTAGCCGAAGAAATCCATGGCAGAATATGCCCACCATGTTTACTAGTACATCCCTTCATTAATTTAATCTTAGAAGCAATAATACAAACAGCATTCAGAATAAATTTTTAACAAATAAATTTACATCTCCGGATTGAGAAAAATCTATTAGAAATAGAGAAAATACATCTCCAAGGTGTACATATTTTTAATGAAATTTGATCTATTTTTTTTTATGGGTCTAACACATATGCTACAGGGAAGTCCCTAAAGCGCTACAGGAGCGACACGTGTGCGGAGAAAACGATTCACGTTGTTCTAATCGCTGTAGATTGTACTCGTGGGAAACACAGTCCTGGGCAAATTATTCCAAAGGGATGATGTTCTCCATATAAAAGACTGCTTGAAAAGCGTTGTACGAGGAGTAACAAGCTGAACCCCATACGGAATGTGAAGAATTAGCGCAACGTGTACTTCTAACATGCACCGCTCTGGGAGAAATTAAGCGGGCCACATCCTTCGAACACTTTCCATGAAAGTACTTGTAGAATAGGCTCAAGTCGCCAACCGTTCTTCGATGTTCTAGCGAATCAAGGCCGACGGTCTGTTCCGGGTCTCCAATCAGACGAACAGCTCTTCTCTGAATAGAATCCAACAAATGCAGTGCATGTTTGGGAGCGGAGCTCCAAACATGGGAGCAATATTCCATAGTTGGACGAATTTGAGCTTTGTAAAGAATTAACAGTTGTTGTGGAGTGTAAAGCTTTCTGGTTCGAAATAATATTCCCAACTTTTGAGAAGCTCTCCTTGCTATGCCTGCAACATGTTCATGCAAGGACATATTTGCTCCCAAATCAATGCCCAACAAATTGAGTGACGATGTTAGAGGAATGGAGTGCCCCGACATAACTATGTCGGGTTCAGCAACGTTAACTTTTTTAGAAAAAACTGCCGGCTGGGTTTTTGCAGCGTTAAATTCCACTTGGTTACTGTCACCTCAAAATAGAATTTCTTTCAGGTCTTTGTTAAGTTGATTGACTTCCCAATCCGACCTATATAACCGATATCCGATATACCAGATCAAATCAAAACGAATATAGGGTATTTCTACTTAAGCCAAACCAGGATCCTCGCAGATTTATACATACCCCTAACGTCCTGTATTACAAAATCATTCGAGAGAATGATCAAATATAGACTAGAGTATTGGTTATTACGTATTAGGCTACTAGCAGCTAATCAATATGGTTTAAAACTTGGCCTCGGAAGAAGAGAAGCAATTACACTTACACATCTTGACAAGGTTTAATGAAAATAAATGTGTAGGAGTACTTTTTGCTGACATTAAGGTGCATACAACAACATAAATTCAGAAATTCTAGCACGAAAAATTTATCACCTTGTAGTACCAGCTTTAATACTACAGCCACACAAAAAAAAGTTCATTACCACGAACCAAAAGACATGGGCCTAGTGTACTTCTCGACTTTGAATTAGAATCCGTAGTTAAAAAAAAGATTTATCCTGTCATTTTTTTTTGGCCAAAAACATGCGCTCACGTACGTTACGGTACGTGAGCGCATGTTTTTGCGCATGGTACTTTCCACCCCCTATAAGGATGGATTTTGGTATAATTAATAGAAAGAGCTTGCTGTGGTTTGAATGTATATTCTCTTCTCTAGACTATATATTAGCTACCATATCTACCAGAGTCATTATATTATTATTATAGTTTTACCCCATTTCAAGACATGTTTTTGGCCAAAGAGAATTAACACGATAAATCTTTTTTTTAAGTACGAATTCGAATTCAGCATCGAAAAATACAGTAGATCTAAGTATTTTGGTTCGTAGTAATAATCTTTTTTTCTGTGGCTGTGTAATTGTATCAATTAAAAATATTTTTAACCACGAGACTCCTTCAAATTAGACTCAATAATAACTTAACTCTTCCCGCAATACAAGCTACACTCGATATATCACCAGGATCGGTACTTCCACTATTACTTTTCAATTTATATAGGTCGGATTTACATAATGCCTGGGACAAAAGTATAACTTGTATACAGTATGCAGATGACATAGTACCCTACAGTGTTGAAATAATAAAAAAATACGAAATAAGACATCACCATACAACATATTTATTCAAGAATTGGGCAACAGACTATAGTCTTACCATTTTAACTAATAGGTCAGTCATTTTTTTCACCTGTAAGCAACTTTCAGAGCAAAATACTATTAAATTAAATGAATTATTGTTTCCCGCGGCCAAATGAATCAAACCTTCAGGAATTGCCCTACATAAAAAGTCATTTTGGAAAAAAGA
>CM032454.1:83343835-83416335 GCA_019049505.1 Pachyrhynchus sulphureomaculatus | reverse complement strand
ATATAGACTTAACTAGTTTCAGTTGATCCTAAAAAAAATTGGTATATATTTGAGTCATGTCATTCTTAATTTTTCCTTAGGTATTTTAAAAATGGAGAGTAATTTCCGAAATTAATTTCTGAAATACTAACAGCACGTTTACTATTACAAATCTTTTACTTTATAACGAACAATACGAACATTTTGTTTCCACCCTTATTAGAATTATCTTTATAGAGTCGCCTAAAACACACATAAATTTATAAACTTTACTTTAACCATTATATATTTCGTGTTTATAACTTGGGCTTTAAACTTGTCTATAACGTAACAAGATTTCCAATAAAGAAGTGTTAACTGAAAGCTGTTAGGTTAGAAGCCCATAACCAGTTTATACCGCGTTTGTTTTACGTGTTTTTTTTTATAACTAATGTAGGTTTTTACCTTCTTGAAAATCGCTGTAAAATAAATCTTAAGTTTATGCTATTTTAAGTACTTCTTTAATTTATTATTATTTATTAAATTATTATAACTTTAATAGAAAATAAATTTTTTTATGGACTAAATTACTTAAAAAAAAAAAAAATAGTGGAGAATTTTACTACAATTGTCGAATATTTCGTTTAATCGTTTCCACAATTTCTACAGATGGGAAATTATTTTCAAACAATCTAATAATTTTTTCTACATTTTGGAAGATTATATTTGTTGCTAAATTTCAGATTGCGTCAATCTTAATTCACAAAGTTGTAATAATTGTTTCTGCAATATAACACAATATGATGTATTGATGCGTGATGAAATCTAATGCGCGTAGAACAAGGTATTTTCCGTGTATTATAATTTAATTATATGAATATAGATTACTACCGACGACAAAACTATCTGTAGTTTTGTCGTCTATTTTACCACTTCAAGGTTACAAACTACAAAGTGCCTATCTGTATATACGCTATGTATCTTTCATTTTATGAGAGTGACACTAGGTTGACTTACTACTACATGCGGGGTGAGACTGATGGACACAGAGGGAGCAGTGACATTTGTACGATCAGGCGGAAATATTTAATGCTCTTATATAATAGGGAGATATAAAGAAAGTCGCGCTGTATTGTGCAGACCAGCAGAAAAACTCAGCTAGGCTTGTACTGCTAACAGAGTTTGTAAAGCAGTTTAAAGCTTTTAAAAAAATTTCACTAAATTTTTTGATTATGGGCCACTCAATGATGACTGTTGACACAGTACATGGAGTTATAGAGGCAACGGTGAAAAAAACCCGTATACGCTCCGAGTAAGTGGCCCACTATGGTAACCAAGGCCCGCAATAATTCCTTCCTTTATGAAGAGTTGTTAAAAGAAATGAGTTTAGGAACTGGAAGATCTTTTCAGAGAAATATAAAATTGAGGCCAAGTGAGGACAGTGAGATATGTAAAAATTTCATCAGTGCAACGAGTATATTTGATCCAAAAAGATTAAAAATTTCATCAGTGCAATGAGTATATTGATCCAAAAAGACCGATGTACACAATGGAATAATGGAGGTGTTTGAAAAACTTTTATATTTTCTACAGGAAATACAGAGACGGATATGTACAAAGAATAAAGACAGAAAGAAACAGAAGAAAGAGAATAAAAAAGGAAATGAAAGAGAAGGGAGCAAAACAATTGTGCTAAGACTTAACTGAGGCCCCGTCATCCTACCTGCAAGATTTGCAATAATGACTAATAAATCTCTGCACCAAAGGTGCTATTCCTGAACGCTATCATAAAGAGTACTTTGCACTTCCTAATTCGGAAGCAATGACAGATGTCCTGATTAGTCTTTTTTTTTATTGTATTTTGTAATACTTTAAAATAAGCAAGTCAATAATAATGATTAAAAAATTTTTGAAAGATGTTCGTTATTATTATTCCCTTTACGAATAAAAATAATAGAAAATAAAGTATCAATAACTTGGTATCACATGTTGGAAAAAAATGTCAACTACGGAAAAATATTAATTATGTATCTAACTTTATTATTCGCCAAATTACGATGAAAATTCAAGATTAGTTTAGCCTTAAGATCAAAGTGCAAAAAAGGACAATCTACCACATTGACCCTTTTGATCACAAGATCGATACTCGAGTGCTAAGTCCAGTAGGGACAATTTGCATTTCCTCAGTAATGATTATAAATATTCCATAAAATATTTTTAAAATTTATTATTTTAAATCGTAGTATATAACTCAAGTTAGCCATTCAACAATGGAATAATAAATTTTTTGCAAAATGTCTTTATTATTGGACGATCTAAATCTTAAACACTCTGTTCCGAAAACCAGATTGGTACTTTTGGCGGAACGCAATCGATCGATATATATATATATATATATATATATATATATATATATATATATATATATATATATATATATATATATATATATATTCAAAATGTTCTGTAAGACCAAAAATCGTCTAATGTTTAAACTATTTTTTATTAAAACAGTTTAAGTGGTGGTAAAGTAACATAAATATAGCACTTATATAGAATTAATAATTAAACAAAATTTAAAGATTCTGAATTCATTCATCCTCCACACGGCGTTCGGGTGAGATGAATTTTTCAAGGTAAACGTTGTGCGTGTTTTTCTAAAACTATTAGGTTCCTATTCTTACAGTTTCTAATACGAGTAACTTATCAAATAATAGAATACTGATCTCTGATGGGGCGTCGGATGGCCACCTTTCCTAGTAAATGAATTTTTCCTAGGCCCTTGTTTTACTACCAAGTAATTTAAATAATTAATTTTCCGCGTGCCATCTAACGGTAAGCACTCCTACTACGAATTGAGCCGCCACCGACGATGCAGAATTCCTATAAAATCTAGGACGAGCAAAAATGTCGATAAAGCAAAAAAGAGTTTCTTAAAATATGGATCGAATTTCTGTTCTGGATTACTGAATTTAAGACTATGGTAAATAGAGGGCCCTGCATGTATTGATTTGTTTTTTATTTTCTGTAGTTTATTCCTGATTAGTGCAATTTTATGTTATTAATTTGTAACAAAATTAAAAATAAAAAATTTTGTTCATGTGTTGTAAAGTCATTCTTATAAAATAAAATGAAATATACCAAATTTATTTAAGAATGCTGACAGAAACCCATTTTAGATTCCATTTTTAGTGTTCCGTATGGAACACTTATAAGATGACTTCGGTGTCCGTCCGTATGTCACACCCGATTTTTTCCGAAAATATTTGACATAGAAATTTGAAATTTGGCACTAATATAGAAATTGATGGCCTCATCAGAGCCACGTAGTTTTGAAAGTCAAATTTTGATTTAAGGAGTTAGTTTTGAGGGGTGAAATGGAAGTGAACAAAAATTTTTTTTCTAGGTCATTGAGTGGGGTATCAAATGGAAGCTTGTAAAAAGACGAGTTCAAAAATATATATAATTTAATACTTGCGTACAATTCTCTTTGAATTATTTTTAAAAAAGTGCGAAAAATCGCTGTCCCCTTCACGTTATCACGAGAAGTACCGATCAAAAAATTTTGAAAAGTACTGTTCAGAAAATTCTGAAAAAATTCTGGAGTATTCTCTACAGGGTGTAGATTGAACGAAAATTATTACGAGTGCATTACCTTTAATAATTTATCTGGTATACATATATATAAAAAAAACAAAAATTTAAAGGTCATCACTGGTCATTTTATACTTTTATAACAAAATTTTTTAATTTTGAAACAATCAACATACGGAATACTATTTGCGCAAGTCCAACTTGCACTTGACCGGTTATTATTTTTTTTAAATTGTAGTATCAAATCTTACAAACTCTAAATTTTGTAAACAGAAAATATATAAATAGCATTAACAATAAATTTTATTTCCGAATGGTTTCTTGCATAAGACAATGTCTACACTATATTTTTGAATTACACCTAGCTACGAGTATGAAGGAAAACTGGAAGAGCTTAAAAAAATATGCTAACTACTATACTAATCCACTTAATCCAGTGTTTCGCGAGTTATTTCATTCCATCCAAAAAAATCTCTTATTAGCGCTTCAAAAAACTTCTCATCTTTCATATTCTCAGTCCATGAGATTTTTATTTAGATGTTTGAACAAAGAAAGTCGCAGGTTGGTAAATTAGGGCTATGTGGCATATATATACAACTCAGTGAATCCACACCTTTCAGAAAGGGCTTGAACCTCCAAGCCTCATTGATCCTGTAGTTGTCCAACAGAAAAGTTTTGGTTCTACAGAGATTCAGATGTTTATGGATCTTTTGGTTTGGGATCGTTCTCCCGAAAATTTCTTCATGAATTTTGGACTCCTTTCTCATACATTCAATAAATAAAATGTTTTGCAATCTCAAAAAAGTTCTCACTTTCTCTGGAAGTGCAACGTCTCGTCACAATTGGCAAAAAATAACTGAAATCATTCTGTAAAGCAGCCAAATGCTCTTGAGAAAATTATTTCCTCGCCAGTTTTTGCTCTGACGTAAGAAATTTGAGGAACTTCCTAATCCCTAATTCTTCGTGCATAATCTTGAAATCAGAAATTCCAGATTTTTTGATGGGATATGCATTTTTCGATTTAACAGCAGGAAATTCTGTACAAGCCTAATTGTTTCGAACGGTTTTATTATTCTATGCACAGTAGGTTAGATTGCGTCAATTATTATAATGATTTGACAAGTTCATATTTAGATAGTTTAGAATCTTGTGACCGTTATTTTGAAACACTAAACATATTGGAATTTGTAAAGAAATTAAAGAAAAATGGATCTTTTTGACGAAATTGTCAGTTTGAAAAACTATATTCAAGATCCGGTTGTGTTAGAACATATCAGTGAGGTTGAACAAGAACTTCTAGAAATTTCATCGCACAACAACAACATGGAAAGACTTGTAGAACTTTCTGTGTAAAAATGGGAAAATTAATGACAGAAATGTATGAAAAGTTCATTATGTAAGAGATCTCGATACTGCTCATTGACTGGTGTATCAAGTAAAGCTCAAGATTGGTCATTATATTTTTAGTCGATAGATCATATTTTACTATGTCAAAGAGATGCACAAACATTTAAAGACTTACCAAATTTATTGGTAGAGTTTGAGTTGTTAAGATTAGAGCAAAACATTGCATTAATTAAAAATATGTATGTCTGTCACGTTAATGAAGTGATGATATTTCTTTAGCCTAATTGCTTGTTTATGTAATTTTGGAGAATGTAACTTTACAGTAAAAGATTGTATAAATAATCCAGTGACTGTTTTTCCTTGCATCGTACATTTACACGCTTCACGTTTTTTTAAAATTGTGTCCCAGGTCCATAAAAATTGTAACCTGGCACGTGTAATTCAAATAGTAATTTATTTATTAAAGTATTTAGAAGACGACGGCCTGTTTACGTCAAATGACTAATGTTATAGAAACCAATTATATATATATGTATATATATATATATATATATATATATATATATATATATATATATATATATATTTATATATATATACAGTCGACACTCTATATAGTGAAAGACCAAAATGTTGACCGAAATTTCAGTATAGAAAGTTTTTCACTATATAAAGAAAAAATCCGTATATATTGCTATGTATAATAAATATTCTAGGTCTTGAAAAAATTGCACTATAAAGAGTTTTTCACTATATAGAGTTTCACTATAAAACAGTGTCGACTGTAAATATATGTATATATATATATATATATATATATATATATATATATATATATATATATATATAATCTGAAGAAGAGATTTACTGATAATAATAGAAATGAACAAAATATTGCAAAAAAAAAAAATGTGAAGAAAAAAGTATTCCTAAACACAATGATGAAATATTAAGTATAAAAATGTTGTATTAGGGAAAAATAAGTTATTAAATCCTGTTTCTGGAAAAGTATTAAAATGTGAAGATGATGTTGAAACAACAAAACAGAAATATGAGGAATTAAATAGTTTGGGAAAAGATATAAGAAGACAAAGAGAACAGAAGGAGAGAAGAGAAAAAAAGGGAAGAAAGTGTGAAGGAGAAAGGAGAAAGAAAAGAAAGAGAAGAAAAGAGAAAGAGGAAAGAGAAAGAGGGGAAAGAGAAAGAGGGAAAGAGAAAGAGAAAAGAGAAAGAGAAAGAAAAGAGAAAGAGAAAGAAAAGAAAAAGAGAAAGAGAAAGAAAGAGAAAAAGAGAAAGAGAAAGAGAAAGAGAAAGAGAAAAAAGAGAAAAGAAAGAGAAAAAAAAGAGAAAGAGAAAGAGAAAGAGAAAGAGAAAGAGAAAGAGAAAAGAAAAGAGAAAGAGAAAGAGAAAGAGAAAGAAGAAAAGAAAGAGAAAGAGAAAGAGAGAGAAGAGAAAGAGAAGAAAGAGAAAGAGAAGAGAAGAGAGAAGAGAAGAGAAGAAAGAGAAAGAGAAGAGAAGAGAGAGAAAGAAGAGAAGAGAAGAGAAGAGAAGAGAAGAGAAAGAGAAGAGAAGAGAAGAGAAGAGAAGAGAAGAGAAGAGAAGAGAAGAGAAGAGAAGAGAAGAGAAGAGAGAGAAGAGAAGAGAAGAGAAGAGAAGAGAAGAGAAGAGAAGAGAAGAGAAGAGAAGAGAAGAGAAGAGAAGAGAAGAGAAGAGAAAAGAGAAGAGAAGAGAAGAGAAGAGAAGAAAAAAGAAAGAAGAGAAGAAGAGAAGAGAGAGAAGAGAAGAAGAGAAGAGAAGAGAAGAGAAGAGAAGAGAAGAGAAGAGAAGAGAAGAGAAGAGAAGAGAAGAGAAAGAAAGAGAAAGAAAAGAGAAGAGAAAGAGAGGAGAAAGAGAAGAGAAAAGAAAGAGAGGAAAGAGAGGAGAAGAGAAGAGAAAGAAAGGAGAAAGAGAAGAGAAAGAGAAGAGAAAGAGAAGAGAAAGAGAAGAAAGAGAAGAGAAAGAGAAAGAAAAGAAGAGAAAGAGAAGAGAAAGAGAAAAAGAGAAGAGAAAGAAAAAGAAAAGAGAAGAGGAAGAGAAGAGAAAGCGAAGAAGAGAAAGAGAAAAGAGAAAGAGAAGAGAAAGAGAGAGAAAGAGGAGAGAAAGAGAAAGAGAGAGAAGAACGAGAGAAGAGAAGAGAAAAGAGAGAGGAGAGAGAGAGAGAGAGGAGAAAGAGAGGAAAAAGAGAACAGAATCATTAGCGAAATTACTGGTAGCCATTCTACAAATATTGCAATAGTTACTAAAACTATTTTTTCGAATTTTTATATCACGATAATGGAAGTTTTCTGGGACGATGTCATCTTAACGCCTAGTAATAATATCTAAAGTCAGTACTTACGTAACAAAGTAAAGTACCAAGTTATTAACGCAACCTTTTCAGGCGGTAAGTTGCAGGTTATCAAATGTCGCGATTTACTGTCACATACAAACTAGGCTTTACTTAAGACAAAATGGAAGGATACTTCTCGATATTGTGCTTATTGCTAGAGGGCAAGGTTAGTGACTCATCGTCTAGCTATCTCGAGACAGGGGCACTGAAGCAAAGTTATATCTATGAGCTCTGTAACCTATGGAAGTTTCCTATCGAAGGTAATGTAAAAATTTGAACTGATTTCTAATCGAGTGATGGAACAACTGCTAATGATAATTATATTTAATCGTTTTTCATTTCTAACAAAATCATTTTTACATTTACACTTAGTTTTAACTTACAACTATCAAAATTATTAACATAACCAAATACTGTCGTCAACTGGCAGTTGGAAAAAGTTTTTTTTTGCTTTTCTATTTTGGGCAATAACGCCATAAAATATATTATCATTTTCAGAATTAATAGTTCTATAAAAATAAAAGATAATATATAAAGTGTTCCATTAAAAAGTTTTTCACAAATATCAAAAAGCTATTTTATATATATATATATATATATATATATATATATATATATATATATATATATATATATATATATATATATATTTATATATATATATAAAATATATATATATATATATATATATATATATATATATATATATATATGTATATATATATATATATATATATATATATATATATATATATATATAAATATATAAATATATATATATATATATATATATATATATATATATATATATATATATATATATACAATAGTTAAAAATTTTCTTGAACCATCAACTGAATTTCTATTCTAATTACACAAAGGCACAAAAGGTAAGTGTTATTGTCGGTTTAACAGACCGGGCAATAGCGCTGACCTCGCCAAATTTAAGACCGAAAGCACTGAATCAAATGAAATCAGTGTTAACACAAAATGGATTTAGAGAAAAAGACATCAACCAAACAATAAAAACAAGAACATACAAATTCTATAATAAAAAAATCAAAAAAAAGAGGAAACCAAAGAACAAAATCAGAACAAATTTCTCCCACTACCTTATACACGCGATTTATCAGAAAAACTAGGGGGCACTCTAAAAAAATATGACATAACTGTTTGTCACAAAACGCAGAACAAACTAAGCTCACTATTTACAAACTTGAAAAGCCAGGTACCAACCATGAACCAATCCAACGTAATTTATTGGGTACCTTGTGCAGATTGCCCAATGCATTATATTGGTATGACGACCCAATTATTAAAAAACAGACTCAACGGACACAAGTATACAAAAAATGCAACAACGGCACTTCATAAATACACAACGGAACTTGGACATGACTTTAACTTTAATGAAACAAAGATTTTAAACAGGGACATTAATATGGGAAAACTTGCAATAAAAGAAATGATCGAAATTAAAAAAAAAATGAGAAATTTACAGTCAATGATAAAAGTGTTATAAAAGGAATTAGCCATATTTATACAAATTTAATAAGGTAATATTTTAAAGTGTATACTCATCCTTAATATATTAACAAAAAGACTACCTGTTTAATATTCAAAAAACAAAAAAAAAAAAAAATTACGGATCAATAATACAAAATAAAATCTACATTCGATAAGAATGCCGCTACGACTTGTCAGTAGTAAATAAAATATGTGAGATTCAAGGTAGGTCCCATGTGATTTTAATTTTTAAGACAGAACTAAGAATTTATGTAAATAGTTTATGGTTGTGTGTGTTAAATAATTTGTGTTGTACTAGTATACCTAAATGTAAATTATTTTTATATTTTTATATTTTGTATAATTTGTAGAAATAAAGAAAAAAATGAAAATGCTCTAAATCAAAGGGCGAAACGTCAATTTAAGTTTCATTTAAATACCAAATATTCATAAAACGAACCCAAAGCCCAAGAATTGAAAACAAATATATATATATATATATATATATATATATATATATATATATATATATATATATATATATATATATATATATATATATATATATATATATATATATATATATATATATATATATATATATATATATATATATATATATATATATATATATATATATATATATATATATATATATATATTATATATATCAATCGGTTTTATAACGTCTTCCGTCTTCCGACGCCTAATTTCCACTTCTCCCGGTTTCTCCATCCCTCCTCCTCTAGATCTCTCTCTAGTACTTACTTGTTGATTCCTGCTCTCCAACTTTGGCGTGGTCTTCCTCGCTTTCTTTTTCCATGAGGGTTCCAATTTAAAATCTTTTTAGGTAGTCGGTCTTGTGACATTCTCTGTACATGTCCGTACCATACTAACTGTTGGGTTCTGATTTCGTCCACTATATCGTGCTTTATTTCTAAAGCTCGTCTTATCGTATCATTTGGTATGCGGTCTTTTCTGGATTTTCTGGCTGCTCGTCTCCGGAAATCCATTTCTGTAGCTTTTAGTATTTTTTTCTGTTCTTTCCTTCAATGGCCACACCTGGGAGCTGTAAGTTATTATACTTTTCACTATTGAGTTGTAAATTCTCTTCTTATTTTCAATGGTTATGATTTTGTCCCATAGTATACTATTAAGCATTGCAATCGCTTTTCGTCCTTGGATATTCCTCTCGAATATTGCTTCTTCCAGTGTTCCGTCCCTAGATATTCTCGTTCCCAAATACTTATAACTGGCATAGTGTTTGATGGTGTGTCCTGTGGCCAGTTTCAAGTCCTGCTGTTGTCCTCCGACGCACATGTACTAGGGTCTTTTTAATATTGACTTCTAGGCCCCATTTTTCATATTCCTCCATAAGTTTTCGTGTCATGTATTCCATATCATCGATGTCCTGAGCGACTACTACCTGGTCGTCTGCAAATGTTAGCGTGTACAATGTAGTATCGTCATCCAGTGGTAATCCCATACTGCTGCATTTCCTTCTCCAGTTCTTCAGTGCACTCTCCAAATAGATTTTAAATAGCGTTGGGGATATACAGCAGCCCTGTTTGAGACCCTTTGTGACCTGGAACCCTGTTGTTATACCATATTTGGTTTTCACACAACTTCTTGCGTCTTGGTATAAGGATTTTACGGCTTTAATTATTTCGGTGCTTACATTACTCTGTTGTAGTGTTTCCAACAATCTCATTAGGGGCACGCTGTCGTAGGCCTTTTTTAAATCAACAAACACGACATGGACTTCCTGATCAAATGCGGTTTTCTTTTCAGGATTTGTGTCAGTGAGAAGAGATGGTCTATTGTGGATCTTCCTGCTCTAAAGCCTGCCTGTTCTTCAGCTTCTACGTCCGCGTATTCCGTTTCTATTCTATTTTTAAGTATTTTTCCGTATATTCTGCTAATAGATCCTGTAACCGTTACTCCCCTATAGTTATCGCAATTATTTTTGTCTCATTTCTTATGAATTGTTGATATGTATGATATTTTCCATTCCTCAGGTACTTCTGATGTGTTAATGCATCTTTGGAATAAGTTCCTCAAAGCGCTAAATAGCTTCTCAGTTCCGTATTTTACTATCTCTCCTGGGATGTTTCCTGGTCCTGGAGCTCTACCATTTTTTAGCGTTTTACATACTTCTTTAACTTCTGATGTTGTTATCCTTATTGGGGATCCTCGTATAACTATATTTGGGTTTCCATGTTGGGTACTTTTGAACTCTGGTCTATGTTCTGTTAGCATATTTGTAAAATATTGGTTCCATTTTTCTGGTGTTATTGGTGAGAAGATTTCTCTTTTCCATTCTGTTCTCATATTTTTAAGAAGTCTCCAGCTTTCTGTGCGTTTTCTTCCTCCTATGTAAGTGTTGAGTCTTGAGCATGTCTTTTCCCATTGATTGTTCTTTTTGTCACTAATCATTTTGCGTACTCTAGCTTGGGATTCTTCGTATTTTACTTTGTCGTTTGTGCTCTTTGAACTTAAGTATTTGTGATAGTTTTTCCGTTTTTTTTTTTTCAGTTTCGTATTTAATTTCTTCATCCCCTAATGCTTCCAGTGCGGCTGCATGTAGGCATTCCTTTATATATCTATATTAACAAATCCCTTTCGTTGTAGCTATTTTCCTGTTTTAAATCCATAATTTTTTTTTTTTTTTTTAAAAGTGCTACTTAACATTTTTGCCTAAATCTTTAAATAGGCGAGTTAGATTTATAATTAATAATCCGGTACATATAATTTAATACAAGGAGCTATATTGGTTTAAGTTCTTCCCAAGGAAAAAATATTGAAATCTGGTACTCACTTTACAACTTGTGTTTGCCACTGTCTAAGTAAAAGTCTGAACTATTTTACTTGTTACGGACATGTAATTTTTCCTTATATTTCACAACTGAACAACAAAAATATCCCTAATTTTTGGCTTTTGCAATGTTCTTTTAAGCAGTTTTCAAATAAAAAAAATAGCAAAATATTTAAAATAAGCAAGTGTGATTTACAATTTTGTTTCTCCCTATATTCAGTTTTATAGAATATTTTTTCCTTCAACTAACTACTAATTCTTTTTACTTTACTTCAGCAGACCTTTGAATAAGCTGAATACAAAATAAGTTGAAAATTTATCTTTTTGTTGACTCGAATTTACCGAGCCAACAAAATAAATGTCATTTTCAGTTACATTGAAAGTATTAGTAAATATATACGTTTTTATAAACGATAAATTTATAAACAAACAGTAGTGCTGAGGTATAATAAGATTATAAAGCAGCAAATATTAAACATATCAGTATTCCTAGTATATTCTGATAATTTTACAATTCTAGAATATTATGAATTCTTTTAAAATCTAGAAACAAAAATAAAGCCAAAGACAAATACCGTTCATTAAGGCTAACTAAATTTTTAACATGATATAACTTATGGTATTTTAATTAACATTAACTGGACAAAATTATTATTCTGGTTTTATATTTTTAAGCCCTTTCAGTTTCTCATTATTAGTGAATTGAAGAAAAAAATAGTTTTCTTAAATAATTTTTTACTTCTGTCGAAAATTTATTGCAATATTTATATGATTTATGGCCTATAAAGATATTAATGATTTTTAGAAAGATCAATATACCTTGAGAATATAAAGAATGATCACAAATCAAAAACGATAATATACCAAATTACTGCCTTCTGTGGCACGCTGTTAAAACATAAAATATTTGTAACAGATATTTAACAAAGTAATAAAATATATTTATTTTTTTATACAGCGGTAGTCTAAATTAGAAATATCGGGCATAGAAAATAAAAATAATCATGTATGATATTAAAAATTATTGTTTTTTTTTTGTCAAAAGAGAAATATGTTCCAAATTGGTTGTCTAATATTGGCATTGGGGAAGATACTAAAAATAACACAAGCCAATATTATAAAAAGTCGGCAGCAATATAGAAAAATAATATACAAGAAGATACAAACTTACCAAAAACGAAAAATGTATTCAATGTCCCGAAAAAGCATGCACAAAAAAATATATAATGCTATACCATGTCATTGAAAGTGGAAGTCGAAGAATAATGGATAACCCGAGCGTATCGGTGATAAATCTTTAAAATAGGCAGTGATGTTATACTTCATTTTAAATATCCCACCTAGGCGAAGAGGCTATTTCTTTTTTTTTCATGTGCCTAGCACACGTGCTGCAGGGAGGTCCCTAAAGCGCTACAGGAGCGATACGTGTGCGGAAAAAAGCGATTCATGTTGTTCTTGAATCACTGTAAATTGTACTCGGTGGGAAACACAGTCCTGGGCAAATTATTCCAAAGGGATGATGTTCTCCATATAAAAGACTGCTTGAAAAGCGTTGTACGAGGAGTAACAAGCTGAACCTCATACAGATGTGAAGTATCAGCGCGACGTGTATTTCTAACATGCACCGCTCTGGGAGGAATTAAACGGGCCACATCCTCCGAACACTCTCCATGAAAATACTTGTAGAATAGGCTCAAGTCGCCCACCGTTCTTCGATCTTCCAGCGAATCAAGGCCGCCGGTCAGTTCCGGGTCTCCAATCAGACGAACAGCTCTTCTCTGAAAAGAATCCAACAAATGCAGTGTATAGTTGGTCGAATTTGAGCTTTGTAAAGAATTAACAGTTGTTGTGGAGTGTAAAGCTTTCTGGTTCGAAATAATATTCCCAACTTTTGAGAAGCTCTCCTTGCTGTGCCTGCAACATGTTCATGCCAGGACATATTTGCTCCCAAATTAACTCCCAACAAATTGAGTGACGATGTTAAAGGAATGGAGTGCCCCGCCATAACTATGTCGGGTTCAGCAACGTTAACTTTTTTAGAAAAAACGGCCGCCTGGGTTTTTGTAGCGTTAAATTCCACTTGGTTACTGTCACCACACGATAGAATTTCTTCTAGGCTTATGTTAAGTTGAATAACTTCCCGCTGTCTGCGGACACTCGCCTGAGCAGCCGATGTCCGAGCGTTCAGAGTGAATGAAGAGATAAGCGTACTGTCATCTGCAAAGCTGTAGATTGGATTTCCGGTCTTTTCCAGCAGATCGTTAATGTAAATGAGAAAGAGAGTAGGAGACAGTATGGCGCCTTGGGACACACCGGCGTTGATAGTGAAGGTGTTAGAAAGAAATCCGTCTACCGCCACTCGTAAAGAACGTTCATTGAGGAAACATGAGAGCCACAAACAGAACTTTTAGGCATACCACAAGAACGTAGCTTAGCCAACAGCCCATCGTGCCAAACACGGTCGAATGCTTTTGTCAAGATCCACCGCTCGAGATTCTCCAAAATGTTCAATTGCGTTGTTTCCAAACATGTGTTACATAAGTCAGAAGATCTCCTGTAGATCTATGTTTACGAAAGCGATATTGATGATCGCTAATAATGTTGAATTCTTCAAGATACAGCACAGTTATGACGAATGCAGTGGTCTCGAATGTCCAGATGCGAAATCGGTAGAGTTGCCCACTAATATCGGTACATTTGTAACCAAAATCGGTATATGAAAAAAAAATACAATATTCAATCAAATTTGTTTATTTTAAACTTCTTTATCTTTGTAAAATAATGGGAACTTACAGAATATACTAAGTATACAATTAAAACTAATAAAAATAATTATTCTTTTTACAATATTTTAAATATGAGTGAATAAACACTAGTAAAACATAGTGAAATCGAAATAACAAAAACATGACAGACTAAGTAATTTATAATTCGTTTATTACTAAAGATATCTAACATCATATAGGTACACAAACTTAAATCTAATTAATTTTTACGATTTTTAGGATCGTATCAATATTCTTTGGCCATAGCTGCAGTTATCTTTGTACTAATTTCGAAGTCATAACAATTAGCGTCATTAAATAATAGTTTTGTATGTAATAGACAGCTTATTTCACTGCTTTGTTTTCATAAAATTAATATGCCAGAATATGCGAGAATATGCGCTCAACATTAGCGGATGAGTGGGGCAGTGATAAAATAGTAAAGATGAAATCAGACAAGAAAGAAAATATTAGAGTGTCATCGCCATACTTTAGTAAACTGACATTATTATCCCAAAATAGTTCTATATCACGAGGAAATATTTTGATTTGTTCACATTTTCTTAAAATACGCCACTCTGTATCAATTTGTTGGAAATCATTGTTCTGAACAATATTGGGAAAGAGTCTAAAAATTACCGAAGCAGTTTTGCCACTTTAAACATTCGTTGCTTCAATTATGTCTAAACCTTTCATTGGATTATTTTTCAATGGAAACCGCGCAGTTCTTTGCTTGCTTCGATATAAAAATCTACGGATCTGCGTTTAAATAAATTTACTTGATGTGGGCTTAAATCTGAATTACTAAGTAGTGTATTAGTTTCCGCACGCCATAGTATACGGCATCGATATCCATAAAATGTCTAGTATTTTTGAAATCAACATTTTCGATTGGAGTGCTTGTTAAATATTCTTTTTTTAAAAATTCTTAATACTTGACTTATTTTTTCATATAAACTACGAATTTTTGGGTGTTCTGCCTGCATTTCTTTGTTTAAATCATTAAATAATGGTAACACAAAATCTAAAAATTTCAAAAATAGCAATGTAGTGGAATCTTGAAACTTCTGTAATATATTTTCTGCAGAGATGATCATTATTGGATTCTTGTTCCAATACTCTTTTTACTGGGGCATGTACTGATAACCAGCGTGTCTGAGAGGGGTGAAGTATTTTATGAACTTTCAAGTCACAAAATATTTGAAAGTCTTTAAACTTTGCAACTCTTTTTGAACTAGAAGAAAAGCAATTGTAAATATCCCTTATAAGATCCTCTATAAAGCGGGGCAGTTTCATACAAGCATATGATGCGCAAAGATGAAACGGATGGCATGTGCACTTAAGTATAAAAATATTGGGAATTTCGTTTTACAGCAATGTCACAACAGAATTATTACGCTCCATCATTACGTTTGTCCTATCAGATGCAAATCCTATTAGATTATTTTTATATGGAATATCAGCGCTTGTAAAAAAGTTTAAAATATGTTCAAATAAGGATACTGCATTAGCAGCTTCTAATGGAACAAGAGCTAAAAAACAATCACACAAGTGTTTGGTTGTGCTAAGATCAGTGGACTCGTCAATAATAAATGAAAACTTAGTTGTTCGCCGCAGACCTTCACATAAATTATCAAAACTTCTTTTACCTATAATATGATCAATTATGGCGTGAATTTTTGTCGTCGAAGATTTTAATTTTTCTGCAATTTTTGAATCGGGACAAAAGGACTATATCAGTTTCGGTAGGTGCTCCATAATGGTAAATAGTAGATTATGTTCAGCAACAAATCTTACTTGATCTGGAAATATAAAAAGGAGTTAAAAAAGACGTATCTACTATACACTGGTAGAATATAAAATAATATAACAATGCACTGGTACTGGTAAAAAATAATGAAATATTTTTACCTTGTTTAAGTTGTATATCAAGTTTTTGAGTTTTTGTCACAGTTAATGTGATATCTTTGGTTGTGATTTTATATTCTCTGATGATACCGAGTGTGCTTGTGAAGAATTGTGTTTTCTAAGAGCGTCTTTCCCTGATGTAATATTAACATCCCTATTGCAACTTTTACAATAGGTATAGTTTGCGCTTTTACGACTTTCTTGCAGCCTTGTAGGAATTTTTTTCTTTTTGCACTCGCGCTTGTACTCTGTTCTTCGTCTGACGACATTTTGACTTGGTATTATAATAATATTTTTGGTAGATACTACTAGTAGACGCTATTAGTAACTCGGAGAAAGTTTCTCTTCTAATTAATGAAACAATAAAATTCAAATTCTTGTTTATATAGAAAAGCGAATTAGCTCGGGGGATCCCCTAAAAACGTCGAGTTACAAGTTATAGAACACAAGGGTATTCCCCATAAGATATCGGGAACATTCTGCAATAACTACTTATCATACAATAGAGAGATCCCCCATAAAAACATAAACGAAAAGAGTTGCCAACTTGGAAATGTAAAAAAATCGGGAAAATTTCCTTGTATTCTCAGAAATCAGAAAAATCGTTAAAATTCGGTATTTCGGTATGACAGACCCCATATCGGTAGAAACACCGAAAAAATCGGTAGGTTCGAGATCACTGGACGACTGCAAAAATTTAAGACGTTAGTAACTAATGAGTATCAGCGGTATCTGACGTAAATTGCTAAAAACCTTTAATAAAGGAGAGAGAAAGAGAGAGAGAGCCCAAGATCGGAAAATACAAATTAATGCTGCTATCGTGATAAAAAAAAGGTATTAATTTCGCTCTATTTAGCCGTAAACCTTATCCGATTCCTGTATGATAACACAAATAACAGAATTAAACTGAATAATACTTCTTCCGATTCCTTTAACGTAGAAGCCGGCGCCAGAAGGGCTGTAATTTGTCACCCTTACTTTTTAATTATATTTGTAGTGAACATATAATGAGGTCTATTTTAGATGGCTGGGTGAAGGTGTGACTATCGGTGGAGAAAAGCTAAGTAACCTTAGATATGCTGATGATACTATTATACGTACAACTTCAATACAAGACCTAGATTCAATTATGGAGCGCCTGGAAGTCACTAGCAAAAACTATGGATTGACAATCAATAGAGCGAAAACCATAGTAACGATTGTTAGTCGTAATGAAGATTTGTCACTAGACCATTTCAACCATTTGGGATTTCTCATAACAACAATGGTGGTTGTGATGCGGAAGTAAGAAGACGTTTGGCTATGGCTAGAAAACTCACTAAAGTCTGGAAAGATCCAGCTGTCACAAAAAAAATACAAAGTTAAGATTGCTATCCAGCCTTATATTATCCATAGCAACTTACGCATCGGCAACATGAACCATTGAACCCGAAGAAACGAATCGATGCATGTCGATGTGGGCATATCGAAGAATCCTCAGAGTACCATATACAGAACATCGTACTAATTCTTGAAGAACTAAATGACCGACTTTCAAACAGAATTAAGTACCTGAAATATTTTGGTCACACAAGTTACTCTAAACTGACAGGGTCTAATCCCAAAAACTACAATTTCTTATAAAAGTGTTTCGGGCCTAAAATTGACACATGCGAAGAATTTGTATTTAACAGAAATAACACTACTTCACCTTTCAGTAAAACCAGGCGAATTTCTTTCAACAAATTGCTCTCTAAATGTATCTTAAAAGAGGTATTTATTTAGATAAAAAGATATACTCTTCAGTGACTGGAATCAATTTCCATTAGAAATAAGTTTGGATAACACAGTGTAAAAATTTTACTTCTAAGATATCCATATCTGGTAAAACTGTTTTTTTACTTTTTACTAAATATAGAATATTTTAGCTTACCCCTTTATAAGAATATCAAGATACTGTTTTTTCAGATACTGTTAGATGATCAACAGACATATGTAGCGAAAAATCAAGAACTCAGATTTTTCGATACTTTACACCAAATTTTTTATACAAACTTATTTATATATTTTTTTTTTAATTTTTGAACATATTCTTAAAAAATATGTGCAAACTATACAGTAGTATTGTACTAGTGGAATACAAATGCTGCTATTTGGGATAGCACATTAGGGTTTCAGTATACTTAAATGAAAAAAATATATTTTAAAATTTGTTGATTAAAATTAAGACAGTGTAAAAGTGTGCAATAATCATAGATCCGGGTGTGGAAAATTACAGTCTGAAACTTTTAAATATGCATGCACCTAATCTTAATTTTGAAAAATTTGTAATAATCTGATATCTTACCCCGAAGTTAGTCGCAATATCAATTCGTCCTCTATCAACTAGTAAGCTATAATGATAGTCATTATGGCTCAAATTTTCACAAGATTTTACAATTTTTTCTGAGTTGAAGTTTTTGCCAAATTCGACCACCAACTGACACAAGTAGCAACATAACATCCAAAATTTTGGTTTCTGTAGACGCTTTAAAAATCGTTTCTATGTATGACACCTCAACAGTCCTGTTTTTTTACTTTCTTTACTTAACAAATATTTACGACAATATATTATCTGCTTTTGTTACAATAAATAAATATGTAAATGAAATAAATAAAAAAAAAAATATTAATTTCATCTACCCCATAATATATATATTTAATTTAACGGATAATCAAAAAATAAACTTAAAAAATTTAAAGAAACTATGAACTCTTAATGCAATATTAACGTAATTAAATTTAAATTGACATTTGAAACTGATCTTTAAAAATAAATTCATTTTTTTAAGAAAAACCTCAAATATTTCTGAAAATTTTAATTCACTTTCTGTTCTTGGGATTTTCTTTAAAAATATTAATATTTTTAAATAGAAAGCTTCAGCCAAAAATTTAGATTTACTATTGTTACGGTCGTCTGTATTTAAGAGATATTTTTCTACAGTATAATAATGTAGTTAAATGCACAACAAATTGCGTTATACACATTAGTTCCGAAAAATATAAATAATTGAAGAAAATAAAGTGAATCTTAAAACGCCTCAAATCCGTGACCAGGATCCCTCAAAAAATTAGTTTAAACTTACATTGCTGTATAATTTTTTCTTTACTTTAACCCTTTCTGAAACTCCAGACAAAAGTTTTAAATACATTTGCTTTCTTCAACACAAATTAGCCCGAAGCTTCTTCTTAACTGACAACCGTTCTTAACAGCTAGCACTCTTAAACGTTAATTCTAAAACAGATTAAATGTTAAAGTTTAGCGAAATAAATTCTAACCGAGAACTTTCCGAAGACGTCTCGGCTAATAATAGGGAGGGATGATATACTATTAATTATTGGAACATTTCGAACAAGGAATAGCACTTTACATTTAAGAAAATTAGTTCTGGAACCATCCCTTTGTATTAAAGACATTCCCAGTGCTTTGCCTTCAGTGTCTTAGGTCCACGCTAATATTAGGCTTAATTGTGAATGGTTATTATTGCCTCACTCACAATACTCTTTTAACTATAGACTGACGTCAATTCTTATGCAAATTTAAGTGAAAACAGTGTACGGATTTTTAATAAGATCATAATTTATTAAAACTTTTAGCATCTTCTTGGGTCAAGACCATAAGACTCTACACAGACTCTATTATTTTAGTTTGTAAACACATTAGACGCTTACTAGTCCTACTTTCCACTCCGTCATTTGGCTACTATTCCGTCATCTAGCCACTTTCCTTAAACCCAACGCCAGAATTAGCAGGCGTTTTATTTTAAAACGGGTATATCATTACATGAAGTTCTCAGTCGTCATTTTACCTCAAACTACTGACCAGTAAGCATCGATTATCTCAAATGGGACTTTAGTTGAACATTTAAACTACCAAGTCAAAACAACAGTAATATATCTTTTTAAAATAAAACGAATTTTAATGTACTAAATTCCTGCTAATCCATGCATAATTTTCATCGCGCCTCCCCCCTCCCCCCAATTTTGATGCTAAAGCTACACTATGACCTTAATTACAAACCTTACAAACTACCAAGAATAAGTAAATTTATTCATATTTGGCAACACATATCTGCTGCATTGACAAAACTAGAATCGATGCCTCCATCACCAACGAAATGCTTAAGTATGGAGGTATTAGAATAGAAAAAGTTTTGACAATCTTACTTCAAAAGATAATCTTAAGCCAGAAAATTCCTGAAGACTGGAGGAACAGTATTATGATCCCAATATTCAAAAAAGGAAATAAAAACGACACCGACAGTTATAGAACCATTACCCTGCTAAATAGTACTAGTAAATTACTAACCAAAATCATGCCTGCAAAAATAACAAAATGGAAAAAAGCGAGGAACAGCAAAGATTTAGAGAAAATAGATCGACAGTGGATATTATATTTAAAATTCGAGAAGTAATTGAATAATCATTATAATTCAATGTACCTCTGTGCTTAGTTGATCTAATAAAAGCATTTGATAGTTTTAAATTTTACGAGATCATGACTTTAACAACAACTACATTAAAGTGATAGAACAGCTTAATAAAAACAATAGGACACGCACAAAGACGCAGCAAGGACTAACTGAAGAAGTACCAATATCATCTGGAACTCGACAAGGCAATAGCATAAGTCCAAAAGTTTTTAATTTAATAATGGACAAAATAACAAATAATGTCAATGAGGTCAATACAAAATGGGACGAAAATCTCTAAAAATATTGTGCTTTGGGGATGATGTAATATTAATAGCAGAAAATAAATAAGGCAGATACACGGGATTACAGCTATTGAGGTAAAAAAATCTATTTCAAGAAGTACTCAATCAGGTAAATAAAGCATAGAGAATTTCTAGTTGTTTGAGGAAATTAATATGGAAAAATGCCTACATGTTTACAGAAAGCAAATTGCGTATGTATAGAACCTTGGTAAGACCGATTCTAACATACGCTGCAACAGCATCTAAGACAAAAAGCCTCATGAGAGCTACAAAAATGAGAGCACTGCGCACTATCAAAGGAATAACCCCGAGAGACCAGATTCGAAGTATAAGTATACAGAGAAGATTTCAAGATTCAAGACATCGTCTGTTTCGCCATATGAAAACTTTTATATTGAAGGGATCACGTAAGTAGGATGCCAGCTAATAGCTAATCAGCAACAAGAAGACCTCCCGGTCGACCACCAAAAAGATGGCATGAGAGCTGGAAATCTACGTCACAAGAGGCTTAAAAACAGACAAACCAAAACCGTGTCTTATAGGAAGAAGAAAAAGGAATTTGTGTATTCTTTGCGTATCTTTCAGTATCCATAATGACGTTGGCATTTCCTTTGTCGGCTGTTACAATGGTAATGTTCTATATTTGTTAGGTTTATAAGATGTCAAAACTTGTCTGCAATTAGGTTTTTAGTATCCTTGTAACATCTTGACATATCTGCTCGGCTGATTGTGCGTCGAAGAATGTTAAGCTTGTCTCCACGCTGACTATTTTAAGGTTATTGTCTAATTACAACCTATGCTTTATATATATATATATATATATATATATATATATATATATATATATATATATATATATATATATATATATATATATATATATATATATATATGTATATATATATATATATGTTTGAAAATTAAGAGCTGTGAACGCTATTTGTTTGTTGTTCTTAAGTTAATATTATTGTCGTAATGAAAACTGTTAATATGAAGTTATATATTGTACCTTTTACTAGAACATCTGAAATAATGAGAGAGCATAATTTTGTTGTATACATACGCCCCTTTTGTTTAACTTTATAATTAAAATAGGCAGTATAGTTAACAAAAGAAGGTGTTTTATTTATTCTTGTCTCTTTTAAAATTTGTCTGTATTATGGTCGTTGTACTCAATCTTACAAAACTGGACAGATGTGATATACAGTTTCATATTTATCTACAACTGAAGAGCTTAGGCAGTGAAAGCTACTAAACGAACATTTATCGAAAATTTAAAGAGTATTTAACTACTTGTTCGCCTTTAAGCATATTATTTTCAAGAATTTGGTAGAGTATGAATAGCCCTACAGAAGACCATGACTGTAATTAATATATGGCAACTGAAGTGTTCGTACAAAAAGTATAAAATCTGCAGTTTTTAAAATTTTAGCTAGAAGCAATGCAAGTAATAATCATTTAGGTGTATACAAATAAATATATGTTTTCCTAACTTCACCGGGATTATTGTTGAGAATACATCAATATTTTATTGTGCAAACGAATTCTCTTACTCATGCACAGACGTTTTTATTAAAAAATATCATATCATATATTTTCCTATAGGCTTATCAATGGTAAATAAGTACAAAGCTATGTATCACAACAGTCTAAATTGTGAAACGATTGTGTACAAATATGAGCACAACAATACAACACTATTAAGACACACTTGATAAAAAACAATATCATAATTTGCATATTTACTTTTACCAGGTATACAGACAATAATTATAAATTCAAAATTATAATTAATACTTGCTTTTACTAAAAGTAATGCTTCCTTTGATTATAAAATTAAAAAAAGAGAAGTGTATTCGTATACATAAAAATTATACTTAATACTACCCAATGTGTAAGGTCTACCATATAATATTTTAATTTCTTAACAAATTTTTATTACGTCAGGCACATACATTATTTAAAAAAAATGATTAAATAATGTTTATAGAATATAACTTCGTATATATGTATCGATTTACTATGAAAAAGTTAATATAAATAATAAAATCAATAATAGATATTATGTAGCTACGACCGAGTAAATGAAACTAGGCACAACTAAGTAACTTTAAAAACAAAATAAAATAAAGTATTAACCCCCCCCCCCGAAACAGAAGTAATAAACATTTGGCCTTTAATTTAAAGTGGCTGTTAAATGATGGTCCGATTGAAGTATTTTTTATAAAAAAAATTAATAAACATCTCAATTTTCAATCAAAAAACCATAAATTTTCCTAATGCTCTTTTTCGTAAGACACTGTATGACTTTTTTTAGGCTTATTATCCTAGTTAATTAATTGTAGTTTCGATATTTATAACTTTATTAAATTCATTATTACATACAAATAATTGTTTACTTTGCATTTACATTTAATGTCCGACAATAATCAGTTTTTGTGTAAAAGAACAGATTTTTGAATTTTCAAATCGGGCAATAAACCTTGCATTCTTACGCGCTTGTGATAATAACATGACAAATGTTTTTTAACATTCCGTATCTTTCACAGTAATTTTTAAAAATAAATAATTATTTGTTATATACTACATTAGGTTACAATTTTGAGTCCAGTAAATGGAATAATAATTCAATTACATAAAATAAAAATCGAAACAGTTCGGATAATCTCAAACAATAAATCAAGTTCTCACTAACTGACGTCTATTCACTACAATAAACATTGTATCTATTAATTTTTTGAATTGAATTTTTTAATCAACAACGTATCTGAAAACAATGCAGTTAAAATGTTTTAAATCATACGAACAGGTATAATGGCAATTTTATTTATAAAACACGGAGATACAAAAAATTCTATTTAGCTTTTCATTTTTTTTTTATTAGCTTAGTACACGTGCTGCAGAAAAATCCCTAAAGCGCTACAGGAGCAACGCTCGAAAAAAGCGTTTCACATTAATCTTGAATCGCTGTAAATTGTACTCGGTGGGAAACCCACTCCTGGGCAAATTATTAGAAATTGATGAGGTTGTCCACATAAAAAGACTGCTTGAAAAGGGTAACGAGGAGTAACAACCTCATACAGGTGTGAAGTATTAGCGCGACGTATATTTCTAGCATGCATCGCTCTGGGAGGAATCAGGCGGGCTACATCCATCGAACACTTTTCCATGAACATACTTGTAGAGTAGACTCAAGTCGCCAACCGTTCTTCGATGTTCCAGTGAATTAAGGTTGATGGCCAGTTCCGAGTCTCCAATCAAGCAAACAGCTCTCTCTTGAATAGAATCCAACAAATGCATTTTATATTTAGGAGCAGAGCCCCAAACATGGGAGCAGTATTCCATCTTTGGTCAATTTTGAGCTTTGTACAGAATTAACAGTTGTTGTGGAGTTGCAAACTTTCTAGTTCGAAATAATATTTCCAGCTTTTGAGAAGCTCTTTTTGCTATGCTTGGTAGATGTTCATGCTCCCAAATCAACGCCTAGCAAATTGAGTGACGACGCTAGAGTACGTATACGGATATATACGTATAATACACTATCATTTTTAATTTCTAAGAAATAATAGAATAATTTCAAACATCTAATAAGATAGGCTGCGTTAGATTTTGCTTTGAATATGAATATTTCTGTAGTTGTCTGGCAAAGAAATTTAGCTATGATAATCATTTTTTCTGAGTGCAAGCGCGAAGGGTGGTTTCATTCCCTAGAAATATTATATATATATATATATATATATATATATATATATATATATATATATATATATATATATATATGTTACAGCTTTGTCTTATATAAAGCGGCAGTATTAATTTAAACTACTATAGAAATTTATTTTATAGTAATATAAGTACTTTTCCCAAAAGCTAAGTTTCGCTCACCTATGATTATCCATTTTTTCCCTGTAAATACTGCGACAAAATACCTAAATAATTTAAAAAGAAATATTGAATATGGTTTATGCATCATATAAAATTTACCACGCGTGGTGTATTCCTTAAAATCTATTATTTTTGATTTTCATACAACGATTCCGCCAAAACTATTAAAAACAAATGTATATTTTGTTGTTTTATGAACAATTCTTGCGTACATTAGGCATAAGTTTCAAATCAGATTTTTATGGGGTGAATTAACCTTTATTAATGATACCGAATTTTATAAATAACCATACCAAGAGTGAACGTTTCAAATTTTCTACAAAAATTAACAATTTGTTTGAGAAGAGAACAAATAAATTACACTCTCTTATGTAAATTACCCCAAAAAATTTTCCAGGAGAGGAAGAGGGGATGGTTGTGTAATTGTCACTGTTAGTTTTTTTTTTTTTTAAGTGTAAAGAAAATTGGATTTTTTATGAAGATTTTACAAAAAATTTTAAATCCCGTTCAATTAAATAAAATACATCTACCTATAGTAGGTCATTCACCAATATGTTAAAAATTTGTCTTTTTCGATATTTTGATTGTATCTACTATTTTGAAATAATTTCAATATAGGAGAATTATTTTATTTCATAGAACTGAAATTCAAATTTTTGATAATTTCTTAATTAAAAAAAAAATACAGTTAAAATAAGAAACCTATGAAGAATGACGCCCCAGACCTGCCCGGAATTTTTTGGGGGGTAATTTTCATTAAAGGGTAAATTCTATTTGCTTTCTTTCTAAACAAATTGGTGATTTCCTGTGAAAAAAATTTGAATTTTCCGTTCTGCTCTAGTTACTTTTAAAATTCGCTATCATGAATAAGGGTAACTACTCCCCAAAAAATCTAGTCTTAAACTTATGCCCAATGTACGCAAGATTCTTGATACAACAGCATTACAGACGTTAGCTTTTAATTATTCTTGCGGAATCGTTGTAAAAAATTATAAAAAAAACATTTCTCCAATTTTTAATGTTTTCATCCATCTCTGGTAAATTTTGTGTAATGTTAAAAGCACAGTGACTTCTGTTCTACCAATGAAGAAAAAGAAATGGAGATTTTCCTTCATGTTGAAGATAATTCCTAGGTCAGCAACCGTCGACTTATCTGACACATCTCAATCTACGGCTAATCGCACCACGAGAAAATACAAGTATCATCCCTTTCATATGGAACTACACCAAGAACTTCAGGACCGTGATTTTGAAGTTCGGGAATTTTTAAATGATCGTTACCCACAAAAATGGATCGGTAGGGATAGATTCATTCAGTGGCCCCCCCGATCATGTGACTTAACACCCTTAGGACTTTTTTTTGTGGGGCTACATTAAAGATCGTGTTTATGTAAATCCCCCTACAACACCAGTAGATATTGAAAATAGGTTAAGGGGCAGGACAATAACGCCCTTTATGCCAAGGAAAGTGAAGGAAAATATAGTAAAACGACTAAACATGTGTATTCAAGTAGACGGGCATATTTTTAAACATTTATTACGTCATAATAATTAATCATTAAATAAGTTAAACTATATTAAAATTATTATTAACCATTTGTTTATGTTTTCACAATAGCGTAAGTGTATTAAAAATAAGGGTAAAAATTGAAAAAATCAAAATAAATCGAAAACTATTAGAAATAGGTATATGATATACTTAATAAAAGTTGGAGGATTTTGTAAAATCGATCTGAAGAGATAATAATATACAGGGTGTGTCATTTAAAAAATTTGAGATTATTCAATTTAAAATAGTCGAAATGTATAATTTTATTTTGAACACCCTGTAGCATCTAACTCAAATTACTTTACATATATCTTTTTTTCATCTCTACAAAACGCTCGTACCAATTATGAGTATTCCACATTCAGAAACAATGGCGCTACTGGCAATTCTTTACAAAATTGAGAACTAGTATTTTTTTTAAAAATTGAAATATTAGAAAAACTACTAGGTTTAGGTATATAACATTATTAATAAAAAAGTTATAAAATTTTAGGCAAAATTTAAAAATAAATTAGAAAACAAGACGTTCCATTTAAAAAAACATATGTTATATCGGCCACACTTTTTTGAAGTACCCAATATACTCAAAAATAATTTTAAACTCTGCTCCTTAACATTCCCTAAAACTATTGTATTTAACATTTTTTCGTCATTCCCGAAACAAATGAGATAATGAACTTTACTCTATCGTTGACACACCCTGTACAATCAACTAACCATGATAGTAAACCTGAATCAGAGAGTGTGTTATGAAAATGCAGCCCAGAAAAATTTATTGTTTTTTTTTATTTGACCGTCATTTAAAAGCTACTTTAAATTAAAAGCCGAAAGCTTATTATTTGAGTGTAAAGCCTGAATACGATTATTATTTTTAGTTTCCTAAATATAGTTAGTTGTGCTTAGTTATACTTACTCTGTAGTACTTATATAATATCGATTAGTGATTTACTATTAATATTAACTATTTTTATAGCCACTAGAAACATATATATGAAATTATGTTCTGTAAATTGTATTTTTTATATTGCTGGTGTAATAAAGACATGTTAGTAATTTAACGTTATATGTTGTAAACCTTATTACGATGAACTGAAATTCTGGTATGTTGACATAATTTTCATGCACACGAATACACATCTTCTTTTTTATTTTATTACTGAAGAAGACATTACTTTAAGTAGAAGTGTTAATTATAATTTTAATTTCATAATTTATATTGCTGGAGTCATAAAAACAACATAATTGGAAGTTGTATGTTGTAGACCTTGTAAGGATAAACTGAGGTGTTAGTATTGGCAGCATAATTTTCATATACAGGATATGCACTTCTTTTTTATTTTATTAATAAAGGAGGCATTACTTTAAGTAAAAGTAAGTGTTAATTATAATATTAATTTTAAAATTATTGTCGGAATTATACTTGGTATGATTAAATGTGCAAATTATGACATTTTTTTATTAAAAAACTTTTCCCAATAATATTGTTATTGTTATTATATTTATTCATAATTACTTCATATTTTTGACGGCTTTAATATAAAGCTTTACACTTGGCTACTATTATCCAGCTTAGGAGAATATAATTTTATATGCTATATTTTAATAAAACCGTCCGTGTATGTATTCTCTACAATAGAACTTAACAACACAAATGTTTATTTTTGTATAACTAAATGATAACATATGATTCAATTGCTTCTTGCGTAAAATTTGATTGCAGATATTATGTTTTTCGCACAAGCGCTTCAATTGCCGTATAAGAAATATAGCCATAATTTTCAGTGGGTTATTTAGCTATATCAAAATCTTGAAAATATTGTGCTTCAAATCAAACAACTGCTCTTTTTCTTCATAAACATTCGTTTAGTAGCTCTTATAATTCTCCACCCTACCTGAATACAAGGACGTCAATAATAGTACGCAGTTCAGAAATAAAGAATTGTTTTTTTTTGTTTTTTTTTATGGGTCTAGCACACGTGTTGCAGGGAGGTCCCTAAAGCGCTACAGAGCGACACGTGTGCGGAAAAAGCGATTCAGGTTTTTCTTTAAACGCTGTAAATTGTACTCGGTGGGAAACACAGCGCTGGGCAAATTATTCCAAAAGGGATAATGTTCTCTATATAAAAGACTGCTTGAAAAGCGTTGTACGAGGAGTAACAAGCTGAACCTCATACGGATGTGAAGTATCAGCCCGACGTGTATTTCTAACATGCACCACTCTGGGAGGAATTAAACGGGCCACATCCTCCGAACACTTTCCATGAAAATACTTGTAGAATAGGCTCAATCACCAACCGTTCTTCGATGTTCCAGCGAATCAAGGCCGCCGGTCAGTTCCGGGTCTCCAATCAGACGAACAGCTCTTCTCTGAATAGAATCCAACCAATGCAGTATTAAAGTAAGCTTTCTGATTCGAAATAATATATCCAACTTTTAAGAAACCCTCCTTGCTATGCCTGCAACATGCTCATGCCAGGACATATTTGCTCCCAAATTAACGGCCAACAAATTGAGTGACGATGTTAGAGGAATGGAGTGCCCCGCCATATCTATGTCGGGTTCAGCAACGTTAACTTTTTTAGAAAAAACTGCCGCCTGGGTTTTTGCAGCGTTAAATTCCACTTGGTTACTGTCATCCCAAGATAGAATTTTTTCTAGGTCTTTGTTAAGTTGAACAACTTACGGCCTGAGCAGCCGATGTCCGAGCGTTCAAAGTGAATGAAGAGATAAGCGTACTGTCATCTGCAAAGCTGTAGATTGGATTTCCGGTCTTTTCCAGCAGATCGTTAATGTAAATGAGAAAGAGAGTAGGAGATAGTATGGAGCCTTGGGGCACACCGGCCTTGATAGTGAAGGTGTTAGAAAGAAATCCGTCGACCGCCACTCGTAAAAAGCGCTCACTGAGGAAACATGAGAGCTACAAACAGAACTTTTCAGACATACCACAAGAACGTAGCTTAGCCAACAACCCATCGTGCCAAACATGGTCCATTGCCTTGGATATGTCAAGAGCAACCGCTCGAGATTCTCCAAAGTGTTCAATTGCGTTATTCCAAACATGTGTTACATAAGTTAGAAGATCTCCTGTTGATCTATGTTTACGAAAGTCATATTGGTGATCCTAATAATGTTTAATTCTTCAAGATATTTTAGAAGATGTTGATTGATAGTCTTTTCCATGACTTTCGATACTATTGAAAGCAGTGCGACTGGTCGGTAGTTATTTGGCAAGGTCTTCTTGCCTTTTTAGGTATCGGCTGAACTGTGGCACATTTCCAGCAGGAAGGAAATATTCCCTTTCTGTAGGATGGTTGAAAAGTCTACAGAAAACCGGTGTCAGTTCCCTCGCACAGTGTTTGAGAACTATGGCAGGTATTCCGTCAGCGCCAGAAGCTTTTTTGGTGTCTAGCTTCATTAAAATACATTTTATGATACGCTGTCTGAAGACAACATCGGGCATCCTTGACTGCACTATGGGAATAGTAGGCGGTGTTTTTTCCTTGGAAATCGACAGTAAAATGTGAAGCAAAGAGTTCAGCCAACAAGTTCGCTTTTTCAACAGATGTCGTTGCAATAGAATTATCTAGCTGTGTGAGTGGTGGTATAGTGGATTTGGTGAAATTTTGGCTAACTGCCTTAGCGACTGACCAAAAGGACCTGGAATTGTTGGGACAAGCGAGAAGTTTGTTTCTAATTCGTTGATTGTGTGCCTTCTTGGTTTCGTCGATAATTTCTTTGCATCTGTTCCGGGCACGAACAAAGGTGTTATGATTTATGATGATAGGATTTTCACGCCATCGTTGGTAGGCAAGATGTTTAGAAGCAACAGCTTCTTTGCATTTTCGGTCAAACCAAGGCTTGCTGTTGGAAGGAATTTCTTCGAAAAAGGAATGTAAGCTTCTATACCAGCCAAAATAACATCGGAAGCCTCCCTGGCTCAGTCAGATGGGTCGTCAGAACGAAAACAAACGTCTAACCAAGTTATGGAGATATTTGTAAAAAGTTTATGAAGCTGATAATATTTTTGTCTATGTCCTTGCGAAGCTGTGTATCACAGCTGTGGAAATTATGGGACAATAGTTCTTAAATGAGAACAACGACCTACCATAATAAAAACTAACTTTAAAAGAAATGGGGTTAGAATTCTTATTTTACCTACTTTAATTATAAAATTTTTTTAAAAAAATAAGTGTATATGATATATAACAAAATTATGACATCCAACAATCAAATATTTTAGTTTTCTTAACGTCTATTACTTGTCATTGCGCCAATAATGTAAATTTAAAAGGAAAATGAATAAATAATGTTTACAAATCGTTTGCTGTATTGAAGTTGTTAACTTAAATTTAACTAACTTATATTTATTAAAATTAATGCTATTTGAGTATGGTCGAGTAACTAAGTAAGTAAATAAAATAGGAATTAAAACAGGAAATGTCTTATTTGCCACCGAAAAAGAAGTAACGAAATAATGTACTTTATAATTTGTACATACGATATATTTTGCTGCAGTTATTTTTTTAGGCAGACGGTTTGACATTTTTACTAGGAAATTTAGTTGCTCTTAAATTGAAAATAAGGTGCTCAAAATTTTACATTCTTTTTCTCTTTAAATTTAATAAATGATTAATTTATTTTATTTATTGAATGATATTTTCTTGTGCCCTAATATTACTTGTGTGCAATACTTGAAAAATGCTTAAGTCGTAGTTGCTCTCCAATGAGTAGAATTTTAGGTTTAAAGCAAACTAAGGAATTGAAAACTCCATAATATTGATTTAACATAGCTTTGAGCTCGTCAGTGTATTATAAGTAGAGACCTCCATTTAAACACTCAAAATTGTTGTTTTTTTGTTTTAATCTATAGGCTTTGCAACTTATGCATACAGCCACACAATAACTTGATTACTTATATTAGTACCCCCAGTCGCCGGCGCCGGAATCGAGCCACCGACCATTCGACCATTTAGCACCGAGGTGAGCTGTTTTTTTTTGAAAAATTGGAAACTTTGTTCCTATCAGAAGTACCTGAGGAATGGAAAATATCATACATATCAACAATTCATAAGAAAGGAGACAAAAATAATTGCGATAACTATAGGGGAATAACAGTTACAGGATCTATTAGCAGAATATACGGAAAAATACTTAAAAATAGAATAGAAACGGAATACGCGGACGTAGAAGCTGGAGAACAGGCAGGCTTTAGAGCAGGAAGATCCACAATAGACCATCTCTTCTCACTGACACAAATCCTAGAAAAGAAAACCACATTTGATCAGGAAGTCCATGTCTTGTTTGTTGATTTAAAAAAGACCTACGACAGCGTGCCCATAGTGAGATTGTGGGAAACACTACAACAGAATAATGTAAGCACCGAAATAATTAAAGCCGTAAAATCCTTATACCAAGACGCAAGAAGCAGTGTGAAAACCAAATATGGTATAACAACAGGGTTCCAGGTCATAAAGGGTCTCAAACAGAGCTGCTGTATATCCCCAACGCTAATTAAAGTCTATTTGGAGAGTGCACTGAAGAACTGGAAAAGGAAATGCAGCAGTATGGGATTACCACTGGATGACGATACTACATTGTACACGCTGTCATTCGCAGACGACCAGGTAGTAGTCGCTCAGGACATCGATCATATGGAATACATGACACGAAAACTTATGGAGGAATATGAAAAATGGGGCCTAGAAGTCAATATTAAAAAGGACGGGTACATGTGCGTCGGAGGACAACAGCAGGACTTGAAACTGGCCACAGGACACACCATCAAACACTGTGCCAGTTGTAAGTATTTGGGAACAAGAATATCTAGGGACGGAACACTGGAAGAAGCAATATTCGAGAGGAATATCCAAGGAAGAAAGCGATTGCAATGCTTAATAGTATACTATGGGACAAAAACATAACCATTGAAAATAAGAAGAGAATTTATAACTTAATAGTGAAAAGTATAATAACTTACAGCTCCCAGGTGTGGTCATTAAAGGAACGAACAAAAAAAATACTAAAAGCTACAGAAATGGATTTCTGGAGACGAGCAGCCGGAAAATCCAGAAAAGACCGCATACCAAATGACACGATAAGACGAGCTTTAGAAATAAAGCACGATATAGTGGACGAAATCAGAACCCAACAGTTGGTATGGTACGGACATGTACAGAGAATGTCACAAGACCGACTACCTAAAAAGTTTTTAAATTGGAACCCTCATGGAAAAAGAAAGCGAGGAAGACCACGCCAAAGCTGGAGAGCAGGAATCAACAAGGAAGTACTAGAGAGAGATCTGGAGGAGGAGGGATGGAGAAACCGGGAGGAGTGGAAATTAGGCATCGGAAGAAGACGTTATAAAACCGATTGATATATATATATATATATATATACGAGGCATGTTTTTTAAGTATATATATTTTGGAATTAAAAAAAGACGTGCAAAGATATCGCTATATATTATATTTTACATGAAAGCCTGTACCTTAATCTACTTTTCTACATAATTTCCGTGAATATTGAGGCACTTGTCATAACGTGGCACCAGTTTTTGAATACCCTCCTCATAAAATTCTGCCGCCTGACTTGTTAACCACTGTATCACAAATGTTTTGACTTCGTTATCGTCTTGAAGACGCTGACCACCCAGGTGCTTCTTCAAGTGCAGGGACAAATGGTAGTCGCTGGGCGCCAGATCAGGGCTGTATGGAGGATGATCTAGAGTTTCCCATTTAAAAGATTTGATGAGATCTTTGGTCCGATTAGCCACATGTGGACGGGCATTGTCATGCAGCAAAACGATACCCTTACTCAACTTGCCACGTCTTTTGTTCTGGATTGCACGACGCAGATTGTTCAATGTCTCACAATAAGACGCTGCATTGATTGTCTCATTACGAGGCAGAAACTCCACTAGCAATACTCCTTTTCTGTCCCAAAAAACTGTGCACATGATTTTGCGGGCAGAAATTGTTTGCTTAAACTTCACTTTTTTGGGTGATGATGAATGTCGCCATTCCATGGATTGTTGTTTCGATTCTGGTGTGACGTAGGCCACCCATGTTTCGTCACCAGTAACAATTTGGTCTAAAAAATGTTCACCTTCATTGTGGTACCGCTCAAGGAAAGTCAATGCACTGCCTAAACGTTGGGTTTTGTGCAAATCCGTCAACATTTTTGGAACCCAACGTGAACACAATTTCCGGTAATTCAAGTTCTCGGTCACAATGCGATACAAAACACTACGAGAATATTGAGGAAAGCAGTCGCACAATGATGAAATTGTAAAGCGTCTGTTTTCTCTCACCTTTTCGTCCACTTTCTGCACCAAATCTTCATTAACGACCGAAGGACGCCCACTCCGTTCTTCATCATGCACATTTGTGCGGCCATCTTTAAATGCTCTCACCCATTTCCTTACCATTCCATCACTCATAATGTTTTGTCCGTAAACTTCACAGATCTCACGATGAATATCGATCGGTTTTACGCCTTTAGCACTGAGAAATCGTATAACAGCCCGTACTTCACAATCGGCGGGACTCACGATTGTCGGAGGCATCTTAAACACTCAGTAAACAACGTATACAATGAAGAATCAGACTGTAATGGCGTCAGTGCGTAGACATGAGATGTAGGTTACCAGCGCGCATGCGCGGAACGCCGACCGTATCGCTGCGGCGGCGGAATCGCAAAACGGTACTTACTTAAAAAACATGCCTCGTATGTTCCTATAGTGTTATTCGTCAATAATAACTAGATAACTACTTTTATCTGTCTAGTTTTTCACTTTTGTATTAATGCTGTTAATATGGTTTTCAGTTTAATTGCTTAATAATTTATTATTTGAGAATAATTTGTCGTAAGTAGAAATTTACCTCTGGTAATATCTGTCAAATAATAATGATTTTTTGGGAAATTTACGTCAACGTCTGTAATAAGCCACTTTATATTGTCTTGCATTAAATCTTTCTCCAGAAACTTTGCTTAGGGAAGATCAAACGAGCACATTTATAAAATTTATGGAGTTTACGGTCGGTTCTACGTGAAACATCTTAATATTTATACTTTTAAAATAAAATACAGCATATCTGTTTCACTGAATTTATTCAGATCATTGTGACACGTGTTTCGGTCTCGCGACTATTTTCGAAGATGTTTACAATAAGACTAAACTTAAGTACTAGAAGATATTACATTTGGATGGTTAATTGATACTTAATTTAAATTAAGAGGTAATAAAATTGGGTTAATTACAGGTAGTCTATCTTAACACGGTGTCTAATATGGGGGTATTTTCAAATTCTATTTGGGTGTTAGTTATTTTTATATTATTTTTAACGGCCTCTTTATGCTAAGAATTTCTAAATAAGCCACATTCTTTCCTTTGGAGCACTATATAACAACTTCACCTTTTCGTTATTAAAAAGGTGATTATTGTCTGTGCAATGCTCAGCAAAGCCTGTTAATTTTTGTTTATTCAAAATAGAGTGCCTATCTTCTTTTAATCTTTGTTGTAGGCTCCGTTCCGTTTGTCCCCCATAGATAGCTTCACAGTCATCACAATTAAGTACATATGTACTTGATTTTCCATACTTGTTAAATCTTTCTTTGTTATTAACTAGATATCGGGCCATGTTGTTTTTATTAACACTTATACAATTTATTTCTAACTTATTAAGCTATTAGTGATTTTGTCACCACCGACCTAGTTGATGGCAAATCATTTTCTGCTTGCGTGTTTTACGTCGGGTGCTTAAAATTGTTTAAAAATATAAATATTTTAATGTTTTTTGTTTTTTTTCTAATTTATCTTAATAATTGGATTTCAAATAATTCATTATTTTTGGTTATTCTTTTGATTATGCTCAGTTCATTTAGATAATTGTCGGTACTTAGTGGAATATAGTACATTTATATTCATGAATGAAACTTAAGTATTGAAAAAGTCTTAGTACGAGTTAGAATATTATTACTATTTTATGTTAAAAAATAGAAAGATTTTCAAGACGAAAAGAAGAGGACAGAACTTCTTTCTAAATGAACTTCTCATTCCGAAACTGATCAGTTTCTAATACTGTTGTATGAACCATTAATTTTAGAAGACTGACTGAAAAATAAATTTTGCATTTCTGCTTGTCATTGACACTAAAACGTCAAAATGCTTGTTCGAATATCTGTTATTACTAATTTTAACAAACACAATTATTTAACTTTAGCTCATAGACTGTATCCAGGAAAGGAGACATTACAGTATAAAGTTGAGAAAAATTTCTTAGAAACATTTTCGAGACTGCTTAAATTCAGTTAACTTAAATTGAAGTTAAACGAAATCAGAAAAGCTCAAACATAAAACAAACCATAAAATAGGTACACTTTCAGCTTTATTTTTAAAACACATTCCTAAAGTCCTTATTTCGAGCTTTAGATGCATATTATCTTTAGTTTGTTGGGCGGCTGGTAAATAATTTCATCCTCCTAACGATTTTTGAAAATACATTTTTGGCTCGCAAAAATTTAAAATAATTATAAATGTGAACAGTTTTTTCTAAAAAATTTAGTTTAGTTTAGAATTACAAATCTTCCTCTTCTTTTTCTTCTATATTTTAGAGTTTACCCTTTTACTTCTGCTACTATCAACTTAGCCGGCTGTCCAGCTTTCTTGCCACCTCTTCGGTGGTCAGTCGGCAGGTATACTACTGTGGGGCATGGAATCTCTAGCTCACTTTTCGATTCTATTCTGATCCATTCTATCTACGTGGCCTCTCCATTGTCGTCTTCTAGATCTGCCCCATATGACTACTCTTTTACTTGCAGTTCTTCTCTTATGCTGCTACTTCTTGTTTCATCTCGCAGTATTACTCCTTTTACAGTTCTTAGAGTCTTCATTTTAGGACTTCTAATTAATAATTTGGTTTTGGTCGTTTCTGATTTGGTCACAGCTGCATATGTTAAGATTGGTCTCACACAAGTCTTGTATATCCTCACCTTACTCTCAGTTGACATGTATCTATTTTTCCAAATAATGTCTCTCAGGCTTCCAGAGATTCTCGATGCTTTCATCGAATTTGGTTTCATTTCTTCATTTAGGTTACTCTTACTTGCAGTTGAAATTTGATTAAGGACGAAAGAAATCCAATATTTGTCCTTCTAAGCCATTAGTGGAAATAGGCCCATTACATTCTTTACCTTTCCAGGATTGACACCAACGAATGGTACATTTTGAAGATAAATTTAAATTTTTCTAAACTTTTGAAAAGTATGTAAATGCACGCATAAGGTTTAGAGCAGCATCTTTTTAAATTTCATCTAAATGTACTTCTGAATTTTGAATAAATTTTGTTTAGACGGGGGATTCTTTAAAAATAAGTAGTCCTAAGCTTCTGTTCGGTTTTTTTTAATGTTCTCTCCAGAATAACTCGAAATGGATTGTTGCGACACCTAACCATTGCTTCCAAATACGATTTCGCTGGTCCCATATTTTTTTTTTTTACTACAGTTTTGATATGACCAAAGTTTCGTTCCCGTTGGCAAAATGAAGAACAGCAGATTGGAAGTATATACCTTACTTCGACGTTAGAGTTTTTAGTTATCCACAATCCAAACTTGACTACTGAAATATTTTTGTTCAGCTCTCCATACGCGTCCGGCAGAATCACGACTTCTTTTAGATTAGAACGAATTTTATCCTCAAACAGTCATATACGAAAGACATCACAGTATCGGGCCCCTTCTTAGCTTGACCTTCTATAAAAGTATACGCAAATGAGAACTCATCATTATACACGTAAACACTGAATACATATGACCATCAAAGGCGTTTGTAAAACTATAAAGTTACATTTAATTTTAGAATGGGTGGATTTTATCTCTAGTCAAATTCAACTAGTAGACTTTCATCCGTGTGAAATATTTCTATTAATGTTGATGATCTATGAAGGTTATATGATGCACCGCAGAGATCGTTTGGATCACCTGCAAGTTCATTTTCACATTCTCTGCAACAATCTATCTTTAGATTATATAGATATAAAGATAACCAATAGCATTAAAGTCGAAAGAGGCGTTCGTCAAGGAGACACTAGATCACCAAAATTATTTACACTTGTACTCGAGGATGTCTTTAAGAGATTACAATGGGAAAATAAAGGAATCAGAATTGACGGAGTGTACCTGAACCATCTCCGATTTGCGGATGACATTGTGTTGATATCAAGTAACTTGAACAAATTGGAATCAATACTTCAACAACTGAGTTATACGTCGAAACAGGTTGGCCTCAAAATGAATTACTCGAAAACAAAGATAATGAGCCTAGAAGATCCACATATATCGATTGAGAACCAGGACATAGAGAATATTAGTGAATACAACTATTTGGGCCACTCAATCACTCTAGGGAAAGAGAATCAGTACAGGGAGGTTACCAAGCGAATATAACTCTCCTGGGCACCATTTAAGAGACTCTCCTTTGTGCTGAGAGATAGCAGTATCCCGATTAATTTAAAAAGGAAAGTTTTCGATACCTGTATTCTACCGGTAACAACATATGGAATGCAAACAATGTGTGTAACGCAGAAGAACGCTAATAGACTGAGAGTAATGCAGAGGGCAACGGAAAGGTCAATGTTGGGTTTGTCTCTGAGTGACAGAATCCGAAATGAAGAGATCCGTCGAAGAACAAGGGCTACGGATGTTATAGAGAAGATCGCCGAACTGAAGTGGCAATGGACTGGATATGTCGCAAGACAGCAAGATGAAAGATGGTCACTGAAAATGATACAGTGGCGACCTAGGGAGAAAAAACGAAGTAGAGGTAGACTCCAATTGAGACTGGCACCAAAAAGCACAAGACAGGGCAAAGTGGAAGATATTAGGGAAGTGGATGAGTTAAAGGGTGAAGAGGAGGACGAAGAAGATGCAAAAATCGTACACATAAGTTTTTGGCTTCCTGATAATGCATCAAGTTTCGCAAATATTGGGAATAATACGTCCAGGAGTGGATGAGTTAAAGGGTGAAGAAGAAGTCGAAGAAGATGCAAAAATCTTACACGTCAGTTTTTGGCTTCCTGATACTGCATCAAGTTTCGCAAATATTGGGAATAATACGTTTTATAGTAGTAATATTCCTGGAACATAATATGCAACTTCTCAACTCAGCATTTTCAAATTTTTTTTTTTCTGTTTTATATTGTAAGTAGTGATTTTTTTATAGAATAGTTTCTAAATGAGTCTGAATTAAATCATGAACATTTGCTACCAACTTGTGAGATCTGTTACTATAAGTTTTTCACCTTTCTACAAAAGTGAAGTTCCCAATAACCTTACTTTGAATCACATATAAACGTTTAATAGTCACTGAATACCAATTAAGAACTAATGTTCGCCAAGCTATTCTATTTTGACCGTTAGTTTTGATAGTATAATTCCGTTTATTTTAATGCATAATTTTCGGATTAAGTACACGTCGTTTGCTTTCATCATAACGGTCAGGAATTTTTGTCAGACATTGAGCAAGTAAGCTATCTTGTGCGGATTTTATTTGAGTGCAAAAGTTCTCTCTTGTTTATCTTCTTGTAATGCGCGAAAATGTTACATTACATTATTTTGTACTCATATTTTCACAAGCTTTCGTTTGACATCCCACTCGATGCAATTAATTCCTATATTTGGGCCCAATTTCAATCTTCTACGTCAAATAGTTTCGGAAAAAATCGGGTGTGACAGACGAACAGCAAGACACCGAAGTGATCCCATAAGTGTTCCGTACGGAACACTAAAAACAAACGAACTCTATATTATTTCATTAACAATTAAAGCTTGTATATAAAATGGATATTAAAGATCTGTTTAACTGTCATACCTTTGATAGAAATGTGCTCTTTTCCTTGAACTGCACGGCTAATTAAATCATTATCTGAATTCATAAATTAATATTTGAAAAATATCAATAAAATCTAAATACAAGCTGAAAGAAAAAAAAACACAAAACACATGATGTCAAAAATCAACTCAATAATAACCTACTCTGGCCGATAAGAATCAACTCTGTGTTGCCACCACTCAAATGAACATAAAAGCCCACAGGGCTGTCGTATTTGTTGAAACTCTGTTGACATCTATTTGAAAATAGGACGGATCATTTGAAGCAATCTGCAGAAACAGGCCCTTTTTCCGCAGATCTCCTCAATTGCCATTGTATCATGCATCGTATAAAGGTGCACACTTTGTTATATCAACACGCAGATGTTTTTAACGCGAACATATAACTCCAAACGTGCACAAAGAATTTTAATTGTTCAATATAATCTACCGTGAAAAAATGTATGTGCGGCGTACAGTTTGTTGTAGGTATGTGCCAACATTTTTAACCTAAACATGTACAAAGTATTTTAATTTTTAAATATAATATACCATAGTGAATTGTGATAGCTAAAAATCACTACATTTTAAAGTGTAACTTCCAATTTTCAGTAACCAGTTTCTCTGGCTAAGTCATAAGCTTTTATATAAAAAAAATTATCTAATTGCATATTATTTTAAAATAATATTTCATCCAAATTATTTGCTGAATATTGTAAAAAATATTAGGAAGTAAGAGTTTAACCAACCTTCTAGAACTCGTGATGAAAAAGGAAAACTTATTCGATGAAACTCTAATAAAAATAAAGAAAATTTTTAAGATGGATTTATCAGCAGAGAAAGATTGTCGAGCGCGTATGGCAAAACTAAACTCACTAATAACGTTCAATAGTGCGTCGATTTAGATTAAAAAAATGGACTGATTAGTCACAACTGTGTATTTTTCACCTGTACACACTTTCATCTTCTTTCTATAAGTGTAAAAAATTAAAATCGTTCATTCTTTTAATATTTTGTCACATAGGCACATTTTTCTTTTACTTTGTGGAATATTTTGTGCGACGGACCTGACAATTGTATGCTTAAAGTCATCGCCATATTACAAAATGTCTACTTTTAGGTTGTATATCTTTCTTCTGTGATGTCAAACAAGTAAAAAATATGTACTTCATTTAAGATTATACAGCACAATTTTAACACCTTTTCATACTCTGCAAACATTGCTGTAGGGGCTCTTTCATCCAAAGTCTTTACAACAGAAGCAGATATTACGTTGTACTTTGAAACTACACGAAAGTAAATGGGAAAGACTTAACTATGTGTATAGCATATGTGTTTTAAGAAAATTTAAATCATTGGTGTACCATGAACAATTCTATTAAATTTTAAATTTCAATTTTTATTGATACAACTTATTTCTGTATTGTCAGAATTCAATAAATGCAAGGAGATATGCATTAAATCAAAAAATTGCTACAGTTATTTATATAGTAATATAAGTTACAAAAGAAATACAGAGTGTGACTTTTTCAAACAAAATAATTTTAAGGAATGGAAATGTAAAGAGATAATAATTAGAAGAAAAATAGCTTAAGAAAGGCTTCAGAGATAGAAGGAATGGGAAGAGGAGATATTACTCACTGAACTTTATATGGATTGCAAGCATAATGTTCATGGCTTTTTCTAATTTTGTGTTGCGTTGAATCGCTCCAGCTTATTCACGAGGAGTAATATACGCTTAAAACAGTTCATTTCAAAGAAACAATGTTCTCCATAAAAAAGTTCTTGAAGATGTTAATCCGGGATGTCCCATGCTGAACCTCCTGAGAATGTAATGTCTTAGCGCGACGTGTAGTCCTAGTGCATACCGTTCTAGGAGGAATTAAACGTGCATCCAACGATTACTTTCCATGGAAATATTAATAAAATATACTCAAGTAACCAACTGTCCTGCTACGTTCTAAAGACTCAAGTTTGTCTTTGGGTTACGAATCCCCTAACAGGCAAACAACTGTCCTCCGGATAGAATCCAACAATTGCACAGTATACTGGTGAGCAAGGCTCCTAACATTTGAGCAATAATCCACCGAAATAACAGTTGTTATGAAGTATACAATATTCTAGTATGAAATAATATCCCCATTTGTTGAAAAACTTTTCTGGCTATGCAAGCAAGATGACCTTGCCAAGACATGTCTGCTCCCAAACTAACATCCGCGACATTGAGTAACGGTGCATACGGAATGAAGTGTTCCTGCATAACTATGTAGAGTTAGCTACGTTACCTTTTTTGGAAAAATGCTGATGTTTGACTATTAGTAGCGAAAAATTCAACTTGATAACCGTTACTACAAGATAAAATTTTACTCCGGTCATGGTTAAGTTGTATAACTTGTATAACTTCCCCATCATTGTTGCTCGTTCAAGACGGTATAGTAATATTTAAATCTTTTTATATTTTTTTATCTCCACTTAGCAATTAGAACAGGTAGGACAATTTTTTAATATCAGAATAAAAATATAATGTTGTGAAATATGTATTTTCTAAAATTTCTCTATAATTAAGTCATATTAGTAAATAACGTTCATCTGAGAAAGATACCAAAAAGACAGATTAATTTATTTATGTAGGTAATAAATAGGGAGATATTGGTATCGTCGTATACATTGATGAATCCTCTCATAAAATTTAATTTACTATTTTACTAAAACTGAAACAATCAAAAATTCTATGATGTAATTGTAATCATCATCATCATCATCTTATACTGTCCACTGCTGGACAAAATCCTCCCTCAAGTCTTGCGACAGTTTTCTGTTCTGGGCTGCTTAACCCAATGTCCAGCAAAAATCATCAGTTCACCGGCTTGGTGGTCTACCTCTACTCCGATAGGCCACTCTATAATTCTCTTTGTCTATCGTCCATCCTTAAATCTAGCAACATCCCCAACCCAGTTCCATTTCAGGTGTAGAATGAATTTGACTGCATCTCGTACCCCTGTTCTCTCCTTGATAGTGGGATTTGGGATGAAATCTCTAAGAGTAACGCATAGTATTGACCTGTCCATTTTTCGTTGCCTAACACATATTGTATTGATGTTTTTCTTCGTCATTGTGAGAGTATCGGCTTAGTACGTAACAACGGAGAGTATGAATCTATGAAATACTTTTATTTTTAAACACGTAGGAAGGTTAGATTTGAATACATAGGTCAGTTTACCATATGCAGCCCAGGAGAGACCTAGTCTCCGCTGAATTTCATGACTTTGATTATCTCGTCCTATGCGGATTTCATGTCTTATATATTGGAGCACTTGCTCGATCTCTACGTTATTCAGTTTTATAGTGTCACTTAATACAAAATTTATCAAAAACTGGGTCTTGGATAAATCGATTTTTAGACCAACCTTTCCTGAAACTTCCTAAAACACGTGTAACATAGTTTGTGCTTCTTGTATTTTGTCTGTTATTGGGACAATGTCGTCGGCGAAACAGCGGTGATTTAACTTTCCACCGTCACTGTTAAGTTCCATTCTTTCCCAGTTTATTGATTTAGAGTACTTTCTAGGAGTATTATAAAAAGCTTGGGAGAGACCGTCTCACCCTGCCGTACTCTTCTTGCGATTCAAAGTACCAAAAGTCCTAAATCAGAGGTCGGAAGATATCCCAGACATCACAGAAGAAGAAATCACATCAGCCTTGAAGAACATGAAAAATAACAAAGCTCCGGATAAAGACAATATTGTAGTAGAAGCAATTAAACAAGGAGGACAACAAATTATCAAATCTCTTAAATTCATCTCATCTCATTTCTTCAACGCAATGGAATAATGCAACTATCGTCATCATGCATAAAAAAGGAGATACTTCAGACCTTACAAACTATCGACCCATTAGCCTCCTGAGCCATATATACAAGTTATTCACGAAAATACTTACCAAACGTATAGCAAATAAATTGGAATTTTTCCTTTCAAAAAACAGGCAGGTTTCTGCTAGGGATATGGAACAAACGACCATCTGCTTACAGTTAAAATCCTTTTGAAAAATGTATAGAATATAATAAGCCTCTTGTGCTCATATTTGTGGATGTAATTGTAAAGGGTCTTTCAGATTGAGCGATTTTCTTAATTCTTCAATAAGACCCAGATGGCGTTGTGAAATAGCCTAAGTCTTGGGACATTTGAAAAGTGTAATGTACGCCATTTATAAAAATGGAGTCGTATAATATTCAACAACGCTTTCAAATTGTTGAAATATTTCATGAAAATGGGCGTTCAGTAAAAAATGTTTCTAGAAAATTACGTAATATTTACGGTTTGCATAATCGTCCATCTAAAAGCACTATTATTTGAATTGTTCAAAACTTTTAAGGAACTGTTTGGGTTTAAGATAAAAGAAGAAGATAAGATATAGTCGTAGCGGTCCTTCACAACAGCATATTCATTTGGTGGGTGAAAGTGTTGCTGAAGACCCAGAAATATCCATTAGTCGACGTTCACAAAAAGTTAGACTCGGTGAATCCACAACATGGCGTATTTGACGAAAGAATTTAGCTCTGAAGGCATATAAGGTTTAAATAACACAGAAATTAGAGCCATTTAATCATTTAAAACGTCGTGCATTTATCAATTGAATCAAAGAACAACCAGATAATTTTTCTCAAAAAATCGTCTTTTCCGATGAAACACATTTTCAAATTGGTAGCTATGTTAATAAACAAAATTACCATATTTCGGGTAAGGAGAGTCCATAATTGATTTTTCAGAAAGTTTTACATCCTAAACGAGTCACTGTTTGGTGTGCATTATGGTCAGGAGGTATCATTGTTCCACACTTCGTCGAAAATGATGCTGGTGAAGCTTTAATTGTGAATAGTCTTCGATAACGTGAGATGATAACTGAATTTTTTGTGGCCTGAATTGAATAATAATACTATGAAGGACATTTGGTTTCAGCACGAAAGCGCAACCTGTCATACTGCTCGTGAAATCATTGAGTTTCCTGGACGTGTAATCTCCAGAAACGGTGATGTTAACTGGTCACCGAGATCATGTGATCTGACTCCGTTGGACTATTTTCTCTGGGGTTACGTGAGAAGTCAGGTCTACAAGAATAACCTACAATCGATTTCTGAGCTGAAGGAGAAAATTAGTAGTGCTATTAGTGAGTTAGAACCGCAATTATGCCAAATTTCATCGAAAATTTTGCCACAAGAGTGGACATCTCCAAAGCTGCAAGAGATGGACATTTGGCGGATATCGTTTATCGTGTTTAAATGTCACACACATGATATACTTCGATTACCAATAAAATGTTTTTTGAAATCAACGCCATCTATGTTTAATTCAAGAATTAAAAAACCGCTTAATTTGAAAGAGTCTTTAAATGATTCTTAGAAAAGTCCTAATCACAGGTTTTACATTCCTAATTTCTTAGTATAATATCATTTTGGGAATAGTTGTATATGTAAACAACAAAAAAGTAAACATCTTTATGTTTATTTGTTGGTTATCAACCGCTTTTTTCATTTCCAGATATTCAATTGCCTTAAATAACAGATAGATCATTTTTTATCCATATAATACGTAGGCTGAAAAGTTTTTGGCCTGACACATAGATGTCGCCCTTTTCAAAAATCCAAATGATTTTTAAGAAGTACCAACCTATAAACGATACGTGTTCAAATTTCATCGTATTTCGAAGATTAGTTTACAAGTGACAGTGGTTTTAGTGACGCTACTTTTGATATTTTCAAATCAATGGAAAAAATCTAATTTCGTGTGTTGATTAAACACTGCTTTTTGATGGGAAAAAACACCATTCAAGCAAAGCAATGGCTTAATAAGTGTTACGGGGCTCTGCCCCTGAAAAATCACTAATCATTTACTGGTATGCTGAATTTAAACGCGGTCGGCCAGATACAAATGATCCTGAACGCTCTGAACGCCCAAATGAGGTGGTTACAGCGGAAAACAAAAAAAATCCAGAGAATTGTTTTGGAAGACCGTAAAGTGAAATTTCATGAGATATCTGACACCCTAAAGATATTGAAAGAACGTGTTGGTTATATTTTGCATGAACATTTGTGCATGAGAAAGCTCTGTACCGAAATGGGTACCGCGTTTGCCCACAGTGAACCAAAAACAACAACGTATTGATGATTCTGAGCGCTGTTTGGACCTGTTTAAGCGCAATAAAAAGGATTTTCATGGGATATGTGATAACGGATGAAATTTGGATCCACCACTGTACACCAAAATCAAACTGGCAGTCAGCTGAGTGGACAGCAGCCAGTGAAAGCCGCCCGAAGCGACCAAAGACACAACAGTCGGCTGGGAAGGTTTTGGCCTCTGTATTTTGGGATGCGCATGGAATAATTTTCAACGACTATGCTGAGAAGGGAAAAACCATAATTACCGAATATTATATAAAGTTATTGGTGCATTTAAAGGCAGAAATCGCAAAGAAATGACCCCAAATGAACAAGAAAAAAGTGTTCTTTCATCAAGACAATGCACCGTGTCATAAGTCAATTGTTACGATGGCAAAATTGCATGAATTGAAATTCGAATTACTTTCTCATCCAACATATTCTCCAGATTTGGCCCCCAGCAACTATATTACCTATTCGAAGACCTCAAAAAAATGCTTGCGTGAAAGAAATTTGGCTATAGAATTGTTAGAAAAGCGTTGGGCGACTTGTATTGCTCTTGAAGGAGACTATATTGATGAATAAAGTCGAATTTTGCAAAAAAAAAATGTTTTAAGTAGCTAGACCAAAAACCTTCCAACCTACGTGTTACATCATTTTGACAATTTTCGTGCTATGTGATTCGTTTTAAATATTTTCATTTAAATGAACTTTTATCACGCCGGCGGACAATGCAACAAAAAAATACGTAAGGTACACGTCCAAAATGTCTTGAAGTGGGCCATTTTGTTTCATACAATGAAATTAATGGTGCTAATGCAAAAATTGTAGCCGACGAGACTAAAAAAGTCCCAATTAAGGTCCCCTGCGTCTACAAGTGTAGATTTGTCTCCTTTTATTAACAGAATCTTATTTCGTATATCTTGAAAGTGAGAAATTGAATAAAACTAATATCAGTTAATTAATAAGGGCGATGGGAAATCTTTTAATTATCAATTTTTAATAAGCACAATACTGAGAAACTAAAATATTAATATTATTAGAGTTTATGCTCTCAATGAAGATTCATCACAACATGAAAAATGTAAATTTTACAAGAAGCTACATGAGACATTTTGACAATTAAGAAACCAATGTGAAAATAATATAATGAAAAACTTTAATGCCACAACTGGGAAAAATTAAAGCTGATAATAATATAACTGTAAATAAATTATGGCAAGTGCTGGAAAATCTCCAACTAATAAGACTATAATCACAGCAATGAAACAATTATACCATCAGTTAAAGTGAAGAATCAAGCTAAAAGTAAATTGTCCTTCATGGTAACAAAAAAATCAACATAAACGAAGCTCTAAGTAAATGGACACATGGCATGTGAATACATCTGATTGATACCACCATAAATTATACATTACATTTTGCGGATGATCAGGTAGTCATTACCCAAGACAACAGAGGCTTAGAGTTTGCTTCAAGGAGACTATTTTCACACTGGAGTGGAACATGCTAGCCAGTAGAAGTAAAACTAAATACTTGTGTATCTGAAAAGAAGTAACTGACTTACACACTAACGACGACGAAAAAAATGAGCGCGAGTAACGCGTATAGTGGATGACTAGAAAGGAAATGGAACAATGCATTTAAAAAGGGCAAAATAAACTAATGTCTAAACTTCGTTTTATGGGCAAAAATATATCTCTCTCTGGGTGTGAAATTTGGTAAATAACCAAAGCATCTGAACAAAATGAATTCCTGGAGAAGATTCGCCAGAATATCAAGAATAGAAAAGATATTCAGCAAAAGAATCCTTCAAATCATGAAAATATACACAACTGTAGTTGATGAAATTCGATGACGATGACTGATATGGTACGAACACGTAGAATTGGTTTAAACCTATAACCGGGTGACTGGAAAGATCAAGACCAATGGAGACTGGGAATTGGAAGGCGTATAACACTGAATATATGCACATATATAAATTAAAAACTTTTAACAATGCTCTGTTTATGTCGACTAAGAGATGACAAATGGGGCTTTTTATTATGTAAATAGCCTTGCTAAGCTCGCAAGAGGAACCATAAAAGCTATATATTGATTATGTAGTGGGTCTATCGAAACATAATTTTTCTGATCTGAAGATAATGCAGATTAAGAACTTTCACAAGTTTTCCTGGCTCTTTATGATAGTTGTCGAAAGATACAAATATAAAGAATAACGGAATAAGGTCTCCTGTTAATAAAATGAGACAAAAAATCTGTAAGGTTTGCATCCATTTTGAAAATTTAGCATTCCGGGAGGCCCAACTAGAAATTTCTTAGGTCCCATCGCTCAAAATTATTGGTACCCTTACAATCTTTTTTCATTTCATCTTGCATACTGTTCTATCTGCTTAAATTTACAAAATATTTACATACTTACTTTATTAATTGAAAGATTTTATCTTTAATTCTTACCTGAACAAAACGAAAATATAATATATAATGTTGCTATCATGTCACATACAGTAAACGCCGGTGCCGGATAATAAAAGCAGCTTCCATAAAAGTCACTATTCCAGTAGCTTAGATAAACGATTATGTCTAGAAGCAGACATTACATATAATTCATCTATTGTAATAGTTCTACTTACACGTTAAGAGTTAAAAAGAAAAATAAATAATTCAGTCATTCTACCATAGAGCAGATTAAGGGAATAATTTATTCATTGAAACCAAACTTGAAAATAATATATTCCAATCAAAAATATGTTATTTAAAATTCTATTATTAAAAAAAAAAACTTTCCATTCCCTACAACGTTTAAATACCGGTAGTTTACAGTTGCCGCAAAAAGGATATTAAGTAAGTGTTTTATTAAACAGCACGTGCAAAAACATTACTTACAGCGAAAATGCAACCCCCTTTGAAACAGAATTTTATTCAGTGTTGTTCAAATTAAATTCAGTGCAATTATGGCTTATTTCGTTATTAGTGTTCCGTACAGAACACTTATAAGATGACTTCGGTGTCCGTCCGTCTGTCTGTCTGTCCGTCTGTCTGTCACACCCGATTTTTTTCCGAAACTATTTGACATAGAAAGCTGAAATTTAGCACTAATATAGGAATTGGTGGCCTTATTAGAGCTGTGTAGTTTTGTAAGTTCAATTTTGACTTAAGGGATTAGTTTTGGGGAGTGAAATCGGAAATTAATAAAAAAAATTTTCAGGTTATTGAGTGGGGTGTCAAATGAAATGCTGTAAAAAGACGAGTTCAAAAATATATATAATGTAATACCTGGGCACACTTCTCTTTGTATCATTTTTAAAAAACTGCGAAAAATCACTGTCCCCCCTTATCTCAAAAAGTACTAATAAAAAAATTTTGAAAAAATTCTGAAATATTCTGCAAAGGGTATAGATTGAACGAAAATTATTACGAGCGTATTATCTTTAATAATTTATCTGGTATATAAAAAAAAAAACAGAAATTTCAAGGTAAAGATTAAGATCGGAAACAAACTTTGTTGGAAACTCATTTTGGGTGTGTTTTGTGAGTCATTGATCATTTTATACCTCCATAACATAAATTTTTATATTAAAAGCAATCAACGTACGAAAGCGGTTAATAAAAAGTTGTGCGCTATAACTCCTTCTATTTATATTGATATTTAAGGCATATTTTTATATTAAATATAAACAAATATTACATATTTTACAAATCTACTTACTAAAAATTATTTTCAAAAACTTACATTTTTTTAAATTTAAGATGGCTTTACATTTCAGCCGTTAGTAAATTTGTGATGCAACTTAGGTGCATCTTGCACTTTTAATACCTGTCGGAAGAAAAGAGAAAACATCTCTGTCACAAAATAAAGCAATTTGAAATACAAAATAAATAGTCCAGGTTAGTTCAGGACTACCCAGAACTGACCAGCTACCTTGATTCCTTGAAACATCGAAGAACGGTTTGGCGACGTGAGTCTATCCTACAAGTATTTTCATGGAAAGTGGTCGATAGTTGTAGCCCGCTTAATTTCTCTTAAAGCGGTGGATGTTAGAAATATACGTAGCGATTCGAGGCCAACGTGATCGCTTTTTCCGCACATGCGTCGCTCCTGTAGCGTTTTATGGATTTCCCTGTAGCACGTGTGCTATACCCATAAAAAAAAAGAACGTATTCAATTATATGTTGATTATATCAATAAACACTAAAGGTACTTAGAAACAACTTCCAGATATCTTTAAATTATAAGGGATATACAAAATTTTGCTCGACCATATGTATACAGGGTCTTATAGAAATTGTTACTGATAAAACCTGATATTTATAATATATATAAAATGCAACGTCTCTCTGTCCGTTAATGCGCTTATCCGATTTACGTGCTTTTTTTTAAAGCATACATATGTTCTCTGGCCAGGTTATAGGATATATCTTATTACATTAGGTAACATAAGGAATAAGCAGTGACGATAATAGTGAATCAAGTCGGAAAAAGGCTTGCCGCTAGCGCATTCTCTTGCAATACACTGCCTAAACCATTAAATATGGAACAATATCATGTAGCAAAGAATATAATATATATAAAATGCAACGCCTCTCTGTTTGTCTGTCTGTCCGTTAGTGCGCTTATGACTTGAGAACCACTTATCAAATTTACATGTTTTTTTTAGTGTTCCGTATGGAACCCTTATAAGATGACTTCGATGTCTGTCTGTCTGTCTGTCTGTCCGTCTGTCCGTCTGTCCGTCTATCCGTCTGTCGGTCTGTCTGTCACACCCAATTTTCTCCGAAACTATTTGTCATAGAAAGTTGAAATTTGGTAATAATATAGGAATTGATGGCCTCATCAGAGCCGTGTAGTTTTAAAAGTAAAATTTTGACTTAAGGGGTTAGTTTTGGGGGGTGAAATCGGAAGTGAAAAACAAATTTTTTTACTAGGTCAGCGAGTGTAGTGTCAAATGAAAGCTTGTGAAAACATGAGTAAAATATATATATATATATATATATATATATATATATATATATATATATATATATATATATATATATATATATATATATAATATATATATATATATATATATATATATATATATATATATATATATATATGAGTTATCAATTTCACGGCCATGTATTTAAACAAAAATTGTGAGTTTAGCAGGGTTGCAGCCAGATTATAAAGTATTTTCTAGGGCATTCACAAAAAATAATACTCTTTTTACTTAGTGAAAGCTTTCGGATATATTCAATCCTTCTTCAGTCACTCTACAAAAGGCGACGGTGGTCATTAAAAAAAGCTTTACAAAAACAAAAATTATTAAAAAACGTACTGCAAGTGAGGTTACAAACATAAACTAGGCTCTTCCAACATCCTTTCTTTCTCCAAAAAAAAAAAAAACCTTTTTTTGTCTTTCACCACACGGTGTACATGTAAACAATAAAAACATTCAAAAGGAAAAACAGTCATTAATTAAAATTTTCTAAATTTAACACCATTATACATGTATATACTCGGGACGCACAGAGAGCGGTATAGCACTGCCAGTCGTGGTAAATATGCACTTTTTTTGAAGATATTTGTTAGATTTAGGAATTTCTCTCTAGAAGGAGATAGAGGATATACGGTTTATTTCAAAACTAATTATAATTTATGTTATATAATAAGATGTCCATCTTTTTATTTTCGAAAAACATATATGAGAAGAATGAAATTAATTACACACACAGTGAGAAGAAGAAGAAAAGAAAAAAGGAAATGTAAAAAAGGGAAGAAAAAAGGAAAAGAAGAAAAAAGGGGAAATATATTTTATGCTAAGTCTGGGGTAGCTGAAGGCATCTCACTTCCTCCCTATTACCAATCTGAAGTAGGTTGGAGTAAATTACGTTTAAATGTTGAACATCTGATCTTTTGTTCATGTAATTTTTTTGGTTATTGATGTAAACCATTTCAAGAAAATTTCTTTTAAAGTAGTTTTTTTCAAACTCTATTATTTTTACGTTTTCAAAATTAGGCAAGTGGCCGGTATTATTTGTGTGTTGAGACAGGGCACAAGCATCTGGTCTCAGTCTGATATCACTTTTATGTGATGCCAGTCTATCCTTTAAGCACCTGGAACTCTGTCCTATATATTTTTTATCACAGTTATGGCAACTAATTTGATACACCAAGTTAGATTTGTTAATGTTGTTTGTTTTATCTTTTAAACGGGTAAAAAGTGTTGTCGTGGTTTTTAATGTTTTGTTGGCTACAATCAGGTCCTTGCCTTTAAATATATTTGCAAGTTTGGGGATTAAGTCTCTTATATAAGGAATAATTTTGAAAACGTAAAAATAATAGATTTTGAAAAAAAACTACTTTAAAAGAAATTTTCTTGAAATGGTTTACATCAATAACCAAAAAAATTGCATGAACAAAAGATCAGATGTTCAACATTTAAACGTAATTTACTCCAACCTACTTCAGATTGGTAATAGGGAGGAAGTGAGATGCCTTCAGCTACCCCAGACTTAGCATAAAAAATATTTCCCTTTTTTCTTCTTTTCCTTTTTTCTTCCCTTTTTTACATTTCCTTTTTTCTTTTCTTCTTCTTCTCACTGTGTGTGTAATTAATTTCATTCTTCTCTCATATATGTTTTTCGAAAATAAAAAGATGGACATCTTATTATATAACATAAATTATAATTAGTTTTAAAATAAACCGTATATCCTCTATCTCCTTCTAGAGAGAAATTCCTAAATCTAACAAACATCTTCAAAAAAAGTGCATATTTACCACGACTGGCAGTGCTATACCGCTCTCTGTGCGTCCCGAATATATACATGTAACACATGGGCTGAAAAGTCCCGGGCCTAACACATAGATGGCGCTAGTTTTATTGCAGTCACCTTTTTTTCAGTTAATACTAACCTTCAAAAGACAGCTGTTAAAATTTCATGATATTCTATTCATTAGTTTGTGAGTTATTGTGCTAAGAGTGACGCTACTTTTGGTATTTTCAAAACAATGGATCAAAAACAATTTCGTGTTTTAATTTTACACTGCTTCTTGATGGGAAAAAATACCGTTCAAGCGAAGCAATGGCTTGAAAAGTGTTATGGGGGACTCCGCTCCATCAGAAACAACAATAAAACGTTGGTTTGCTGACTTCAAACGTGGTCGTAGAGACACCGATGATGCAGAACGCAGTGGACGTCCAAATGAGGCGGTAACACCAGAAAACATCAAAAAAATCCATAAAATCGTTTTGAATGATCGAAAAGTGAAGTTGCGTGAGTTAGCTGACATCGTAAAGATATCAAAAGAACGTGTTGGCTTTATATTGCATGAGCATTTGACTATGAGAAAGCTCTGTTCAAAGTGGGTGCCGCGTTTGCTCACTGTTGATCAAAAACAAGAACGTGTTGATGATTCTGAGCAGTGTTTGGCCATGTTTAAACGTAACAAACCGGAATTTTTGCGTCGATATGTGACAATGGATGAAACATGGATCCATCACTTCACTCCGGAATCAAAACGATCGTCATCTGAGTGGACAGCAACTGGTGAACCTCGTCCAAAGCGCCCGAAAGCACAACAATCGGCTGGAAAGGTTATGGCCTCGGTATTTTGGGATGTGCGTGGTGTAATATTCATCGACTATCTTGAGAAAGGAAATACCATCAACAGTGAATATTATATAGCGTTATTGGAGCGTTTGAAGGCCGAAATTGCAAAGAAACGACCGCATATGGCAAAGAAACAAAATTTGTTTCATCAAGACAACGCACCGTGTCACAAGTCAATCAAAACAATGGCAAAACTACATGAATTGAACTTCGAATTGCTCCCACATCCACCGTATTCGCCCAGATTTGGCTCCCAGCGACTACTGGCTGTTCGCAGACCTGAAAAAAATGCTCGCCGGTAAGAAATTTCGCACGAATGAAGAGGTTATCGCTGACTGAGGGCCTATTTTGAGGCAAAAGATAAATCGTTCTACAAAAGTGGTATTGAAATGTTAGAGCGGCGCTGGAATGATTGCGTTGCTCTTGATGGAGATTACGTTGATGAATAAAGCTAATTTTGAACCAAAAAAAACCGTGTTTTCTTTGTTAGGCCCGGGACTTTTCAGCCCATGTGTTATAATGGTGTCAAATTTTGCAAATTTGAATTAATGACTGTTTTTCCTTTTGAATGTTTTTATTGTTTACATGTACACTGTGTGGTGAAAGAGACAAAAAAAGGTTTTTTTTTTTTGAAGAAAGAAAGAATGTTGGAAGAGCCTAGTTTATGTTTGTAACCTCATTTACAGTAAGTTTTTTAATAATTTTTGTTTTTTTAAAGCTTTTTTGAATGACCACCGTCCCCTTTTGTAGAGTGACTGAAAAAGGATTGAATATATCCGAAAGCTTTCACTAAGTAAAAAGAGTATTATTTTTTTGTGAATGCCCTAGAAAATACTTTATAATCTGGCTGCAACCCTGCGAAACTCACAATTTTTGTATATATATATATATATATATATATATATATATATATATATATATATATATATATATGTATATAAATATATATATATATATATATATATATATATATATATATATATATATATATGTATATATATATATATATATATATATATATATATATATATATATATATATATATATATATATATATATATATATATATATATATATATATATATATATATATATATGTATATATATATATATATATATATATATATATATATATATATATGTATATATATATATATATATATATATATATATATATATATATATATATATGTATATATAATGTAATACTTGCGCACACTTTTCTGGTATTATTTTTAAAAAATGGCGAAAAATCGCGGCCCCCCTTATCTTGAAAAATATTGATCAACAAATTTTGAAAAAATTCTGGAATATTTTCCACCGCGTGTAGATTGAACGAAAATTATATCGAGTGCATTACCTTTAATAATTTATCTGGTATATAAAAAAACAAAAATTTCAAGGTCATCAGTTTTCAGTAAAGATTGGAAACAAATTTTGTTGAAAACTCATTTGAGTGTGTTTTGTGAAGTCACTAATCATTTTATACCTCCCAACAAAATTTTTTATTTTAAAAGCAATCAACGTACGGAACGCTAATTGCGCAAGTTCAACTTGCACTTGTTCTCTGACCAGGTTATCTATAATCTTCTATAATATATATAACGTCTCGTCTCTCTGTCTGGCAGTCTGTCTGTCCGTTAGTGCACATATCGAGAACCACTTATACGATTTACGTGTTTTTTTTTTTTATTCATACATATGTCCTCTTTCCAGGTTATATAATTATAATAATAATCTATAATATATATCAAATGCAACATCTCTCCATCTGTCTGTCTGTCTCTTAGTGCACTTATCACTCGAGAACCACTTATCCGATATACGTATTTTTTGTAGATTTATATATATGTTCTCTGGCAAGGTTATAGGATATATTTTATTACGTTAGGTAATACAAGAAATAAGCAGTGACGATAATAATAATGAAAAAAGTCGGGAAAAAGTTTGCCGCTAGCTCCGCTCTTGCAATACGCTGCCTAAACCGTTAAATATGGAAAAATATCATGGAACAGAGAATACAATATATGTAAAATGCAACGTCTCTCTCTCTGTCCGTCAGTGCGCTTATCACTCGAGAACCACTTATCCGATTTACGTGTTTTTTTTTAATTCATGGATTTGATTCACTACTATCGTCACTGCTTATTCCTTATGTTATCCAACGTAATAAAATATCTCCCATTATTTCCCCTTATCTCCCAATATTTCTCCTTATCTCCCATTATTTCTCCTTATGTCCCATTATCTCACCTTATCTCCCATTATCTAGGCTTATCTCGACTTATGTCGCAATATTTCTCCTTATCTCCCATTATTTCTCCTTATCTCCCATTATCTCACCATAACTCCCATTATCTAGACTTATCTCTGCTTATCTCCCATTATTTCTCCTTATCTCCCATTATTTATACTTATCTCACATTATCTCACCTTATCTCCCATTATCGAGGCTTATATCGAATTATATAGAACATATGTATAAATTTATAAAAACACGTAAATCGGATAAGTGGTTCTCAAGTGATAAGCGCACTAACGGACAGACAGACAGACAGGCAGAGAGTCAGGCAGACAGACAGACAGAGAGACGTTGCATTTTATATATATTCTAGATTGAAGATTATAGAAAACCTGGCCAGAGAACGAATGTATGAATTAAAAAAAAAAACGTAAATCGGGAAAGTGGTTGTCGAGTGATAAGCGTACTAACGGACAGACAGACAGACAGAGAGACATTGAATTTTATATATATTATATTCTTTGCTACATGATATTGTTCCATATTTAATGCTTTAGGCAGTGTATTGCAAGAGGACGCGCTAGCGGCAAAATTTTCTTCGACTTTCTTCACTATTATCGTCACTGCTTATTCCTTATGTCACCTAATGTAATAAAATATATCCTATAACCTGGCTAGAGAACATATGTATGTTTAAAAAAAAAGCACGTAAATCGGATAAGTGATTCTCCAGTGATAAGCGCACTAACGGACAGACAGGCAGACAGAGAGACGTTGACATATATTTTATACATATTACAGATATTCTTTGCTACATGATATTGTTCCATATTTAATGGTTTAGCATGTTTAAGAAAAAAAGCACGTAAATCGGATAAGTGATAAGCGCACAAACGGACAAACAGACAGATAGACGTTGCATTTTATATATATTATAGATATCCTTTGCTACATGATATTGTTCCATATTTAGTGGTTTAGGCAGTGTATTGTAAGAGAACGCGCTAGCGGCAAACTTTTTTCCGATTTGATTCACTATTATCGTCACTGCTTATTTCTCATATTACCTAACGTAAGAAAATATAGTCTATAACCTGGCCAGAGAACATATGTATGTTTTAAAAAAAAACAAGTAAATCGGATAAGTGGTTCTCCAGTGATAAGCGCACTAACGGACAGACAGGCAGACAGACATACGTTGCATTTTATATATATTATAGATATAGATTATTATTATTATTATATAACCTGGCCAAAGAATATATGTATGAATTTAAAAAAAAGACACGTAAATCGGATAAGTGGTTCTCGCGTGATAAACGCACTAATGGACAGACAGACAGGCAAAGAGCATTGCATTTTATGTATATTATAGATTATATATATATATATATATATATATATATATATATATATATATATATATATATTCTCTACTACATAATATTGTTCCATATTTAATGGTTTAGGCTGTGTATTGCAAGGGAACGCGCTAGCGGTAAACTTTTTTCCGACTTCATTCACAATTTTGCGTCACTGCTCATTCCTTATGCTACCTATGGTAATAAAATATAGCCTATAACCTGGCCAGAAAACATATGTATGTTTAAAAAAAAAGTACGTAAATCGGATAAGTGGTTCTCCAGTGATAAGCGCACTAATGGAGAGACAGACAGACAGACCGAGAGACGTTGCATTTTATATATATTATTATAGATAAGTCCTTATTTTCCTAATTTAAACATTCATAGTAAGAAACACACTAAAAAACATAATTCTAAAATTATAATCCATTTTATCTCGACGATTATTTTTTAGCCAAATACACATAATTAAATGCATAACTAATTAGGCTGAAAAAAAGCTTATAATTATGTTTTCAGATGTATCAACACAATTAAAAACGTGTTGTATCTTATTTTGCTTTAAACAACAAACATGGGCTCTATTTCAAATTACACAGCACAATAATTTTCACACCTTTTTGTACATTGCCAGAATGTTTAAAGGACTGCTTTGTTTGTTTGTTGGTTGTGAGGCTATTGAAGGCAGAAATTTTACTTGGAGCTTTCGAGTAAAAGAATAGTAATTAGAAAGAGCTTAAACATAGCAAAGGGAAATGTATTAGTCTGGGATCTGAGACCTTTTTAAGGGGGTGTTTATACCACATTCGGTCATCGTCACCCAGAATGTAAAAAAAATTGGCCAAGTGCAAATTTGACTTGCACAGTTAGTGTTCCGTACTGTGATTGCTGAAGAGTTATATGAAACTCAGTCACACATTCATCTTCAATATAAGGAATACCAAAAATATATAGAAAGTGAGACATATTGGTAGTAAAAGTTTAAAACAAATACTTACTGCCTAAATATGTGTTTAATTATAAAAAAATAAAATAAGATTATTTTGTCTCGGTACCTATGCGTTTGTCATCGAATACGTATTGATATTTCATAGCTCTTAGTCCCAATTGAATTTACAACTTTCCACAACAAACAACTCCACCATGTTGTCAAGAAAAATAGTTTTTTTTCGTACATATAAATTATCAAACGCAATACCCTTGTAATATAATTACTCTCAATCTATACTTTATGAAGAATATTCCGGAATTTTTTCAAAATTTTTTGATCAGTTCTTTTTTAGATAGGGGGAATAGCGATTTTTTACTTTTTTAAAAAATAACATGAAGAAAAAAATTTAGGCGAGTAATACATCAAATATATTTTTGAACTCATATTTTCACAAGCTTTCATTCGACACCCTACTCGAAGAAAAAAAAAATTGACTTTCTCCTACAGGCCTTAAGTCAAAATTTAACTTTCAAAACTAGATGGCTCTGATTGGGCCCTCAGTTCTTATATTTCTACCTAATTTCAACTTGTCAAATAGTTCCGGTGAAAATCAGGTGTGACAGGCAGGTACCCAGCTGGTCCTATAAGTGATCCGTACGGAAAAAATATCAGCAATTTTAGCTGGATATTTTCAGCTTGAGCGTAAATTGAAGTTATAAGGAAGTTTACAATGAAAACTTAGAAATAAAATTTTGAACATATAGTGGAAAACTTAGCCAGATGATGTGCCTAGTGAGACCAGCTTCTGTATTCCATCCTCACAGAAATCTGCCGCCTGGTTTGCTAATGCAGCTGATTTTTAAGTGTAGGGACAAACGGTAGTCATTAGGCACTAGATCAGGGCTATAGGGGTATAATCAAGTTGTTGCCAGAAATATAACGCACTGCGATCTTGGGTTCGATGAGCCACGTGTGGACGAGCATTTTCGTGCAACAAAGCGATCCCTCTACTGAACACGCCACGCCTTTCGTTTTAGATTGCCCGACTCAGTTTATTTAAGGTCTGACAATATGTCTTAGGATCTATTGCATCTCTCTAAGGCAAAAACAACATCCACTGTTCATCTCAAAACACAACGCACACCATTTTTCGGGCTGAAATAGTTTGGTTGAACTTCACTTTTTTGGGTGATGTTAAATGTCTTCATTCAATGGACTGTTGTTTTGATTCCAATGTAACGTGAGCAACCCAGGTCTCATCATCAAGGAAAGTCAAAGCACCAGGTAAAAAATTGATTTTGTGCATCTCAGTCACCATGCACGTTATCTTTAAATGCTCCAACCCATTCCATAGTTTACGGTATTTTTACCACATGCTTCACTAATCTGCCGATTAATCTCGGCCACTTTCAATAGTTTGAGGCATTCTTAATACTCACAAACAAACGTAAACTCAAATGGATGCTTCCGTAATGGCGTCTGTGGCTAGCAATAGAAGTAGATACTTAGCGCGAATGCGCAGAACTGAGACCGCAACACTGCAGCGGACATATTTTAAAACGGTACTTACTTAAATAACCCGCTTTATATATATATATATATATATATATATATATATATATATATATATATATATATATATATATATATATATATATATATATATATATATATATATATATATATTAATTCAGTTAAAAACCTGTTTTATTTTTTACATATTACAAATTATTATTAGATTGAAAAGTAAAATGTCGAAACCAAGATGCTTTATAATTTACTAGTTGTGCTTATTATTATTACAATAATTATTTACTTTACATTAATTGCTATTATATTTTTCAAAAAAAAAAATAAATCGACAACTGTCTGACGTAGAATTTCAATCAATCTGTACTTGAAAAAATGTTTGTGTATATTTTAATTGATGAATATTAAATAACTATAAATGCGACACCAAGTCTTTTGACATAAAAGAAAGCTAGGATAGGTTTCACAATTTGAACTTTTATTTGGTAAACGGTTGTAATATGAAAGATAATAATAGCAAATTTTAACGCCTACAAAATATAAAATAAATACCAAAAATCAGTATGAAAAATAATCAGTTCAGTTGAATCTCAAAAATACCGTCAAGGCTCTACAGAAAATACAGTTCAGTTGTTCGCCCGTCACTTAAGAATATGAAATAGAAAGTTGAAACAGGAATTCATGAAGCTTCGAGAAAGCCGATCTTTAGTGTCAGTTCAAGAAACGACTATGAATGAATGAATATGAAGTCATAAATAATATCGCCAATTTTCTGATCGTAGTTTTTTCTTTGGCGTGGATAATACTTTGGCGGTAAAAATTTGACAGTAAATAATTTCGTAGTGAACTGTTCGCACTAAGTATTACCCCCGTCCAACTGAAACTAACATTTATATATCTATCCGATGTTATAAAGTGTTAATAGGATCAGCACAAGCACGAATAAGGCAAGAGATTAAAACGGAGTTGGGGTACACGGCTTTGTGCTGTGACTTAGTTGCTGTTAGGAGTTAGTTGTTCATGTCTAAGTTAATAGTTTGTTTAACGTAGCTGAAATAAACTATGCAGATCAGTTGAGTTTAGTTTGTTAAATTTCTGCATTATTTCAATTTTACTCTCGTAATAAGTGTACAATATATTTAGTCTATGAATGTATGTTAATTTTAATTTACTATATATATATATATATATATATATATATATATTACGAACATACCACTTGAACTGGTAGTTGAAATCTTGAGTAATAAATGGGATCTTATAAGATTACATACTAGTTTATCGAAGAACAATTTTTTCAAAATTAATCACATTTATCTTTCAACACACTTATTTTGGATTCAATAATAAATTTTATAGTCAAATATTTGGTACACCGATGGGCTCATCCATTAGTCCAATCTTAGCCACCATCGTTTTAGACCATCTGCTTGACTGTGTGTTAACAAAGTTAACGTTTGGAATCCCTTTTATGTACAAATATGTTGATGATATATGTTCCATATTTGCTAGACTAACTGCACTCAGGTAATTTTTTACATTTTTAACTCTTTCCATAATAAACTACAATTTACAGTGGAAACTGAAAAAAATCACAGTGTACCTTTTCTAGACACAAAAGCCATAAGAAACACAGATAATAAAATCATTTTAGACTGGTACCACTCAGCATCTAACAGATTTATCAACTTCTTTTCCAACCATCCCTCTAACCAAAAATTTAATACAGTTACAGCTATGAGAAACAGAATAACTCACATCAGTGATGAAAGCTTTTTACAGGCAAACTTAAAAAAACTTTTTAATATCTTTCTCAATAACGGATTTCCAAAACATATTCTAAAAAGGATTATTTACAACTCTAATATTTATGATGGTCCCTTGGATGACGGTAGTCACGACCCTAATTATATCAAACTACCATTTATACCCGAATTGACTAACAAAATAGTAAAAATTTTTAAAAAAGTTCCTCACCTAAAAATTGCAAAATATAATAGCCTGAGTAATTGGTCCCTGTTTAGTAAAGTAAAACTCCTCTTTTCTATAACAACAATATAGTGTACAAGATATCCTGTCTAGATTGTAATGATGTCTACATTGGACAAACCTTTCAATGGCTCAAGCAGAGAGTAATACAGCACAGGAGTGATTGCTTAGTAGGAAAGAACTCTTGTGCTGCGACCAACCATCATATATCAACGGGACACCAATTGGATTTTAAGAATGTAAAGATACTAGAACAAGAAAACAATCATGAAAAAACGCTTGTTCCTGCAGATGTATCACATTAACAAAGAAATACACTCCATAAATTATAAGTTAGACACCAAAAATTTGACTAATATATACTGTAATATTTTAAATAACTTAACATCACAAATTAATAGTCATATCTCATTTAATAACAATCAACACATGTCCATCTCTTTTCATGTTAATTTACTAACAACAAACACAAAATAACCTTTACTATACTGAACCACTATTCAGATTTTTGAAGAAATAAACACAATAAAGAACAACAGTGTCATTGCAGCTAGAGCCATAGTATGTTGTTTCGTCTTGTCTGTTCATAGTTCTGTTAATAATAAAATTAAATGGAAGAATTTCTGTAATACCTCTCCCAATGGAGGAATACTTTGGTTGATGAGTTTTTCCTTTTTTTTTCAAAGTGATAAACTTACCAAAAAAACTGCTTTGTTATTTTTTAGTTTTTAACTCCAGATGAAGCTGAAAAAATATCAGCGAAATATAGATTTTTTCTTGAATAACAAATAAGTACGCTAGAGTCGATCAAAGGTATATTAACATACTGACAAAAATCAATGAACAATCAAAACTGAAAGGGAGATTACACGAGGATACCAAGGAAGTAAGGAAGTAAAAAATAAAGAGAAGTGTTAGACAGGGTGACATCATATCACCCAAAATATACACCCTGGTACCAGAAGATATCTTCAAGAGCCTTCACTGAAAGAAATACTCCAAGAAATACGAATTAAAGCAAAAAAGGTCAGTTTAGAGATGAACATCATAAAAACCAAATTCATGACGAAAGAACAAATAACGACACGGACAACAAGAAGAAAGGATGGATTCATATGTATATTTAGGACAGGAAGTTACACTCGGAAAATTGAATGAAGAACTGGAAATTAAACGAAAGGTACGCCTGGGATGGGCCGCTTACAGTAAAATGAAGCAAGTCTTCAGTCCAAACTGCCTTTAAAACTTAAAAGCAAAGTATGTAACGAATGCATACTACCAGTAACAACATATGATAGCGAAACTTGGGTTTTGACACGGAAAATTATTAGAAAATTGCAAGTTCATCAGAGAGCAAATGAAAGGAAAATCCTAGGTATATCACTTAGGGACTGCAGATCAAATGATTGGATCAGGAAAAAAACAGGGGTCCACTACATAATTGAGAGAATATATTCTCTCAAGTGGAACTGGTCTGGCCATGTGGCCAAAAAATACTGATAACTAGAGCGGAAAAGTGACCAGATGGAGACCCTGGGAAAAAAAAGCACTGGCAGACCCCAATAACGTTGGTATGATGATATTAAAAGATCAGTACAGCTTAATTGGTATCAAATTGCTCAAAACAGGGACATATGGAAGCACATGAAAGAGGCCTATATCGAAGGATAGAGAATGGCTAGAAGAAGAAGAAGATATATATATATATATATATATATATATATATATATATATATATATATATATATATATATATATATATATATATATATATATATATATATATATATATATATATATATATATATATAAATATATATATATATATATATATATATATATATATATATATATATATATATATATGGGTTTATATTTTCTTGGTATTTGGTCTATTTATGGATGAAGGTTGATTAAAAAGTATTTATTTAAACGTTTCGACTTCCTACAAAGTCTTCATCAAATAAAACATTCTACAATAAAATTGTTCCACATTCAGATATTTAAAATTTCTTTTATAGGACATTTATAATTTGAACTTACCACACATGTAAATTTTTCAAACATTACACAATACATTGACACAATACAATCAAAATAGTAACCTTGTTTTGCATCCATATCTAGTGTGATAGCTCAACTTGTAATGGAAGACCTTGAAACTACTGTTTTATCTCAATTTGAATTTGAAATCCCATTTTTTTACAGATATGTAGATGACTGTATTACAGCAGTTCCTAAAAACCAAATCGAATTGGTATTAAATAAATTTAATCAATACCACAAAAAATTACAATTCACGTATGAAAAAGAAATTAATAAAAAATTAACTTTTTGGACATAACCTTACACCATCAAGAAGAGAAGATTAAAACAGAATGGTATACTAAAAAAACATGGAGTTCAAGATATTTAAATTACGAATCAAATCATCCTATTAACCAAAAAAAAATCAGTAATCATAGGGCTGATTGACAGAGCAATAAGCCTCTCAGACCCAGAATTTCGAACAAAGGCGATAAATAAAGCAAAAAATGCGTTAACATTAAACAAATACCCTAGCAATTTAATTGACAAGATTTCCAAAAAGCGCATACACAAACTTTATAACTCTTCCAAATATCAAAAACCAATAAATAAAAACAATAAATATTATATTTCTATTCCTTTTATCAACGGTCTTTCCCAACCAATTAATAAATTATTTAAAAAAATACAACACGAATATATGTTACAAAGCATATAATTTAATGTTCAATCACTTCTCAAAATTAAAAGCGGAAACTCCAAAAAATAAGAGGAGTAATATAATATATGAAATTCCTTGTAATGATTGTGAGGGGGTATACATCGGTCAAACATCCCAGTATCTGGAAAATAGGATAAAAGGACATAAGTACGACAGAACAAATGTAACAGCCCTCTGTAATCACGCAAAAAATAAAAAGCATACATTTAATTTCGAACAAACAAAAATCATTGGCGGAAAAAAACGTCAAAAAAAGGGAAATAATAGAATTCATCGAAATTCAAAAAATCAAAATGCTATAAATGATAAGAGAGATACGAATAATGCCTTAAAAATATAACAGTCAGTATTGTAAACACCGCAGATAAACTAAGATCGGCTTTTAAATATGTAATGAAGAAGCAAAACAAGGTTACTATTTTGATTGTATTGTGTTAATGTATTGTGTAATGTTTGAAAAATTTACGTGTGTGGTAAGTTCAAATTATAAATGTCCTATAAAAGAAATTTTAAATATCTGAATGTAGAACAATTTTATTGTAGAATGTTTTACTTGATGAAGACTTTGTAGGAAGTCGAAACGTTTAAATAAATACTTTTCAATCAACCTTCATCCATAAATAGACTAAATACCAAGAAAATATAAACCCATAGAAATATAAATTATTCAAAGGTCTAAGAAGAGCACATATTTTAAAGAAATTGGGAATATGTACGAAAATATATATATATATATATATATATATATATATATATATATATATATATATATATATATATATATATATATTGTAACGTGTGAAAAAATGTTGCCCCAAGCTTGGGCGTAATTTTGTAGCCTATCAAAAGGTGTTTAATTGCGCCCCACGTACACTGCGTCATTTTGTACCTTTTGAATATTGGACGCCCCAAGCTTGAGCACAATTTTCTTGCAGCCCCGCTTTAATTTCTGATAATGAATTGAATGAAACCTGATTTTAAAGGAACTAAAGAAATTAAAGAAACACTAGCTCAGTTTTCTTTGGTAGAGAGATATGGGTAAGAGATATTTGTCTTACGTCTTTTTGGAATTATTTTCTATTTTTTAAAAAACTTCAGTTGTACAAGTCTTTTGGGCACCACTCATTTTAAAATAGAAAGGATTTAACTTCAGCTAAAAAAATGAGAAAAAACTGAAGTGTTTTTATGGATATTACTAAAAAGAATTAGTCTAGTACAACTTATCCGGAAAAGAAAAATAGGTATTCAGTGAGACACTAGCTTTAATCAACAAAAAGAAAATTTATTCATGTTTCTAAAATGAAAAGTTCTAACCTTTACAGTTTTACCTAACAAATTCTAGCCTAACTAGTAGTTGTTACATTAAAATTTTAGACTATTATAACCCCCGAAGACGAGAAATCGTGCTTTACACTTCACTTTTTAGTCTGTTTTACATTGCAGTTAAGGCACTACTCTCGAATAAGTCTATTGAAGGGAGTTTTGTTGACTTACTGTTTTTTATTCCTGCTGTGATCGACTACGCCCGATTTCACACTTTTTCTTAACAAACACTTAGAAAGCCCACTACGGCTTTTAGTTAAGACACTGGTGCTTTTACTTAGCGGCTCTGATGAAAATTAGCCTACTTCGGCTAGATGGAAAATAGCCTCTCGGCTAGACGGTACTGCCTGGCTGCGGCTAGATGGAAAACAGCCCGGCAGCGGCTTGATGGTACTGCCTGGTTGCGGCTAGATGGAAAACCTGCCTCGATTTACGGTCTGCGGAGCCTTAAATAATCGTGCGACTTTTGCCAGCAATATCACGACGCTCCAATCAAAACTGCCGATCAAACATTCCACCAATCGCGGCGTAGCGAGAGGTTCGGTCAGGAACCCGCACCACCGTATATACCGAACGTCCGGGAATCCCTGTTTAATATACCGTTCGGAACAAAAATGAAAATAAGTACAATTTGAAATGGAAAAATCAGTAACATTACATGGTCTTAAAATCTAGGAAAAAATGAATGTTACATTTACCCCCTTCCAAAAAGAAATAGACTACACTAGTCTATTAAACTTAGGCTACTTATGAAAAGGTACAAAGTGGTACACTATCACTTAATACTAAGGTCAGAACTTAAAACACAATTACAAACTTCGGACCTTACTACTAGACTTAATTCAATTAAGCACTAATATTAAGTACAATGAAAACTAAATAAAAATCTTTGCAAGTACACAAGAATCTTATAACTAGACCTAACTTAATTAAGCACTAAGGTTAAGTACATCAAAAAGTAAATAAAAATCCTTGCATGAACATAAGAAATACCTGTTCAAAGTAACAATCGCGGTCTTCTTATATAAAAGAATCAGCTCTGTTATTGTTAAAAAAAAATTTAACTTTGTCTAGACTCTTGTCTAAATCAAAAAAAGTGAACTGAAATAAAATATGAACACCCCCCTTAAAATATTTTAAGGATTGTCTGAAAATTTTCTTTATCAGCAAAAGAAATTTAGAAAAATTCTTAAATAAAGAAAAATAAAAAAATGATTCTAGTGCAAACACTTACACTAAAAAGAAAAAAAAAGTCTTGTCAGACCATTTAGCACAAGGCCAAAAAAATATCTGGATAAATATCCAGACAAACACTCGGGAAATATCGCCATCCATGCTCTAGCTCATCACTAAGAGAACATTCTAAATCTAGTATCACTACTAGTCGCACTCGGAAAATAATCGCACTCTATCGCGCAATGTCGACGTCCTAAGACATCTAGACATGCTAAAATCGCTAGGGAAAACGCTCTGGTTGATCGCCAGAAAACACGTCGGCTCATCGCCAACTAAACACTCTGGTATATCACCAAAAAAAAACTTCGGCTCCTCGCCAAGAAAACATTCTGGTACATCGCCAGAAAAAACCTCGGCTCCTCGCCAAGAAAACACTCTGTAAGTAGTCCTCGACTACACAAAGTCTGCGTTCTAAAAGAACAATCTCGCCTTTAACATAGTGAGCAGCTATAAAAGCTAACAATATCACTATAGGCACAGTGAATAGCTATAAAAGCTAAAATTCACCCTAAACACAGTGAATAGCTATAAAAGCTAAAATTCACCAAACTGAATGATCCTGCTTCAAAAAGCAATGTTCACTAAGAACAGAATGATTAGTCCGCGCGCAACTAACATTCAAGGAAACATTCCAAAATAACTGTATGAGACAGCAAGTCTCGAAATAGGACCTCCCTAAAGTCATAATCCTATATATGGGAGTCCATAAGCCAAACGACTCAAAATCTCGCATTTGAGCACATGCCCTCAGGCAACCAACATACACCGAAATATATACAGAAATATGTACAGAAATATATATACAGAAATACATACAGAAGTACATTCAGGAGTTCAAATCCCAAACTCTTGGTTACGATAACTCCATACTGAGCTTGGTGAAAGCTCTTAGCAAAAGCTACTCAAATCTTCGGCACATCGCACCAAAGTGACAAATCTGCCTAGAAACATGAGCCAGAAAAAACGCCCTCCGTCATTCTTCAGGGTGGCTATACAGAGATATAAAACTTAACCAGCATTGCGCCTCTTCAAGTTGCATGAAGAACCCTCGTGTACTGGTCTCGCCCTAGAACAACAACGAAAAACATTCAATCCATCCCACATAACAGGAGACAAACACCTCACCACGATATACTGAATGGTGGAGACAATAGAATACAGAATTGGTGACCCTGGTGTCCACCAACAAAAGGGAGTAGATTATAGCATCCACTAAACTGAAACGGTGTCTACCACACCACCATAAGTCAAAAGAATTTAATCGATAGGGTGTTCCCAAACACACTACTGCTAACAGCCTGTCACCACTAATAGGCTAATTGGAGCTGAGGTCGACTACAGTAGTTAGGCTCTCCTTTGGTTCAAATAGAAATAACCATTGGGTAACAAAACCCCTAAAGGTCCCAAAGGTCAAACGTTCACCCCCTATAGACTACCCTTCCAATCAGTCTGTTCCTCAGGAAGACTAACTCCCTGCCAAACGTCGCAACGGCATCTGTTAGCACCCGGTGCATCACAGCCTGTAAAAACAGATAACTCATGGGATATGACCTAAAAGGATTACAAGGTTGACTTAACCAAGCTTCTAACGGAAATTTCCAAAAAACGAAAATGAGCTTAAAAAGCTACATGAAGCAAAAATTTCTCAAATTTTCGGTGGTAACGCAACAAAACTTTTGAAGACTACAAGAGCTTTTCCAGCTTAATCAGAAACAAGAAGAAAACATCGTTGACAGCGAACATATTCGATCATGGTGTTAATCGTCTCCCTAGACAATAGCCTCTAGAAGAAACTGCTACAGGTATCAGGCATAACCGTTTTCTGTCAGCCCAAACTTCTAGATTACCTCTTGGAAATCTAAAAATCCGGTTAGGAATCTTCCTTCACTGCGCTTAGCCTCCCTTGACAAGGTTCTCATCTCGGTATCAGATTTTGATCATTTCTTTGTGAAACGACTGTCTTACTCTGCTCTCATCTCCTGTAAATGATCAGCCTTTAGTTCTCCTGCAGGACTTCAATTTCCTATCAATCTGATAGTATACCGTAAAAACTCAACATACGCCTATGAGTCCATGCAAAAAAAATTTTAAAAAAAAATTAGTGACTCAAAGGTAACGTTTAAACGGCTCTGAAAAAAAATAGAAAATACCCTTAGTTTGTCAATTCAGAAGAAGATCTAAACCAAAATAATCCAAGTCTTAGACTTACAGGATAAACCAAAATCAATTTACTCTTAATTGCACCCAACATATACCACTAAGGTAATAGAAATACACCCACTCGGGTAACAAACTTTGAAATTGCTCATAAAAAAAATTTTTGACTCAACATCATACTACACGAGCTACATCTTGCGCTTGTCCTAACTTAAGATCACCTTGGATTGCCTCTAATCAAAATTTCGCTTCCAAGTGTCAAAAACTGGATATTATTTGGGGTCATAAGCAAATCAAATCCCGCGACCACCGACATACCAGTCTTATGATATATCCTGAGTGTGACTCTTTCGCAAGCTCGCAACAGCTGAGTCGATGCTAAACATCAACTACAATCAACCTAAGTTTGGATATGATCAGTACCCAAAACCTTAGCATTAAACAACAAAAGTAAGCTATCCTCAGCTCAACTTTTATAACAGTCAAAAAAAACGAGGTCGTCACCTCTACAGAGCAACATCAAAAAAAAATAAAGTAAAGCAATTAAGATAATGTAAATATAACCTATTCTTCTTCTGACAAACTTTCATTAGGGTTAGGTTCATTGAATGGTTTTAAGTCTTTAATATGCCATCGTCCTATTTTAGTCCCATCTAAATTAACTAAACCATAAACTAAATCTGAAATCTTTTCTCTTATCACGCAATGCACATACTTAGGTACCAACTTAGATGTGAATTTATCTGCTGCACTGGAAAGAATTTTATTTTTTCGCCAAACGTGATCACCTATATTAAAGGCAAAATCCCTTTTTCTAAGGTTGTAAGACTTACTGTTCCGTTCATAAGCCTTATGTATCCTACTACGCACGTCGGTGAAAATATCTTTTAAACCCTTTAAATTTTCGGCGTACGCACCCCTGTTACCCGGAATTATTCCGCTGTCAACATTGACATCCAAATCCAAAATTTTTTAATACGATCCAGACAGAGGTATATGTCTGCCGTAAACTAAGAAAGACGGTGTAAACCCGGTTACTTCGTGTCTTGCGGTGTACACGGGATTAAAACGGATGTTAAAACTATATGTCTCACTTAAGCTCTTAAGACACTCAGAAGTAAACTGAGTACCGTTATCGCATATCGAAAGCGATGAAACTCCGTGGATTAGAAAAATATCGTTTTCTAAAATTTTCAAAAAGCATTCGGCTTTAGAGCTTTTCAAAAGAAATAACACAGTATACTTTGCTAACCAGCAAGAAATTACGAAAAGTCATTTATTTCCTTGTTTTGAACGTGGAAATGGACCTACTAGATCAGCTGCTATGACTTGAAAAGGGTAATTGACCGTTTTCTCTTTTCCCATCAGTCCCATAGGTAGTGTATTTGGAGATTTCTGCGCTCCACATATTTCACAAGTCCTCACAAACTTTAAGATATCAAAACGCATTTTAAACGCATGTTGTCTCAGCCTAATCGCCCAACGTGCTAGTTTGCCACTAGGGTTTTTAATTGAATTAAGCCACAATAAACTATAATGATCTGTTATGACCGTGAAAGGAACACCTTCTATGTAAGGTCTAAACTTTTCGATGTTAAAGAGTACTGCTAAACATTCTTTTTCAACAACCGAATAGTTACGTTCAGCCTTTGACAAAGTTCTACTGGCATACGCTATCACTCTTTCCTCACCATTGATTTTCTGTGTTAGGACGCCCCCTAAACCGGTATTAGAAGCATCACTAGAAATATAAAATTGTTGGGAAAAATCTGGTTGGGATAAAATTGGAGCTGAAACCAATAGCTCTTTAATCTTTATAAAAGATTATTCGGCTGCCCTTTGTCCAATCTATCGATTGTCCTTTTTTTCGTCCTTTCAAAAGATCATTAATAGGCGACAACAAGGTAGAAAAATTCTCGATAAAACGTCTGTACCATGAACACATTCCTACGAAGCGCTTAACTTCCGTAGTATTAGTAGGTCTCGCATAATTAACCATGCTTGCTACTTTATCCGGATCGGTACGCAAGGAATTTGAGCCTACAATATAGCCTAAAAACTTTAGAGAAGTTTTGAAAAAAAAATCACATTTGCTCAAATTTATCGTCAGTCCGGCCTCTTTCAATTTATCTTTTACTTCTTTAAGTAAGCGAATATGCGATTCGAAGTCTTCCGATGTTACTAAAATATCATCGAGATAGGTAAAAATATGTGGCTCATATTTCGGACCAAATATAGCGTCCACTAAACGTTGCTGAGTTTGAGCAGCGTTCTTTAGACCAAACGGCATAGTGACGAACGGAAATAGACCTCGGCCTACTACTGCAAAAGCGGTCTTTTCTTTAGAGGATTTGTCTAAAGGAATTTGCCAGAAAGCCTTTCTAAGATCTATCGAAGATACATACTTAGCATTCCTGAGTGATGTCAAAATTCTGTCGATGTTCGGTAGTGGGTAGTTATCAAATTTGCTGACCTCGTTGAGCTTTCTCTACCGTCAAAGCATAGACGATATCACTCCGAGTTTCAACATTTCGTCTAACTCCTTACAAAATTCTGTCGATGTTCGGTAATGGATAGTTATCAAATTTGCTGACCTCGTTGAGCTTTCTTCCGTCAAAGCATAGACGATTTCACTCTGAGTTTCAACATTTCGTCTAACTCCTTATTCAATACTTTTGACATGTTCGGAGACATGGCGATGGGCCTTGTCTTTACAGGATTGGCATCAGCCGTATCTATAGACATGGTGATTTTATTCGTTCGGCCTAACCTATCTGTACTACTTATTTCTTTGAAAGAGCTTATTACTTTTTCTGCTTTTAAGCGTTCCGTCCGCGAGAGATCATCTAGGGTACATAGACGCGAGAAAAGGTTTTCAAAAGAACTTTCTGAATAACAATCTTTAAAACTTGTATTAGAATTGACTTCTAGGGACTGTGGATACCACGAATTATTTTTAGAATTTACTAGAATTCCGAATTTTTGTGCAAAATCACATCCTAAAACCAAAGTATGTGATAGAGAAGGTACTACTAGAGCAGAGATTACTAAAACAATGACCATTGCAGACTAGCGGCAACTCAACCGTACCTAAAACTTTTAGACGGCTGCCATCTGCAGTGGTAACACTTCTATTATTGACATGGCATATTTTTATACTTAAACGACTTAAAATTTTAATACCATTCTGACCTATAGCGGAGGCATTTGCACCAGAGTCAAGTAAAGCCGAGAAATGGGCACCTAATAGATTTATCTCGATATGCGGTCTATTATCTAAATATTTATGCACGAATAAAGGAGACATGTGACCATTTGGAGAAGCAGGAGTTTTAACTTGAGAAGGAGAATTTTTATTAGACTTAAAAAATCAGAAACTTTTTGTAACTATTTAGTCCAATCTGATCTATTGGAATATTTCTTTACTTAAGATCCTCGTTAGAATCTTTCTTTTATCCGCGACCGGATGTTCTGAGAAAGTACGACTGATTTTCAGTTCATAGTCTAATTTATATTCCAGTAGGTGATTGACTTTAAAATTGTAGGCTTCCATGATTTAAAAGAATTGTTTAAAAAGTCGTTAAAAATATTTCTCCTGTGCTCCCAATAGTCAAAATAAAAAATATGTAAAGGCACTTAAAATATGTAAACTTCTTTACTAAACATTAAAAAAAATCTTCGACAATTTCAAAAAAATTTCTAAGTATCGCCTTGTATTAAAATTCCTTTACAAAGATAACTTAAGAATTTTCAACAAAAAAAATCTCCAAATACCGTTTCGTATCAGCAAAGTATTTTTAATACTCATGCAAAATATAGGTGAGAAAAAAAACGCACCGTTTTTTCTTCGACTATCCGCAAAATAATCAGTGTAAAATTAAAGTCGACCAACACATCTGCTAATCTGGACTATAAAGCTAGCTTTTAAGAA
>CM032454.1:83268835-83338835 GCA_019049505.1 Pachyrhynchus sulphureomaculatus | reverse complement strand
TCGAAGATGAAAAGAGAGGAAATCACAAATCAGTGCATTTTGGCGATGTCAACAGAATATTAAAATAATTCTTTACTAAAAATTCCTCGATAAATCTGTGGCTCTTAATTGCACAGCAGGAAGGGGTAACATACCGAAGATACAACTGGCTATAATGTACTAATTTTACACTCCTTTCTATCGATGCAAGAATTTGCCAGTATTTTTGACAACAAATACTATCACTGTAAAACCTCTATTCAGTTCTTTGGACTATAAAGTACTTTCAATATTAAGTAATCTATCAGTTAGGGACACTGAGTAGTTAGGAACAAATAATTACCTTTCCTAAGTGGCAGCTCTTATGCCGTAGAGAATGGATTCCAGCTAAGTCTTTTCTATTTATTTTGAGCACCACTTATTTGTATATAACAAACGTTTTTGCCTAGCATGAAATGCTAGATCCTATAAATATTGTTCAGATAAATTAAATTGATGTAACGCGAACTAGGCAATAAAACAAAAAATTCAGATAAAACAAAACATAAATTTATTTCCACATACTTACTTATTAAGCTTGTAATTTAGTGTATTAAAAGAAAATTAAAATATGAATGCCGTTATTTCAGGATTAAAAGATACTATATAACATATACAGGAACATTTTTTAAAGTGTCTCACTTAATTCACTATTTTTCTATTTAACACACCAAGAAAATTCTCTCAGTACTAAACTTAGTTATCCAGGAAAAAGCTAATAGGTGTTTCGATTAATAATGTCGATTTTTTCGCAATATTTAAGCGTTTATTTCCATCACAAATTGAATTACCTTAATAATCAAAGTATTGGTCATCATTAGCTATGACTTTTTCCCATCTTTCTGTTAAATAACGGATTCGGCACCAGAAGAACTTTTCATCTTTTGAGGGCAACCATTCATCAAGCTAAATTTTCACTTCTTCGTAAGAATGTGTTATTCTGAAAGTCCGTGCTGCATCGATCGATATAAGCGGTAGTCCGAAGGGGCTAAATCCGGTGAATACGGCGGGTGGGGTAGAACGTCCCATTTGATGTTTTCCAAAAAGTTCTTAACACATTTTGCAACATGGGGCCGAGCATCGTCATGTTAAAAAATTATTTTATTGTGTCTTTAGGCGTATTCTGGTATTCCTTTAATGTTAGGGAAACTTTATCAATTGTTGTCGGTATTGATAGCCAGAAATCGTTTCTCCAGGTTTCAGCAGTTCGTAATACACAGCTCCTCTACTACCCCACCAAATACACAGCAAAGCTTTCTTTCTCTGTATATTGCGCACTACCCAAGTTTTTTGGGTTGTACCATCTTCACCCTAAGCTTCAACCAACAATCAATAACTTTCAGCAATCGTTTTCTTTAAATGAAAGAAGGTTATTAAACTTCCCCGCAATTTACGTTCCAAAACGCCATAGATATCATTAGTCTATAACAACAAGTGTATTAGTAATGCCATCTCTTAGCAAAATCGACATTATTAGCCGAAACACCTATTAAATAGGATAATTTTTCATTTTTCAGTTCGTTTACAAAAACATTTGACTCGTGATATGTTTTCTACGTCGTTAGAGATATACAGGTCATTCAACTTATTGAAGGGAAAAAAAATAAAGATTCAGTTCAGTTCAATAACTTGAATGCCCCGTATATCGATAACGACATAAAATAAATATTAATTGTTAAATATATTTGTAAACAGACCGAAAAATGCTATTTAATGGTGCACTCAGATATAGAGCGTCCCGTTTAAAAAATCCTAATTCGCTTTATAATCTCTCACATTTGAGAAGAGAAATTTATTTATCTTATTTAGCTTCCTCATAAAAAAAGATTTTTTTTAATATATGGAATAGCAAAATAGTAAATCAGATAAATCACTTAGAAGTTAAAATTCGGTTCAATAACTTGAATGCCCTGTGCATTGATAACGACTGAAAATAAATAGCAAATGGACAATATTATTTAATGGTATGCTCATATGTACAGGATACCATTGAAAAAATATTCTAGTTGGCTTTGTAAATTGTCATATTTGACAAGTGACAAATTTTGTGCTATCATATTTAGCATAAATCACATCTGTCATTTGATTAGTGCTCAAAACATATGCGAATAAATAGTTGACGAGACCAAGTATAATTAAAGACTTAAAAACAATCTTTTTGTTTGTTCCAATAGTTAAAGATTTTTTTTGTCCTACGCTACAATCAAAATGTCACCAAATTAACTATAACATGACTCACACGGTAAGGGACTACTACTGTAACAATATCTATTAGAAAACTAACTTGTTATCTGAACTTTGTAGCATAAAAAACCTACACTATTTTTTTCGGAGCTTTTCAGCTTATTCTGAAGAAGAGGAATAATACTTGCGGAATCTATGCTTTTGCGAATGACTACATGCTTACTTCTACATTTACTTTGAACGTTAGATAGCCTCATGCAAATATTCGCAGACTGTAGGAAGATATAAAATTTAATAAAGATCTGAAAGAAGCTCTGTGTTAGAGCGAGAGTAACAAAGTAAAATTTAAGTTTATAAAACTCAGGCAGCAGTCTTCCCTAGTATGTTAGCAGTCAATCATCGCTCCTGATGAAACTAACATGGTTAGCAAAACGCGCATCGAGCGCAAAAATAAAATGTTTGGTGTAGTGGTGATATATACTGAGTAGTCTTCCCTAAAAAAGTTCACATTATTGAATATAGCATGGTCAGGTCAAGAACTTTCTATTCTATTAGCATTACTACTCCACTTGTTGGACGTTAACTTGGAAGTCAATGTGCACTGGCATAACCATGTTGCGTGCATGACAGGGAAAAATATTCAAAGTTAGGATTATTATCATATACTTATTATGAACCATCTAGCACTGTGTTGTTCACCAAGTACAACCTGCAGTGATTTTAAACCAATGTGAATCACTCCCAGTGATTTCAGACCAATGTGAATCGCCCCCAATGATTTCAGACCAATATGAATCGGCCTTACCGTGCACGCTCCGCGTTTGTGGTGTTTCAAGGATTTCCCTGTAGTGCATGTATTGTGCCCAAAACGAAAAATATCCTAGTTCGGTTGACGAGTGAAATAAATAATTGAAGTTATTAATTAATATTTTTTATCTTCTTCTTCAAAAAAATTAAATAACTTGCTTTAATTTTGAGAATTGAGGCACCGGATTGCAGAACAGCCTCTGTTTCCTTAGTAGGCAGAAGAGAGGATAACGCTATGAACGCGTCGATCGATGAACAAAATAAATTTACAACGCTATAATCAACTCGTCGTTTTTCTGTTAATAATTAACGAATTAAGATGATTTTTACGTAGAAACACTCTTTAGGCTTGTGCTCTTCTTATGGATATAGTCGCTTGGTAAAATTGTTTGTTTAATTTCTTATTAACAAGGAATAAACTTTAATCTGAAAAAAACCAATATTAATTAAAAAATTGGCCAAAATGAACAATGGTCAGTATGTTAATTTTTGCAGCAATTATGTGAACAAATAAACAAACGCTCACGAGCTTGGTTATTTCATTTGAAAATGAAATTTGTTAATTCGTCGTAGCCAAATCAAACAAAAAAATTAAATGATGTAACAGTGTACATATAAATTTTCAAAGTAAAACTTATTACGAAAAGATATATGCACGGTTCAAAACAATGAGAAAATAATGTGTTTTTTGGCAACTGAAAGCATTCAAAAAACTTCACTGCGATTAGCTGCATGAAAACGCGCGAGTGCGCTAAGAGCTCGTGCACATTTGTTTATTTATCCACCTCATTGCTACAAAATTTAACATACTGACCTAAATTTTTGATGTAATACTCGCAAATGTATAAAAAATTTGCCGACATTGTTGATTTTTGACAATTTCTTAATTATTTTTGAAATTTTTCGGCGTAAAGTTTATCCATTCTTAATAACAAATTAAACAAACAATTTTATCAAACGACAATATCCATAAGAAGCGCACAAGCCTAAAGAGTGTTTCTACGCAAAAATCAACTTGATTCGTTAAATATTAACAGAAAAACCACGAGTTGATTATTGCATTGTAAATGGATTTTGTCCGTCGATCGACGCGTTTACAGCGTTATCCTCTCTCCTACCTACTAGGGAACGCGTGACCCCATGCGTAGAGGTAATTCTGCAATCCGGCGTCTCAATTAACTATTTATAATAACTATGTAATTAATTACAAAATAAGATGTAAATACGATAATCCGTTAGACCCTAAGGCTTAAAAAAAATTATATTTTTAAATACTAATTCATTTTTTTCTTATAAAGTTATATCAAACAAAAAAGAAATTGGTGAAATTATGCACCCACTACTTTCTTCGCAAATATAAATTCTTCACCCTAAAGAATAACTTATTCCAAGAATTACTACTCGGCATTTTTGAAAGAAGAGAATATCTTATGGTGAAATATTAATCCACAAAGCAGTTATGCCTAACCTTCAAAGATAAAAGGACTAAATACTGTTCGAAATATTAAAGAAATGAACATTAAAAGAAATTCTTCTATTTCCATTTTTCTAGCACGTTGAAATATTTAGGTTTGTAACAATCGTAATAAATGAGCAAAAATTCTCTAAATCACTTTGTTCAGCATACTAGAAATTTTTATTTAAAAAAGGCAACTAACGCTTTGTTTAGTCGAAGTGATTTTGGATCAACGACGGGGCAAGGAGAAGAATAAAAAATATCAGTAATACTTACAACCCTAATTAATATAAATTAACAAGTAAACTGGATTATCTAAACTGCCCTATTTGGTTAACTTAACTTACGTGATATGTGACGAATACGAAATATAATACATATAGTCTGAATGCAGAATACACACGACCTTATTTTTTAGTGTTCCGCACGGAACACTTATAAGATAACTTCGGTGTCTGTCTGTCTGTCTGTCTGTCTGTCTGTCACACCCGATTTTCTCCGAAACTATTTGTCATAGAAACTTGAAATTTGGTAATAATATAGGAATTGATGGCCTCATCAGAGCCATGTAGTTTTGAAAGTTAAATTTTGACTTAAGGGGTTAATTTTGGGGGGTGAAATCGGAAGTGAAAAAAAAAAATTATTTTTTTACTAGGTCATCGAGTGTGGTGTCAAATGAAAGGTTGTGAAAACACGAGTAAAAAATATATATATAATGTAATACTTGCGCGCACTTTTCTTTGTATTATTTTCAAAAAATCGCGAAAAATCGCTGTCCCGCCCCTTATCTCGAAAAGTACTTATCAAAAAATTTTGAAAAAACCCTGGAATATTCTCCACGGGGGGTAGATTGAACGAAAATTATCACGAGTGCATTACCTTTAATAATTTATCTGGTATTTAAAAAAAACAAAAATTTCAAGGTCATCAGATTTCAGTAAAGATTGGAAACAAACTTTGTTGAAAACTCATTTGGGGTGCGTTTTGTGAAGTCACTGTTCATTTTATACCACCGTAACATAAATTTTGACTTAAGGGGTTCGTTTTGAGGGGTGAAATCGGAAGTGAAAAAAAAATTTTTTTACTAGGTCATCGAGTGTGGTGTCAAATGAAAGCTTGTGAAAACACGAGTAAAATATATATATATATATATATATATATATATACATATATATATATATATATATATATATATATATATATGTAATACTTGTGCACACTTTTCTTCGTATTACTTTTAAAAAATCGCGAAAAATCGCTGTCCCCTACCTTATCTCGAAAAGTACAGATCAAAAAATTTTGAAAAAATTTTGGAATATTCTCCACGGGGTATAGATTGAACGAAAATTATCACGAGTGCATTACCTTTAATAATTTATTTGGTATATAAAAAAAAAAAATCAAGGTCACCAGTTTTCAGTAAAGATTGGAAACAAACTTTGTTGAAAACTCATTTGGGGTTTGTTTTGTGAAGTCACTGATCATTTTATACCACCCTAACAAAAATTTTTATTTTAAAAACAATCAACGTACGGAACACTAATTGTGCAAGTTCAACTTGCACTTGACCGGTTTTTTATTTTCTGAACACTTCTTTTTATTCACGACCAAAACCACAATCTCCACTGATTCAATTATAGAGTCGGCGAATTTCAAGTTTATCGAAATAGTTTAGTTTACGGTTTCGAAACGCTGCTGAGTCGTCAATCGTGAAAGGTTTCTCTTTGAACATATTTAGAATGACATAATTAGTTAGTTTCATTATTTAAAAATAGGCCAGAAACTGTCGTGGTATAGAAATGTTATTCCAAACAAAAAAAAAATAGTTTGTTGAAATTACCCTATTTTGGATATCGTACAACTGTTGTAAAGTCCGTTTCACAAATGTTGCATACTACTTTTTTCTACGGCTATATCAAACAAACATCTATAATATATATAAAATGCAACGTCTCTCTCTGTCTGTCTGTCTGTCTGTCTGTCTGTCTGTCTGTCTGTCTGTCTGTCCGTTAGTGCGCTTATCACTGGAGAACCACTTATACGATTTACGTACTTTTTTCTTTTAAACATGCATATGTTCTCTGGCCAGGTTATAGGCTATATTTTATTACGATAGGTAGCATAAGGAATGAGCAGTGACGATAATAGTGAATGAAGTCGGAAAAAAGTTTGCCGTTAGCGTGTTCCCTTGCAATACACAGCCTAAACCATTAAATATGGAACAATATTATGTAGCACCGAATATCTATAATCTATAATATATATATATAAAATGCAATGTCTCTCTGTCTGTCTGTCTGTCTCTCTGTCTGCGTTAATGCGCTTATCACTGGAGAACTACTTATCCGATTTGCGTGCTTTTTTTTAAAACATAGATATGTTCTCTGGCCAGGTTATAAGGTATATTTTATTGTGTTAGATAACATAAAGAATAAGCAGTGACGATAATAGTGAATCAAGTCGGAAAAAAGGTTACCGTTAGCGCGTTCTCTTGCAATACAGTGCCTAAACCATTAAATATGGGACAATATCATGTTGCAAAGAATATAATATATATAAAATGCAACGTCTCTCTGTCTGTCTGTCTGTTCGTTAGTGCGCTTATTACTTGAGAACCACTTAATCTGATTTACGTGTCGTTATAAATTTGTACATATGTATATTCTATATAATTCGATAAAAGCCTAGATAATAGGAGATGAGGTGAGATAATGGGTATAAATAATGGGAGATAAGGAGAAATAATGAGAGATAAGCAGAGATAAGTCTAGACAATGGGTGTTATGGTGAGATAATGGGAGATAAGGAGAAATAATGGGAGATAAGGAGAAATATTGCGAGATAAGTCAAGATAAGACTAGATAATGGGAGATAAGGTGAGATAATGGGAGATAAGAAGAAATAATAGGAGATAAGGAGAAATAATGGGAGATGAGCAGAGATAAGCCTAGATAATGGAAATTATGTAGAGATAATGGGAGATTAGGAGAAACAATGGGAGATAAGGGGAACTAATGGCAGATGTTTTATTACGTTAGATAACATAAGGCATAAGAAGTGACGATAGTAGTGAATCAAGTCCATGTGAGCGGAGCCGCGGGCACGGCTAGTAATATATATACGTCGGGATTTTCCCAAATAGGAAGCAACTTTCCTCCTGTACGCTTTGTCGATTGATGATGATCCACTGACGACTTGCAAGTCTCTTACAACAGCAGAGCCGGCCTTTGACGTCACCATGTCCGTTTTGCGTAACCCTTGTAATGTCCTTATAAGCGGTTCCATTTTTATTTTTCAGCCGGATTTTTTTAAGCCTTCGACTACAGCCGTTACGTTGTATATTTCGTCTTCTTACACTGTTTATAAAAGAGTACTTAAATAGCGCATGAGACGTGACATGTCTAATTGCCTAACTTAGGATAATGAAACGGCTGCCTGCAAAAAATTTCCTTACTCTTTCAGCGTACGTTAAGAAGAAAATTACAGTCTGTCATATAAGAACGTGAATGTGTTTCGATAACATTTATTGCCAGCTATATTTTTTTTGGTGTGCTAATAACGAAGCAATTACCTTAATAAGTTGTCCAATCGCCTCCTGCATCAATAATTGCCTACTTGGCATCTTCAAGGCATGCTGTCGATGAGATTTTCTGCATTCTCTGCAAATTTTTCGAATCTCGTGAGACAACTGAGTCAAAATCCTGTCTTTTCTATGAGCTTTCTCTTTACAAGGAATCAAACGTTTTCTATAGGGTTGGTGTACGGCGATTGTAAGGGCCACTCTAATGTCTTATCGTGGGCCCAAGTGAGCCACTTACTGACGTGATTTTCGACCAGCAAAGTTTTCTTCTGCGTGTTTCGGAATTTGACATCATGAGAACGAAGATGTTGTCGAATGGTCCCATTTTATTAATTTGCTGCTCCTTAATTCAATGTCAATTTCGGATTTCGTGAAAACAAAGATATCAACCGGAGGTTTCCGATGTTATCTTAGCTGGTATGGAAGCTTACATTCCATTTTCGAAGAAATGTCCTTCTAACGACAAGCCCTGGCTTGACCGAAAATTCAAAGATACTGTTGTCTAAACATCTTGCCTACCGACAATGGCGTGAAAATCCATAAACCGTAACACCTTTGTTCGTGCCCGGAACAGATGCAGAAAAATTTTATTCTTGTGATTTTTAAGTAAAAGGATGATAGATAGGAGATTAATTTCGACGAAACCAAGGAGGCAAACTATCAGCGAATTAAAAACAAACTTCTCTCTTGTCCCAACAATTCCAAGACCTTTTGGTCAGTCGCTAAGATGGTTGGTCAAAATTTCACCAAATCCACCATACCACCACTCACATGGCTAGTTAGTTCTATTGCAACGACACCTGTTGAGAAAACAAACTTGCTGGCCGAACTGTTTGCTTCACATTCTACTGCCGATTTCCAAGGAAAAACACCACCTACTATTCCCATTGTGCAGTCAAGGATGCCCGATGTTATCTTCAGACAGCATATCATAAAACGTATTTTAATGAAGTTAGACACCAAAAAAGCTTCTGGTGCTGACGGAATACCTGCCATAGTTCTCAAAAACTGTGCAAGGAAACTAACACCAGTTTTCTGTCCTATCCTACAGAAAGGGAATATTTCCTTCCTTCTGAAAATGTGCCACAGTTCAACCGATACCTAAAAAAGGAAAGAAGACCTTGCCAAACAACTACCGACCAGTCGCACTGCTTTCAATAATATCGAAAGTCATGGAAAAGGCTGTCAATCAGCATCTTCTAAAATACCTTGAAGGATTCAACATTATTAGCGATCACCAATATGGCTTTCGTAAACATAGATCAACAGGAGATTTTCTGACTTATGGAACACATGTTTGGAACAACGCAATTGAACATTTCGGAGAATCTTGAACGGTTTCTCTTAACATATCCAAGGCATTCGACCATGTTTGCCACGATGGACTGTTGGCTAAACTACGCTCTTATGGTATGTCTGAAAAGTTCTGTTTGTGGCTCTCATGTTTCCTCAGAGAGCGTTCTTTACGAGTCGCAGTCGACGGATTTCTTTCTAACACCTTTACTGTTAACGCCGGTGTGCTCCAAGGCTCCATACTGTCTCCTAGTCTCTTTCTTATTTACATTAACGATCTGCTGGAAAAGACCAGGAATCCAATCTACAGCTTTGCAGATGACAATACGCTTATTTCTTCATTCACTTTAAACGCTCGGACATCGGCTGCTTAGGCAAATATCCGCAGACAGCAGGAAGTCATTCAACTTAACAAAGACCTGGAAGAAATTCTATCTTGGGGTGACAGTAACCAAGTGGAATTTAACGCTACAAAGACCCAGGCGGCAGTTTTTTCTAAAAAAGTTAACGTTGCTGAAACCGACATAGTTACGTCTGGGCACTCCATTCCCCTAGCATCGTCACTCAATTTATTGGGCGTTAATTTGGGAGCAAATATGTCCGGACATGAACATGTTACAGGCATAGCAAGGAGAGCTTCTCAAAAGTTAGGACTAATATTTCGAACCAGAAAGCTTTACACTCCACAACAACTGTTGATTCTTTACAAAGCTCAAACTCGACCAACTATGGAATATTGCTCCCATGTTTGGTGCTCCGCTCCCAAGCATACACTGCATTTGTTGGATTCTGTTCAGAAAAAGGCTGTTCGTCTGATTGGAGACCCAGAACTGACCGGTGGCCTTGATTCGCTGGAGCATCAAAGAACGGTTGGCGACTTGAGTCTATTCTACAAGTATTTTTATAGAGAGTGTTCGAAGGATGTAGCTCGCTTAATTCCTCCCAGAGCGGTGCATGTTAAAAGTACACGTCGCGCTGATACTTCACATCCGTATGAGGTTTAGCTTGTTACTCCTCATACAACGCTTTTCAAGCAGTCTTTTATATGGAGAACATCATCCCTTTGGAATGGCTTACCCAGGACTGTGTTTCCCACCGAGTACAATTTACAGTGATTCAAGAACAACGTGAGTCACTTTTTCCACACACGTGTCGCGTAGGGACTTCCTTGCAGCACGTGTGCTAGACCCATAAAAAAAAATCCATTCGTTTTTGGACTTTCGGAGTAACTTTGCCTACCAAGCCTTTGGCAAGTTGTCGACTTTTTCGTCTCGTTAAAATAATTTACTTACTTCTTTACAAATCGCACCGACTTTTTAATATTTTTAGCGGCCGCGGAATGTGTCTTTTTAGGCCCCTTTGGATGGGAACAAAGAAGGACTGCCTTGAACCAACGCGCAAACAAGTGACTCATTTTGGATTTTACGTGATTTCGATGAAAGTTCGGAATCGATTGATACTTTTACTAAAATGCGTCGTAGACAAAGGTTCCTTTTACCGATTTTTTGTTGAATCGGTAGAATCGTATCTTCTAAAAATGAATTGTCGCGGACACGTTCTTAATTGACAGGCTGTAATAAGTTTTAAGTGCAATAAACAGAATGGTATTATGCACTTTAGTAGTTTATATTACAACATTTTAAAGTTATTAATTATTTGTTAACAAACGCATAAGTTTTGTGTATACTAAATAGATAATGAAATAATGATTAGAAAAGTATACGTAAGTACGATTTAAAATTTTAAGTAATTTCTAAATTTTATATGTAACACTGAAAAAACATTTATAACCAAATTTCCTTAAACAAAAACCATAATTGAATTCAGAAAGCAGAGCGCCGAATTTGTCAAGTAAAATCTGAGCTCACACAAGCTCTTAATTGCCTTGATGTAGATTGGAATCTCGCAATTAAAATTAAGTTTCTTTGCTTCGTATCTCCGAGAGTTGAGAAATATTAGCAGTTTTCGACGCTCTGGCCTAACTCGCGACATTAAAATTGAAATTACCTCGGTCCCGCTGGAAAGTCACATTTCGTACTTTAATAAGTTACTGATACAATCTTATTAAGGCAAGAACTCGAGGATCTTTCATTCTTATCCACCAGTTAACACCCTCGTAAACGTTCGTAATCTTCTCTGAATAATGCTACACATGGTGCCTTATTCGCTGAATTGCACTATGTTTCCATTTTCCTACTCTCTGTTTTTGTTTTTGGTGTTTCTCTATTTATTTTCCTTCTTAGTGCAAAGGCTGGCAGTCACAAAATAAGTTTTCATGATATAAACTTTATTATGGAAGTTGAAAACTATTATTTTTGTTTCTATTGTTTTGTATTTATTAAATGAGAAGATTGTGGGAAATAGATTTTCTTCTAACGAAATTCTACCAGTTTATTTACCTACCCTTAAAACTAATATCTCATGTTTTAAAAATAATGCAGATTGTCCGTTGCCGTAAAAGCAATACAAAAGTCACCTTGACGAGTGACATTATCGTAGTATATATTTTTACCTGACAGGTATTTACTTTTGAGGACGTAACAAATAATTTGCCAGTTGTAAGTAAAATTAACAACTACAATTCAGTATTTACTTAACTATTTATTATAGAAATATTTAATTATGAATAATAGTATTTCATAAAAGAAATAACACATCGATGTAGTTTAAATAAAATATATACGTAAAATTTAAAAAAAAAACAAAATTCTTATCTATTCCAAAAATAAAAAAAAAATCAAAATTTGAATGCGAGTGGTGCGTCCATTATACATATACTGAATAAATAATCGGCCAGGTGCAAGTCAGACTTGCGCAATTAGTGTTCCGTACGTTGATTGCTTTTAAAATAAAAATTTTTGTTACGGAGGTATAAAATAATCAATGACTTCACAAAACACACCCCAAATGAATTTTCAACAAAGTTTATTGTAATCTTTACTGAAAACTGATGATCCTGAATTTTATATAAATTTATATATATATATATATATATATATATATATATATATATATATATATATATATATATATATATATTTATATATAATATATATATATATATATATATATATATATATATATATATATATATTTATATATATATATATATATATATATATATATATATATATATATATATATATATATAGATATATATATATATATATATATATATATATATATATATATATATATATATATATATATCAGCTGAATTATGAAAGATTCAAAGAAAGAAAGAGAGACACGTGATAATTTTCATTCAATCTCCACCCTGTGGAGAATTTTTTGATTAATACTGTTCGAGATAAGGAGGAGGACTGCGACTTTTCGCAATTTTTTAAAATTAATACAAAGAAAAGGGTGCGCAAGTGCGCAAATTATATATATTTTTGAACTACTGTTTTTACAAGTTTTCATTTGACACCCCACTCGATGACCTGATAAAATTGTTTTTTTTTTCACTTCCGATTTCCCCCCCCAAAAAAAAACTAACCCCTTAAGTCAAAATTTAACTTTCAAAACTGCACAGCTCTGATGAGGCCATCAGTTCCTATATTAGTGCCAAATTTTTACTTTCTGTATCAAACAGTTTCGGACAGTGACAGAGAGACAGACGAACCAACACCGAAGTGATCTTATAAGTATTCTGTATGGAACACTAAAAATCATTTGTGTTAGAAACTATTTAATTAGAACTACAAATAATTAAGGGACAGAGTTGCCAAGTTAGTTATAAATTAATAAATTTAAAGAATTGCAAGAAGTTTTTACAGGTTGATATCTTGATAAGTAGGCAGTGAATTGGAAATTGGTAAGTTATATTATCAGTCAATATGGTTCCTATAGTGCCCACCACCACATTCTACTACAAAGGCAAGAAACCAAGGTCATCTTAATCATCACATCATCTCTAGCTGAACATCTAGACATTTTATAATTTAGGAGGATTTGAATTGTTAAATATAACAGTCGATTTTTCAGATTGTTGAAACTTGCAGTTTCAAATACATTGCAATGTTATGCTTAACTAACAAAGAAGAGGTATTTTTAAAAAATATTATAATTCTGCTACGAATTATAATTGTCTTATGTAAGTAGAGTGCCGTAAATTTTTCGTTTATACGATTAACCGAGTACTGAACAGTTGGGGACCAATCGGCGGAGAAATCAGTGGAGCGACAATCTACCTTTAGGAATTAATTGAAGACAGGTTCGGCCAGTCTACTGGAATATCTACAAATCACCCAGCATCAATGAAAGCCAGTCAAGAAAATCGATGAATATTAGAACAGGCCAGTGTTGCGAAATTTGTAACTTCTGGGGAAGGAGAAGCATTGTCTGACCAGAAAACGAATTCTCATAGCTTAAAGTCAAGACACATGCTTCAAATCTGCCTCATGTTGCAATTAAGCAATGCCAATTGATTCTCTAACTAATTTTCTAAAGAATTTGAGTCTTAACAATACTTTTCAATGAGTTCTCAATTCAGCAGAAAATCAATTTAAGTTAGATGGTAAATTTTTTTCAATAACTCCATCAAGTTAGATTTTAAGAATGTTACTGTAAATTTTAGTAACCGTATTCAGAATTTGAATATACCCGATCAAACGTCAATCAAAAATGTCAGCGAGACAATATATATATATATATATATATATATATATATATATATATATATATATATATATATATATATATATATGGAAATTATCTGATACCCAAAAGGAAATTGCTAAACTTCTAAATATTTCCGATATGTCTCAATTTAAACCTGATTATTTAAAATGTGTACCAGAGTTCAATGGTAATCCGAATGAGTTAAATCAAAACTTATAGATTTATAACTTAATAGGGAACAAATTATATGATCAAACAAACCTAAATAAATTTAAAAATATATATATTGCTTAATTCGTTGATACCAAGATTAACAGGAAATGCAAAAATGTAGTAAATATCCAAAATATAAAATCATGGCAATTCTGTGACCCTATTTTAAACATATTAAATCCAGTGTGTTCATATATGTATATATATATATATATATATATATATATATATATATATATATATATATATATATATATATGTATATATATATATATATATATATATATATATATATATATATATATATATATATATATATATATATATATATATATATATATATATATATATATATATATATATATATATATATATATATATATATATATATATATATATATATATATATATATATATATATATATATATATATATATATATATATATATATATATATATATATATATATATATATATATATATATATATATAAATATATATATATATATATATATATATATATATATATATATATATATATATATATATATATATATATATATTTTGATGAATTTTCTGCGACAGAGCAAAATTCAAGAGGAATATTTCACCAGTTTTAAGAATATTTATATCAGGCATACGAGACCCTTTACGTACAACGATTAGTTATATGAAACTTTAAGTTGAGTGAAGCTCTACAAATTCTATTACAACAAGACAACATATATTTTTTCCAAAACGCCACACACCAAAAGTTTCCAAATCAGTAAAATAGTGCATAAGACATCACTTTATTATAATACGAATACTCCTAAGAGTTTATTTTGAAAACAAAATAAAGTTTTTCACAACCAATAAACGCACGACCAAAAAGTATGCAACCGCAAAAGTTCTTAGCAAATTCACAAGTTGTTAAACAATCGATGAATTATAATCATGCCAAAAATGTACCTAAATCCAATCAAACGATTTATACCCATTAGTGTTTCTACTAGAAATAAAACGAACTTTTAAAATAACAGACCTAGGTCAACGTTTATACCTCTATCAGAACCGGAGTGGAGAGCCGAGGAACTATTTCACATCGAAATGGATGAATTTCAACCAGGTTACAACCAGGACCAAAATCAATAATATTTTGAATGTCTCCGAAACGAAGAAGAATATGATAATAAAACAGGCTGACAAAATTAGACAAAACTCCAGACCCTGAGATCAGAGTACACTTTCTCAAATGTTTTTGATGCGCCCAATCCGAATCCGATCTGAGAATTGCTGCATTATATCATGTTTTCGAGATATCCTGACCTAAAAATGCAAAAAACACGGTTATTCGCTATATTCGAGATCATATTACAAAACTCGTTATGGCGTATGAAAGTACTACAGTTCCATCAATACATTTTGATTTTTTCAGATATCTTATTTCTTCTCGGAAAAATCATCTTTCTGGTAGCAACATGGTTTGCTATCATACATGATGTACCAGGCTTCTTAATTTTTTTATGTCAACTTTTAGTAAAAAAAAGTTTCAAAAAAAGGTTGAAGGGTTTGAAGGGGAAATAAAATGATATAATTGTGATGACCTTGGAAGGACATTTTGAAGGTCATTTCAAGGTCAACTTTGATTTTTTTAATGGAAGTCCATATTTTTTAGTGCGGCATCATGTTTCTTTAGCAAAAATACACAGCAAATTTTTCTCGATAGTAATTTAGACTCGTCAGAATTCCAACCCATCATATCGGATCCGCCATTTTGAGTTTTTTAAGGTTGGGGACAATCTATGACTCGATGGGGTTAAACCAACAACGAATTCGGATTCAACGTCCCAAAATTATGTAATTACACTACTTTCGATCACCAGATCAACTTTTTTCTGTTATGATTTTAACGACAACGCGAAACTAATTAATTCCAACGAACGATTTCTCCCAGAAATAATAAAATATCCAAAAAAATTTTAAATGCATTTTGAAGGAGAAGAGTAGTAGTTTGAGATACCGTAGCGCGTTTTATAGATAAAAGTTCACGGTGTAATATAATCCCGAATATAACGAAAAATCGGGTTTTTGCATTTTTAGGTTAGGATATCTCGAAAACCTAATGTAATAAAGTAGTTCTGAGGTAGTATTTGGATTCAGTGCACCAAAGATTTTCGAAAAAGTATAGTCTGGTCTCAGAGTTTAAAAAATGTTGGCCTGTGTAATTATTACGTTGAAAAAACGTCGAATACTTTTTAAAAGAACCAAATTCTGACCAGTTAATTTTTATTAACAAAAATAAATTCGATGGCGGAAGTCGAAATGAAAATTTTCACAAGGTTTCCCTACAAAAAGACAAAACTTCACAAGAAACATTACGCTCGATGATATTTCACTAAATAATATCGGAGTTCATATATAATATTCTCTGAGATCAATGCAAAAATTTTAATTGATTGCGGATCCATGAGATCTTTTATCGACTCAAAAGTAGCTTTTAAACACTTTCCTAATCACATACAAGAAGGCCCTTTTACAGTATTAACTATTTTTCACAAATAGTTCCTGAATACAGGGCGTCAATACCAGCCTCAAGTATTTTCAAATTATCTTCTTCTTCCTCCTCTAAGACAAGATCTTGGTTCGTCTATTTGTAAGCTCCTGTGACGTAAATGTCCAGCTTTCGGGCCATTTTTATAGTGGTTGACCGGGAGGTTTGCTTATTTCTGGTTTTTCATCTTTTGCCCATCTTGGCCAACTATTAGCTGGCATCCTACTCATGTGATCCCGCCAATATCGACGTCGTGATCTAGCGAAGCGTATAGTTTTGTTTCGTATCTGGTCTGTAACTGTCATTAGGCTTTTCATTTTAGATGTTTTTGCTCTTGTTTCTGCTGCGTCCGTTAGAACCGTTCTTTTTTTCAAATTATCAAAAAATAAAAAACATAATACAGCGAATTACATTTTTAATAAAAAATTAATTTTATTATGCATTTACTAGAACTTAAATGTGAAAGAAATAAAAGAAGACAACCCGTGTGAAATGAAGCTATACGAAGTCCAAAACAATTCAACCTGGGAGAAAGCAACAATCAATACCGATTGTTAAACAATTAGGAGATCCAAGTCAATAGATAACCCTTCTAAAATTGGTACATACTTAATTAACCTCTCTGTTGGATAACAAGTACCAAGTATAAGAGAAACAATTATATATCAAAAACAATCAAATACAACAAATCAACCAATACTGTTCCCAGACATGGATACAAATATTACTCAGTTATCGATTCTTTAATTAGAAGAAATGGAACTTAATAATCTTAAATCAATAAAATCTAAAGTGATTAAAAATTATTTCAATTTAAAATACGAACTAGTGTCTAACATACCAAGTGTTTACTCATTAACTATTTAAGGTTCATTACTTTTGGGAATATTGTATATTTTATATGAAATATTTTACCTTAAGTTCTTCAAGAATAAGAAAAAAAAGAAGCTATGGATTTTACAGATGTTCAACTTCATCGCTAAATCTTCAAAGTCGGATCTTAAAGGGAGATGAGTTCTATCACCAGTCAATATGGTTCCCAGAATGCTCACCGCATGCCACTTCAATACCAGGAAACCAAGACCTGCTGAGTTAGCATGTCATCTCTAGATGGATAGCAAATAGATATTTTATAATTTAGTCGGATTTGAATTGTTAAACTTAACAACCAATTTTTCAGATTGCTAAACCTTCCTCTTCAAAACGAATAAGGCAAACTGATTTTACATCTAGATGAGATGAAAAATACATGAGAAAATTATGCTGTGACTCTCTTTGAAGACAGTAGAGAACAATGTACTAACTGTCACCGGCCAATTAAGTGGACCTGTAATAATAGAAGCTGAATTGAAACTAGCGATGAACAGACTGAAAACGGCAAGACAGCAGGACATGACAAGGTATATGCTAAGGTTCTAAAGCAGGTTGACGCAAAACAGATCACACACCTTTTTAACAGAATCTATGAAACCTCTGCAATTCCAAAAGATTGGCTAAGATCAATATCTGTAAAAAACATAATCCTAGACGCTGTGAAGGCTTCGAACTTATAAGCCTAATGAGTCACGCCCTCAAAGCTATTTTAAGAATAATTCATTCCAGAATTGTCACTAAATGCGAAGAAGTAAGTGGAGAAACACAAGTTGGATATATGAAAGGTTTAGGAACGAGGGAAGCATTATTTTCAATGAAAATTCTTGTACAAAAATGTTACGAACAACGACAAGATGTAATTATATGTTTTATTGACTATCAACGGACATTTGACAACATAAAGCATAACTTTCGGATGCAGCAGCCTCATGAAATTGGTATAGGTGATAAGGATGCACGAATAATAAGACAGCTATACTGGAATCAAATTACCGAGATCAAAATTAATAAGGACCTTTCAACAAATTCTTTCAGTGTCTTAAAAGGTATTAGGCAGGGGGCAAACTGTCGCCAGTATTATTTAATATCTACGTAGAGAGAATATTTTAACTTGCTCTAGAAGATGAATGCATAGAGATAAAAGTTAATGGAAAGCCTAATATATTCGGTACGATACCGAAGTAGTTGCCAATAATATGGAAGATCTGCAAATTCTAATCAATAAGCTGAATGATATTGGCGAGAAGTATAAATATTGGGAAAACCAAAATGATGGTGATTAGTGGACACCCCAACAGGATGCATCTCTCCTTATAAAGGATCAAGAGATTGAGAGGGTTACTAAATTCAAATATCTTGGCTCAGCGAATGATGGGATTGTGATGGGGAGGTTAAACTGCGGATTGGCGTGGCAAAAATGCACTGCTTCACGGACAGTGGCCACTCGCCCGGCGCCTACAAGTAATAAAATGCTATGTCTGACCGGTCTTATATGGGCTAAAGATATGGATGTTAAAAGTAAGATCATTGACTCGTATCGAAGCCTTCAAGGTATGGATACGGTGATGTTTGCTACGAATTTCTTGGACAGAATACTTAACCAATAAAGAAGTACAAGTACCAGAAAGATCGGGGAGAAGAGGCGACTATTTAATATTGTAAAACAAAGGAAGGGGTCTTATTTGAAACATATACTAAGCGGTGATCGTTACTCGATTCCAAAACTTATTTTTTAGAGGAAAACGGAGGATCCAGAAGAAAGCAGCACTCGGAACTCCGGAATATCAGGGACTGGTGTGGAGTTCCTGACGCTGCAAAAAAAACCATTTTTTCGACTTGCAGAGAATAACAACTCAATATAAACTGAAGAAATGAGAGCCCGACATATGCGAATACATGGGACGGGAAGAAGAAGAAACCTTACACTTTCAAATACATTGTAAAATGTATATTGGTGTGATAAGTATTAAGAAAAGTGTAATAAAGGTAAATATACTACACTTTGCCAAATTTGATCTGAACAAAATCAAAACGCCTATTCGCTCGATCGTCCTAATAACTCAAAGTTTAAAAATCCTCTCAGTATTTGGAGAATTACTTCATAGAATTTCCTCTCTAAGTTTATAATAAATAAAAATTAGCAAATGGTACCATCATTACTATCTCAATATGCTACTTGCTGTCCATTTTATAGTAGAGATCCATCCAAGAGAACATTTACAATAACACGCTAAAAAGTGTATCTAAAAGCTTACTGTTAAAACGAAATGTAATTTATTTTTTCAATATCAAGATAAAGACTATTGCTTATAAACCAATCCTCAACTCCTATTAGAGTGTTTTTTTATGAGTCTAGCACACGTGCTGTAGGGAAGTCCCTAAAGCGCTCCAGGAGCGGCCTGTGTGCGGAAAAAAAAAAAAACGATTCACGTTGTTCTTGAATCGCTGTAAATTGTACTCGATAGGAAACACAGCCCTGGGCAAATTATTTCAAAGGGATTATGTTCTCCATATAAAAGACGGTTTGAAAAGCGTTGTACGCGGAGTAACAAGCTGAACTTCGTACGGATGTGAAGTATTAGCTCGATGTGTATTTCTAACATGCACCGCTCTGGGAGGAATTAAGCGGGCTACATCCTTCGAACACTTCTAGAACAGACTCAAGTCGCCAACCGTTCTTCCATGTTCCAGCAAATCAAGGCCGCCGGTCAGTTCCGGGTCTCCAATCAGACGAACAGCTCTTCTCTGAAGAGAATTCAACAAATGCAGTGTATGTTTGGGAGTGGAGCCCCAAACATGAGAGTAGTATTCCATAGTTGGTCGAATTTGAGCTTTGTAAAGAATTAACAGTTGTTGTGGAGTGTAAAGCTTTCTGGTTTAAAATAATATTTCCAAACTTTTGAGAAGCTCTCCTTGCTATGCCTGCAACATGTTCATGCTAGGACATATTTGCTCCCAAATTAACGCCCAAAAAATTGAGTGACGATGCTAGGGGAATGGAGTGCCCCGACATAACTATGTGGGGTTCAGCAACGTTAACTCTTTTAGAAAAAAACTGCCGCCTGGGGTTTTGTATCGTTAAATTCCACTTGGTTACTGTCATCCCAAGATAGAATTTCTTCCAGGTCTTTGTTAAGTTGAACGACCTCCTGCTATCTGCGGATATTCGCCTGAGTAGCCGATGTCCGAGCTTTCAAAGTAAATGAAGAGATAAGAGTACTGTCGTCTGCAAAGCTGTATATTGGATTCGCGGTTTTTTCCAGCAGATCGTTAATGTAAATGAAAAAGAGAGTAGGAGACAGTATGGAACCTTGGCGCACACCAGCGTTGATAGTGAAGGTATTAGAATGAAATCCGTCGACCGCCTCTCCTAAAGAACGCTCTTTAAGGAAACTCTCTGAGGAAACATGAAAGTCACAAACATAACTTTTCAGACATACCATAAGAGCGTAGCTTAGCCATCATGTCAAATACGGTCGAATGCCTTGGATATGTCAAGAGCAACCTCTCGAGATTCTCCAAAGTGTTCAATTGCGTTGTTCCAAACATGTGTTACATAAGTCAGAAGATCTCCTGTTGATCTATGTTTACGAAAGCCATATTGGTGATCGCTAATAATGTTGAATCGTTCAAGATATTTTAGAAGATGCTGATTGATAACCTTTTCGATGACTTTCGATATTAATGAAAACTTTCACGATTAGATCATTATCACTTTATAAGACTCATCTTCCAAGAGATACGAATATAGTGAAATATTTTTTATAAATTATGGATAGCAATATCCCTAACATTTAGGTTTGTGATACACAAGTAGTTCTTTTTTAGTATTAATAAAATCTTAAATTTGCAGTGATTTTACACTACAACTGCAATGACAATTATTTAATTAGGGTCGAACCCATTTAGTGGTTCTATTATACAAAGCTTTTACAAACATTAAAGGTAAGACTCAGGCACAGAATAAAATTCGACTCCTATTAGAAATAAAGAAAAAAATAACATGCAGCTACATTACGGAAAAATTGAATCTGAAACTGTAATTTTAAATGTATTGGCAATTACAAATATTTACCACTAATAATTATATAGAATTTAAATTGAATGGACTTTGTTTTTAAAATTTTATTGTATTTAAATCTGAAAATTATAACTTTTGGAAAGTTTAGGTTTGCTCTAGCATATTTCTGTAGTGGTTCGAAGAAACATGGTAAACTAAATATGCATCATTTAAATGACACGTCGTGTTTACTATATCATTTCTAAATTCTACCAAAAGTTTGGAATGAAATAATGAGGATTTCTACAGGTCAGTCAATAAGTTCTGAAAGCGAAAATGAAACCAGACGAATTAATAAGTTGAAGTACATTTATTCTTCGGTATAATCTCCCTTAGGCCCAATATATTTTTTCTAGCGATTTTTCAGTTCATTTAGCCCATCTCTGAAGTGGTTTTCGGGAAGACCTTCAAAATATGCATCTACGGATGCTATCACCTAATCATTTACTGAAAACCGCTTCCCACGTAAAAGTATTTGATGTTTGGGAACAGATGGAAGTCAAACGGAACTAGATCTGGCGAATATTGTAGTTGTTCCAACAATTCTTACTTTAATCCGACCAGTTTTGCCGTTGCCAAAGCACCTCTGTGAGCAGGTGCATCGTCATAATGAAAGATTTTTTTTTCTTCTGCAAACCGGGCTTTTTCTCAAGAATTTTCTTATCCAGCTAGTCCTAAATGTCGCAATAATACTCTCCTGTGACTGTTTTACCGGTTTGAAGGTAATCAACTAATAATACTCCTTTTGCATCCCAGAAAATCGATGCCGTAATTTTTTTTGGCGACTTTGACCACTTTGGCTGCGTTGGAGCTGAATAACCGGGCTCAGTTTACTGTGCGGTTTATTGTCGCAGCTCAGAATCATACTGGTAAACCCAAGTCTCATCCATAGTTACAAATCGACACACAAAATCAATTTTATTCCTTGTGAAATGAGCCGAATTTTGTTTAGCAAGTTTCTGTCGAGTGCGTTTTTGTTCCAACGTTAGCAAATGCGGCATCCATTTGGCATTGTGAATAGCGTTCTCATGCCGAAAATATTAGTTAAGGTCTCATGTACTGATCCATATGAGATGCCTATAGCCTTAGCTAAATCATTCATAGTTAATCTTCCATTATGATATCTTGTACTTGTACAACGGTTTCTTCTGTTGCTTCAGTTCTTGGACGTCCCGAAGTGGATCATCATTTACGCTTGTACGACCATGTTTAAACTCTATAGTCCATCTATGAACATTTGGAAATGAAGGAGCAGACTCGTTTAACACTTTTATTAACTTCACATGGATCAGTTGCTGATAAACCTTCCAAAATAAAGAATTTTATCACCGCACGATATTCGATTTTTTCCGTTTTTAACTCAAACACGACAGATCGACTTGAGATTTGGGGTGTGTTCCTATGACAGATGAAGCTTTAAAATGATGTTCAATATTTGGTTCAAGTGATGCTCCACAGGAGTAGCTTTCAACACTTACTGATTGACCGATATTACCATTACGGAACCGCGGGCACATGTTATATGAAGTAACTGAATTTCTAAGAAAATATATAACTATACCAAATAAGAGGAAAATGAACAATTTTATACATTGTATAACCTGCATTGGATAAAGCTATTGTGTAGTATCCAATTCTTAAAAATCATTTATCTCTTTCAGGAAAGGTGTTTATTTTGTCAGCTTGGCTGAACTCTATTATATTAATTTAATAATATCCTCTCGGGAGGTTCTTAATAATGAGAATAACAGATTGCAGGTGACGCACGTGTCCCGGCACAGGAGCTGGATGACTCGACACAAAAAGTAGATTAATAAAGGCGTGACAAAGTTCCCAATTCAAATCCAGTAAGAGGGCTCCTGGAAAAATGTTTCAATATTTTGGATTTTTATAGGGTGGTCTTGTAACAAGTTATTAAAATATTTTGGACATGCTCTCAAAGACTGTTCAAACTATATATTTGGAAACAAAAACTGGAAATATTTAAAAGCAGCCTTCCAAAAAATTTCGTTTATTTTAAAAAAATTTAGTAGATTTGAAAGTATCATAGAAAGCAGCACGTCATAAATTCACACAACTTCATTACATGAACTGATACAAATCACCTTCGGAACCGAGTCTCTATTAATGTACTGTTCCCACATAATGCAACAAATATATTACTAACGTCGTCATACACTTTTGGCGTGGAGTTTTATTTTGGATGCCTGAGTTTGAGCATGTCACACAATCAAATGAACTAGTTTAAGTAGAAAAAATAACTAAAGAGAGTGACCTATATTATATTATTTATATTTAAAAGATAAATAAGTTGAGCAAATTATGGTTATTTGATAATGATTCTAGGAAACTTTTAGAGCATAAAGTATTGTTTTTCAAGAAGTTTATTTTGCTACACCCATGAATAAGAATCCATGTACTCGTTCTTCAAATTTTATTTTCTCATCAAGCCGAAATAAGCAACTAATTAATTCAAAGAGAACAATAAAAAAAGTTATTTTTTCTATTGTTAGTGTTCGATACGGAACACTTATGGGACCATTTCTGTGTCTATCCGGCTGTCTGTCACACCCGTTTTTCTCCGAAACTATTTGACATAGAAAGTCGAAGTTCGTCTCAAATATCGGAATTGATAAATTTTGACTTAAGGGGTCAGTTATGAGGGGTGAAATCGGAAGGGATTTTTTTTTGCGAGGGTGTCTAATGAAAGCTTGTGAAAATACGAGTGCAAAAATATATATGGTCTGATACCTGTGCACACTTTTCTTAGTATTATTTTAAAATAATTGAAAAAAACACCCCCGTCCACTCACCTTATCTCGAAAAGAACTCAACAAAAAATTTTGAAAAATTCTGCAATAGTCTTCATAGAGTGTAGATTGAGCAAAAATTATCAAGAGTATTACCTTTGATAATTTATCTGGTATAAAAAGAATACTGAGAAAATACCGAGAACTAGCTAAATACGTACAAAATGGTAAAGGTGAATTACTACATATTACCGCACGTGGACAAAATATTTTTATTTTATTTGTTTTATAATTAAATATTTAGGCAGATTCTAGATTGAGCTAGATTGATTTATTGACTATAAGGTAGTTAAGATGCCATAACTATTATACATTACTGACTAACTTAAATTTGAGAACATTGTTTGGTGTTCAGATACAAGAAACGTATGCAATTGCCGTTATTTTGAATTCATAGCAAAGAGAGCTTCTCAAAAGCTGAGAATATTATTTCACAGTAGAGAGTTTTACATTCCACAACAACTTTTAATCCTGTACAGGACTCAAATTCGAATAACGATAGAATATTTCTTCCATGTTTGGGGCTCTGCTCCCAAACATAGTTCATTTGTTGAGTTCTATTCATAAAAAAGCTATTCGTCTGATTGGAAGTCCAAGACTTACCAGCAATCGATACCTGCTTGAAAGCTTTAACTCTACTTTGATAAAACCATATTTCTATTATTTAAAGGGTAGTTAACAATGTAAAAGAAACTGGATATTGAGGAATCGGTCAAAGCTACAAATATGCTAATAAAATTATTGAAGATACTGATTACATAGGGTTTTTAAGAATGTATTGCTTGTAAAATTTCAGTAAACTACCAGTAAAATTGGAGTAAAAATTAACTGTAACGTTACACAGAGATTAAAATTTAATTAAATTTAAATCGAGGAATCTCAGATTTCATGAATCCCGAAATTGTATTTTTTATATTTTTAAATGTATTTTTGTTAAAACTTTACTAAAACGCTCAGAGAGAAAGAACTTAAAATTTTTAAATTACAATCGGTGTCGACATATAATTTTTTTAGGTAAATACGCGTACAAGAAGTAAATAATATAGGAGCATGCAAACACTTTTACCTCTTACCACAAGAAAAAAAAAACGAATTAAAAAAAAATGTAATCATCGGTTATTTGCCCTTTTTTTTCCTTTCGGTAATTTACTTTGAACAAATTAAATCTTACAGCTGATTTAAGACTTTATTATAACAGTATGCAATACATAAAGAAATTACTTATTAAACTGGGTGATGGTTAGCTAAATAAATACTAAAGAGGACTCTTTCATTCAACGTTCTAATATCAAGAGTTGGAGATTACTGAAGATATCTTGTACAAATGTAAGTGAAACATCGAAAAGTGGTTCTTCGATTTATACGGCTAAAACCTTGATAGTGTTTTATCTGACTATAATTGGAGAAGCTTAAATTCCAATAAAAATGTTATTTTTTTACTAAAAGTCTTACCGAGTTTGCTTGCTTGTTAATTAGCTTTTTACAATAACTAATACAAATTAAAGTTATGGTGATGTAAAAATAGCTTTTAATATTTACTTACTACTCTGTAAAAAGCAACCCCTAACGCCATTAATGGGATCCGAACATCTGTGTACTGTAGACCTGCCTAATGGAATCATCCTAAATATATACCTGAAATTGATTATTTTATATAGGTTATAAAATATCATAAATAACATTTTTAAATCAATAAAATATTATTACAGAATTAAAAAATTAAATGCTTTATTTGAAGTCGAGTAACATGTATTATGAAAGATGAATATAATTTTGTACTAGAATTACACGTACACATACAGATAACAACGCAAAAAGAACATCTTAGTTGCTTGCATGACGCAAACGTGAACGGAAAAGTATATACACGTGCAAAAAGTATGAACTTTCAGTACTTGTGTAGATTCTTCTTCTTCTCCTTCTTTACAAACCACTACTTCTCCACTGCAGGCCTCGTCAAGGTTTTTTAGAATTGTCTCTATCCTATGCATCTACAGCCTGCTATCAACCTGACATCATAAGTCCATCTTTTTATTAGACTTCCAATACATCGCCTGCTCTTCCAAGGGTTTTCATTTAGTATAATTTCGTTGTCCATCTACCATCATTCGTTTTAGCCACATGCCCCACCCATTGCCACTTTAATTTTGCTACTCTTTCACTGATATCTGCAATTCTTGTTATTCTGATATCGTCGCTTTTAATGTCTTCTTGTAAATTAACACTTAAATAACATCTGGCTTTCCATGACCCGTTGAGTATGAGTCATAATTTCCAGCCCTTATGTACTTACTGGAAGCATGCAGCTCTCTTGGACATTTCTTATTAAGGTCACGGGGATATGTTTGTTTTTTAGAAAAAATCACAAATTTTGAAATGCAATCCAGCGGAGACCAATTCGCCTTGATATTTCCGCTGTTTGATTGTCGTTATCCAATCTATTCTTATGTCCCAAGTATATATACTCAATCACTCTCTCGATCTCTTCCATGCTTTTTTGCAATTTTTGGTCTTAGAAGTTTTGTTTTTGTGGCCTCCAAGAGTCCAGGAAGTTTGAAACAATTTTGGTCCTTCTAATCTTCGTGTCAGTACTACATTATCTGTGTATCGCAAGTGATGTAAATATATGCCATCGATTTTAATTCCATTCTCTTCCCACTGCCCTTTCATTCTCCAAGGCCATGATAAACAATTTTGATGGGTTCCTGGCTTTTTGGTGTTTATGATCTAATTTATCTGTTTAAGTAGTGTCGCCTTCTCACATATAAATTTTAGGGATTTCGGTATATCTTGAGTGTTAATTCTGACATAAGCTGAGGACTGCATAATTGCCGAATGTTCCAGGGAGTCGAAAGCATTCTTATAATCGATGAAAGCTAGATGCAACTTAATATTATATTCGATCCTTTTTCTATTAAAAGGATATGATCTCTTGTTCGAAATTCGTTGCGAAAGCCCGCCTGTTCGACTGGTTGTTAGTAATCGAACTTATTTGTTAGACAGTTTGTGACAATTGTAAGAAGCTTTACATATAAACAACAAGCTGATGGGGCGATAGTTCTCAAGGTTTTCGTAATTGCTTTTCTTGAATAAAAGTATGACCTCACTGTTTTGCCAATATACAGGTATTCTCTGTTCTTCAAATATGTGTTGAGTAATATCCGTATAGCTTCAAAAAGTCCATTTCCTCCCATTTTCAATATTTGAGATGTTATTTTATGTTTACCTGGATATTTCTTATTCTTTATCTATTTTAAAGCAGTTTTCAATTCATTTCGGCTTATTTCAGGAATTTCTTTCGAGCCAATGTTAAAAATATGTTTACTGATGATTTGGATTTGGTATAGTCGAGAAATAGAGTTTTGTGTAGAATTCCTTTATTTGATCCATTATTTCCTTCCTGTCAGTAATTATTTTACCTGTCTTATCTGGTAATTTTATTATTTTAGTTATATCTTATGACATCTTGAATTTCAATACTTTCATATTTTTGTTTGCTTCATTGGTGTTAATTATTAACCTTGTATTGCATTTTAAGGAAAGACGTTAGGAAAGACGTTAGAAAGTACACTATAAACTTAAACACAAAATACAATACAAGCTTTCTATATAGCTTAGTTGCTGCTGCTAAACTGTATTAACCTTTTAATCTCTTTATGAAAAGCATTCGCTTCTAATAAAACAAAATACTATTAAGTGCTTGTAACTATAAATCTGTGTTAAAACTGAGAGTTTTATTTAATTATTAAATAATATTAATTATCTTATTAATTAAATAAAATTCCTACTTAATAAACAATGGTGCACCATACTGCGTCAGACATTGTTTATAATCCATCAGCTTTATTACATAATAATAATAAAGTGAGACTAAAAGGAACGATAGACAGCGGCAGCTTTATTAAAGTGCTGCATTCTCTTGTACGTGTCAAAGGTATCTGCTTCAAAACGCCATGCTGTAATGATGGATATTTAATTTCCGAGAATATAGACACATGCCACTTATTTTCACGTAGCCATTGTTTAACACTGGTGTTTCATGAATTATTAAATTATGGAATTCTTTGAAGCTACATTTCAGAACATAACAATTTTTGGAAAAAGGAATTAACACAAAAAGTGCTTTGCAAGGTATAAAATAATATTTGTTTCACTCAATGCAGACTTGAAGTCTTTAAATTCGCCTACGTGATTCTTTAAAATTTCTATAGCCCAGTCGCCAGGGGTTTTGAGCTCCCATTAAATGTTAATAGATTGTATTTTGGTATACAGGTAGTTTTTTGGACGTAGAATACGATAATAATAACTTTGCTAATGTTTGAAGTACGCTAAACCTATAAAATCCAAAATAAAATCAAAAATTCGGTTTTTCGGTAACATCTCGAAAAGTAAAAAAGATATGGAAAAACTAATAGCCTCACGTGAAAGAGCGGGAAAATTTTACAAAAAAATGGTAAGCGATTTTTTTTTCCAGATTTTTTTTTATTAGCGTGAGAATTTATTGAAAATTGAGATAGGTGATTCAAAAAGTATAGCGCGCCAAACAAGTTAATTTGAAAATCTACGCGTACCGCTCGAAGGTTAATCGATATTACTTGTTTTTAGAGTGTAAAAAAAATAAAAGATAGCTTTTTGAAAAGGAAACTTTCAACTTTCCGATGATACTAATAGTTTTTATTTTTGTTGCTTTATAATTTGTGAAAACTTAAATCGAAATTTTTGTTTGCACAATTTTAAGAGGCATACAGTAAATTGCAAATATTTAAAAAATATAGTATTGAAAACAAAAATCCTTGTGCATATATCATTATTATACCTAAGGTTTTAATATAAGAGTAATTAAAAATAACCATACTACTCAGTATATATCACCACTACACCAAACACTTTATTTTCGCACTGGACGCGCGTTTCGCTAACCATGTTAGCTTCATCAGGAGCGATGATTGAGTCGATCATCGCTCCTGATGAAGCTAACATGGTTAGCGAAAACGCACGTCGAGTGCGAAAATAAAGTGTTTGGTGTAGTGGTGATATATACTGAGTAGTATCATTGTGCCAAAGATTCCACATTCCAACTTGGTTTAAAAATAACCATATTGTCTGTGTTATGTAAAAGTTGAGTTTCAAAATGCGAAAATTAGCCTGATGTAGTGCGCTGCCGGTGTTTTACGTAAAAAACAGTACGAAATGGTAAAAAAAGTTGGATATTTTTTTTAGTTACAGTTAAAAGTATGCTTGATATTAGAAAATCATTAAAAACTTAAAAAAAAATTTTGTGATTTTGCTCTTAAAGAAGTGTTTATGAAAACGTATTTTTTGCTTATTATTAATCATACAACTTAAACTAAAAATAAAAAACATATTTAAAGTGGGAAATGAAAGATAAAAGTCTAAGCTTTAAGCATAAAGTATTTATATTTCATTTGAACGTCCAAATACAAAGAAAACAGTTATTGAAAACACAAAAATTACTTGAAGGAATTTTGTTAATGGCGATCGAAGGAGAAATGCGCGGGCAGCGCCACCACTCAATCGGTTTTCTGTCATCTGTGCGACACTCACATAGTTTGTATACTATATGTTGTTAAATACACTTTTACATGAAAAATACTTAACTTTAAGTGTAAATTAAGTGTCGGTTGCTGTTTTGTTTCTATACATGTTTATTTACATACAAAATATTTATTTTTTATGTAAATAAACATATTTTCATTTATTTTTTTTATATACACTGACTGCCATTTTGGATCATCCATTTTGAATTTTTTAAATCTGTCTTCAGATTCTTAATTAGCACCCCAAAAAACCCCTTAGTAGACACTTTAAAAAAAAAAAATTGAAAAATTAATTAATTACGTACCCTCTGACTGCCATATTTGTTCCGCCATTTTGAATTTTTCAGCTCTGTCACCGGATTTTTAATCAGTAGCCCGAGAAACTCCATAATAGCCAATTTCAAAATATTTAGGGGTATACAGAAACATTAATTTAATCATAAATAAAGTCACACTACAACTAAAGGACCATTATATATTAAAATTTACGGTAAAACTAAAAAAAAAATAATCTGTATATTATTTTTTGTAAAATTTCCTGTTCTTTTACGTGGTGCTATTAGTTTTTCGATATCTTTTTCACTTTTCGAGATATTTGCGAAAAACGGAATTTTTCACTTTTTTTCGATTTTGTAGGCTTAACGTATACTTTAGAGCAGCAAACTTTTTTTGACTTTTTTATCGTATTCTACGTCCAAAAAATTGCGTGTAAGCCAAAATGTAGCCCATAAATATTTAATGAGAGCTTTCGTCAAAATTTGCCTCTGACGACTAGGCTATATGGGAATAAAAACTATTTAAGGCAAATTAACCGACTTAAAACAGCTCTACAAAATATAAAAGAAGTTTTTTTTTTAACCTACTCTATATAATCAACTGATTGAGTTAATGAAGTTTACATATTTGAGTAATTCGTTTCTTATTTATCTAAAATTCTCTAAAAAAAAACTTAGATTTTTTCATTTTAACATAAACTTTAAGCTTTGAAATTCGGTCGATCGAATTAATAGGTTATGAAAATTTCTACAACCAGATTCACTAAAAGGGCCTATTAGTTAGATTTAATCTATGTTAGTTGTCATGGAAGTTAAAACTTTTAGTTGTCCAGTTGATTTTTATTTTTGACATTGTTATATTTCGTATGGTAAATATAGACAAAAAATGTTTTAATCAATTAAGACTTTGGAACAAGTGGGGAAAATAAATAGTTCGAAGAACTGTAACTTGTTATTTTACTTTTATCGAGTAAATTACAAATTAGAATGAATCGTCTTTGCTTATACTGCTCGCTTCTTAACTTGTTGGCCTACTGGTGATCTTGTGTTTTAAATTTCTGTAAAGTTAACCTCTAATGACTCAGGAAGTCAAAGTTTAATATATATATATATATATATATATATATATATATATATATATATATATATATATATATATATATATAATATAATAAACATGTTTTGAAACAAGAACGATTTCAATTTTTTTATTTATGAAGCTATTACATCCAAACGTACACTTCAGACAAAAATCAGTTGGTTAATTTATGTTTCTAGTTTAATTTCTCGTTTCGGTTTAAGAAACTAAGATAGTTTACATGTGCCCATATAACATATTTCTTCATTTTTTTGTCAAAAACTCCTTGACCTTCAGTTATTTATTTTCAAAAAATATATACTTCCATTGGATCCAAAAACTGACAATTTTGGTTAGAACGTGTACCATTAATATGAATATTATTTTGATTCACGATGCACGCTTTAGACGTCTGGAAAATGCATTTCATTTTAGGTGTCAGGATCTTGGAAACTATCTGATTTAAATACAGAGTGTGCTACATATAATGTGTCTCAAAATGATGATAGGATCTAAGTGCCCAAAATATACAGGCTGCAAAAGGATACAAACTATTTACCTAAAACCTTCTTATTTTTACTGTTATTTCTTTAATAAATAATAAAAAGGTTGAAAGGATCACTTATTTTTATTAAACAATCTTGTACATATATGCCACATATTTTCACATGCCTATTTCTTAACAATGATTTATTGAATAATAATTTTTTATGAGGGAAATCCTTAAATCGCTACAAGAGTTAATACGTGCAAGATAACACTTTGTTTTTGATGTTTTGGTTGGTGGAAAACTGTCTTGGGTAGCTCATTACAAAGCTATGCAGTTCTCGATATAAAAGGGTTCCTAGATAGGGAGAAGTGAGAAGGGGCAATCTAAATCTCATACACATGTGAAGTATTAGTACGATTTGTTGTATTCATGGCAAGAGAGTTCCAAGTCCCGAATTAGGCAAATAGTACTTACAGAATTAGTATAGCAAATGCGGCGTATATTTCAGAACAGGGCCTGAATCGTCTAATTATAGTTTTATATTTGAAAAAGTATTTTCTAGTAAAAAATATTATTTATAACTTTTCTGAAATTTCCTTTGCTATGCACGCGACATAATTAAGAGAAAATCCATTTGTTCTCAAGTACAACTCTGGGTAGTTAAATGCCAATGGAATTAAATCCCGACATAATGGGTCTGGTTCTGTAAAGTTACATTTAAAAAAATAACCGGCCAAGAGCAAGTCGGACTTGCGTAATTAGTGGTCAGTACGTTGAATGAAAATTTTGTTACGGAGGTATAAAATGATTAATGACTTCACAAAATATATCCCAAATGAGTTTTCAGCAAAGTTTTTTCCGATCTTTTCTGAAAACTGATAACCTTGAAATTTTTGTTTTTTTATATATTAGATAAGTTATGAAAGGTAATGCACTCGTGATTATTTTCGTTTAATCTACACCCTGTAAAGAATATTTCAGAATTTTTTCAAAATTTTCTGACTAGTACTTTTCGAGATAAGGGTTGGACACAGCGATTTTTCGCAATTTTTCAAAAATAATACAAAGTTTGCGCAATTATTACATTATATATATTTTTGAACTAGTGTTTTTACAAGCTTTGATTTGACATCCCACTCGATGACCTGGTATTATTTTTTCTTTTCCGATTTTACCTTCCAAAATTAACCCCTTAAGTCCAAATTTAACTCTCAAAACTACACGGCTTTGATGAGGCCATCAATTCCTATATTAGAACCAAATTTCGCCTTTCTATGTCAAATAGTTTCGGAGAAAATCTGGTGTAATAGACGGATATACAGACACCGAAGTTATCTTACAAGTGTTTCGTACGGAACACTTAAAAAAACTACTGCCGTAGTTTTGTACTATTGAATGCTACTTAGAACTATCACCTCTAGATTTTTTTCCAAGTCTTTGTAGAATTTGACTTTCGCAATGTGATCTATCAATAGTTGTTTAAAATACTCTTGTTCCTACTTATAGGTATCGGTTGAAATCCAGTAAAAAGAAAATTTATTCCAGTATGTATAATATTTGGCTTAATCTTAATGTTGGTCATATTGAAAGGTTTTATCAAAATTTCTAATTGAGTATATTAATTTTTACTTGCTTTCCATTAACCTAAAAATGTAATTATCGTCTTTAAAATCCTGTTATTGCGCTCCTACCTTTGCTGCTGGACCAATTATCGTATAATTTTGTTCTATAAATTTCTCTGCTGTTAAAGAGTCCTTTTAAGTGTCACTTTTTATGACCGGATAAATTTAAAGCATCAAAACTTTTTTCAACGCTAATGAGGCCCAAGATAAACTTTTATTTACGTTAATTTTTTTAATAGACTGATTATAATTAATTTCCATAGAAATGATTTGAGTTGATGAAAAATTATATTGTAAAACTTTACTCCCTATATATTTTAGTAGCTTTAAATTAATAATGGGAATATATACACAACACACACACACACACTCATACACACACATAAACACACACACACACACACAGCCGGACGTTCCCATATGCACCCGCACGTACGATCCCCCACTTACACACACACACACACAGACATAGACACGAATATATACACATACACGTACACGTACCCGTGTAGGTTATTTGTGGGAATGCCTGCTCCTCCTCCCAACATACAGAGTGCTTTCTGCTTCTAATATATAGTGCCTCCTGCTCCCAAGACACAATCATAATGCTTTCTTCTCCTCTCAGGTTACAATCTAAGTATAGTATGGTAGTCAAAAAAGCAAAACAGAAAAAAAAACCTTTATAGAAGAACATATCAAACACGGATTTGCTTTAGTTACATAAATTTATGGACATTCACATTGATATATTTGCCTTTTCAGTTTATTCCTCAAGAATTAGCAGTTTACGATGGTACTCGTGTAAATTATCTCTTTTACCCATTTACGAGAAACATGTTACCTTTTGAAGGCCAAAAATTGGTCAGTTAGTCAGATCTTTACCACGGTTTATGCTGAAACACTGGACTTATTGAAACTACAGGAGTCGAAAATATTTCAAAAGATGTAGTAAAGGTATACCGATCTCCTTACCAAATTTATGTTAAAGGGAACGAACAAACCATTTTTTTTTTAGTTCTAATATGAGCCTTAACAGTATTCCAATTAAATTGGAAACAATACTGAGTAAGTTTAAAAAGATTCCAGATTTTATTTTCATAAAAGTATTAATCTATGACACTGTGGATTAGCAAATGTTAAATTATTATATGTTTACAGAAACTACTTTAAATAAAAAATACATTTAGTTAAATCTGTTTTTATAAATATAGATAGAACCATAGAAAATATATCAAGAAAACTGCTTTACATATTACATTATTAAATTTTTCTTGTAAGCGATTTAATATTATTATTTTTATAACAAGACAAACCTTCTCTCGCACCAGGAAAATGGCACCAAAAATGCAGAATTTAGGTCAATGCTTATTCTTATGGGATTTTACGTCCGAGCATACAGAGCCTTATTTATTTGGGAACCTACATGGTCAACAAATTCATTTTTTTATGAACAATTAATTCTAATGTTTTAGTCCCATTTTTTGGTATAACTAAGGAACGTAGATTAATTAAACTTACTAAAAATTGTTAATAATCGTTATTTAAAAAATAATCAATTAGAAACATTTCTAAGGAACTCATAAAATTTTTAGGTACCTAATATTATTTTATTCTGAATTAAAATATAACAAAAGAATAAGTGGAATTTTATAAATATGTTTTACAAAATAATACTAACGATAATATTAGATAACATAAAGTAAATTATAAAAACCAGCTAAAAAATATGTGTTACAATTTGTATTTACTTACAGCTAATGTTAATAATAAACTAAAAATGTCTTTATCTCTTAATAATGAGAGGATGGCGGAGAACTTTAACGAATTGAAGATATTATTACCTCTGGACCCAACCAGATCATCATCATCATCCCATATGTGGCTGGGTTGGCGTTTGTATATTCTTATATAGTTATCTGGTACTGGTGACGGGGTAGTCTAACCCCTTATTTCAGTTATCTTCTTCATTTAATTCATCGCTATCAGTCTCTTCTTCTCTAGTGATTCCACACCATCTCAAAAATCATCCGCTTCTTTTTCTTAAGATTGAGATGCTGGGAGAGTAGAGTTATTTTTTTCTAGTGATTCCACACCATCTAGAAAATCATTCTCTTCTTTTGGTTCTGTGAATTGGGGGGATTAGGAAAATAATATCACTAGCACCCCCTTCGACATCATCGTTCCTGTCAACTTCATCTTGACTGTTAGTGGTTGTGGCTCTCATATCAACAGTTTTCATATTTCTGCTAGTAAACGTAATTAAACGAGTTGGGTTTCATTTTTTGTTTTGGAGACGAGGAGTATGTAACGAACTTAAGCGACGCACGGAATAAAATTATGCTAAATTTGGCTCTTATTATCGTGAATCGAAGAAAGACAAGGACAAAGACAAGGTGAATTTTTTATGTGAGGTTTTTAACCACCAATATCTTTTATGTGCACTAGCGGTCATTATCGCTAAGTGAGCAAATACTAAGATTTATATTTAAATACAATTTTTGATAGCTCTTCAGTTAGGGGGGCTAGGAGTAGTAGTACAAGATAGCTTATTGTGTACTGACTAAGAACAAGTCTTCGTAGTGCCTTTTACCCAAATGTAGGGGCAACAGTCTCGAAAACCTTCAACCACTCCCCTAGCTTAAAACATCCCTAAGATCATTTAACTATCGACCTCTTTTATTTAGGGTTTGGAAAAATCAATGTCGTTACTTATTTGGTTAAAGTTAAGTTGCCTCGAAGCTCAAAAGAGTATTAATGCTAAAAATCGACTGGTTTTTAGCATTAATACCCGTTTATAAAACCAGAACTCATTCCTCTCCAAGTCTCTTTAGTTTTCGATTCGAAATACTCGTATATTTTTTCTCCGGTAAATATGGATTTTCGTAGATCTATTTTTTTTCCGTCAACAATTCGAGAACGTTTGTGATAGTAGTCAAGATGTTACTGCAATTATACTGCAAAATTTCACTATTAATGAGAATGATATTACAACTCTTATTTTTCACATGCCTTTGTCCTTATCATGATCTCAAGCATGCACAGTATTAGCGCGAAGAAATTGCAAGGTTAAACTTAGTATTCATTTATTTCATGGTTAAGGACACCGGTTATTGGTATTTGTTGGATCAACACAAGTTTCTAAATTAAAATTCCATCTAGCAGGTTTCTATCACTTCCTTCAATATTCCCACGGTAATACGAATGTGCAATAAATTTCGCATTACGCACACTATAGTGCCATTGTGCCAAAGATTGCAAAATCCCAACATAATCGGAACACTCATTAACAGTTGTTAGTGTTATTTGCAATAAAATATTATAATCTCAATTTTACCGTAGTTTCTCAATGATTTGTTCAGGTTAGTTCAGTAGGAAAAAAAACAGACCCTACCATAATAACGATAAGAATAATGAACTTCAAATAACCTCTCTTGTAAGTTCCTAAATAAGGAAAATCATTATCCTTAATAAAGGTTTCTCTTATTTTATTTCAATACTGCGAAACCTCCAAATGGTGGGCGCATGCTACAAATCAAGATAAAGACAGTGGCCCACCAAAATAAGCCTTGCAAAATCTTTCTATTGTCTCAAAATTCAAAAACCTTTAAGGAAATTGTGAGTCAAATCATAAAAAATAAGGATAAAAGGAAATTGACATTATCAACTAATAAAAATATTTCCAGTTCTACTAATATTATTGCGGGCAATGATATTGATATAACTGATAGCGGTAGGGGAAAAGAAGATAGCATTTGCCCTCAAGACCCACTTTATTATAATTCAAACGATTCTTTTACGCACTTACAGTACAACACGAAATTTCTGTAGGCTCTTTTCGGTTTGCCAAACAAATATTAAACCAAGTACACACCTTTTCAACTTTAAGTTATTGCCCCATCAGAAATATTTCATAATTCAACAAATATTACTTTAAATTGTGATTTGGTCACTGAAAGTAATAATGAAATTAACAAAATTCAATCACAAAATTTTAATGAAAATAATAACTTATCTCAAAATTTAGGTATAATTGAAGAAGACAATAACGCAGTAAAAAGTAGTTCAAATGAGGTATCTCCAGCTAAAAATGATCTAAAAATTAATGAACTCCTGTCACACACTTTTAAGAAAAGTAATGTCTCCAATCAAACTTTCGTAATAATTGGAGATAGCGTTGACAGGGAGTTAATAGGTAATAATTCTGTCTAATGGCCAGTCAATTCCGTGCGGTTAAATTAGACAACTATCGCCTTTACTAAATTCAAATTTTGATATAGTTTCGCAAGATGAAAATGTGCTTTAATTTCAAAATTCAGTTTCGACCGAAACGGTAAATATTTATGAGAGTAAAGAAATTCACACCAAATAAAAATTACGTTTGAAAAAATATTCCTTTATTAGAAAATAAAAAGTTAAAAATAAAAGATACCAAAAACCATTTTCAAAAATAAGAAGTTTAGTTTTTATGTTAGATTCTCTGTATAGTATTCAAACCAACAACATTTCAAAAGAAGTGATAGATAAGTAGAAGCGAATTAAAGAAGTCGTTGACGAACTGATAAAATCTATTCTCTAATTTTAAAACTAACATCCTTCTCTCCCGTCCATTTCGCCACCCTATTAAAGAAACAGTTTTTTTCAATTCATTTTATTTCAAATCTAATTCAGAGCAGCTTCACTAGAAGAGCCAATTAGAAGACAAAATGATAAACACTTGTAATTCATGTCAGAAAAGTTTTATCAGAAAAGACAATTTAATCCGCCCATCCTAAAAAACGGTCTGACTCAAAAAAGTGCAAAAAGCTGTTAAAAACATTTAAAAAATTGAACGGAGCAACATCCATTAAAGTGCCAGGTTACAGTTTTTGTGAACCTAGAACAAAATTAGAAAAATTTATTGGATGAAGCTAGTAAAGAGCATGACCTGGCATACTCACAATCAAATGTCAGAAAAAAAGACACTGCTGCTGATAAGATATTATCTGAAAAAACTCTGGCTGAGTTCAAAGCGCTACTTTAAAAAAAAAAAACAGATACTCTAGAAATAAATGCTACAATGAAAATTAAAAGAAAATTAGGTATGGGGCCTAGAAAAGAAGGAAAACTACAAGAAAAAATCGGGTTAGAAATAGAATATCATTATCTCAAGCTATCAAGCAAGCTCGAAAGGAAATCGAAGGAAAACAATTTAGAAGTTTAAAAGATCGTATTATAACTGCAATACAGTTAATAAGAAATAGTGATAAAGTAGTAAATTCTAAAGCAAGAATAATACGAATTCCCAAAACTGGAGGGCTTCTATCACTGGTACTCTTATTTGCTGGCTTGTTGGCTTCGGGCGTTCTTGATAGTTTCGCGACCTCCATCTGAGTTAAATTCTTATTTTCATAGCGACAAAAATAAAATAAGAATTGGTAAAATATAATTATGAAACTTTTAATCACACTAACTGAGATCAACTGTGTCTAAAATTTCTTTATAATCTTAGATCATAACCAACCTCCTTTCAGTCTTCATAAGAGTATTAAAGAATTACGTCATATAATTTGGTTATTAGTGGTAATTCTGCTACTTTAACAACAGAATTTAACCCTCCGATATATCTCGAAGAAAATATTGATTATTATTGAGCTGGTAAATTTTAAGACTTTTAAGGCAATCCCCAATATTACTGAGATCAACAATATAAAGATTCATTATAAAAATAACCTAACCACCCTCCAGGTATCTCCGAATTAAAAGATATAAACAAATATTTATAAAATTATTACTCTAAAAATGGTATTAATTTTATTATCCTTGCAAATAATAATACCTTACGTACACATCTTAAATCATCAGTTTCAATAACCTTTCAGAATGGAACGACTGGTACAGTATTAGGGTTTGAAAATGAACTATTAGAACCTAATATAGAACATATATCAGATTATCCTGCAGAAATTATGGAAAAAAAATTAATAAATGTTGATTGTAGTATCGTCGAAACTAGTTTATATAATACATTAATTTTGTCCCAGTGTAGCACCTGGTATAAAATATTAGAATTACCATAAAATCTTATATATTGTCCAGTGACTGCTAGGATAATGAATAAAATAAAATACTAAATCAGGAGTCTGAACTTGTCAATTTTGGGGGGGAAGCTATAACGATAAGATTTCACCTTAAAGAATTAAATGAACGATGGCAATTCTATATTACAAAAAACCGGACAGCTTAAATCTTATTACAAAGCCTGATATAAAAAAGCTTAAAAAAGAAGAGAACAAATGCATTTTATTTAGTAATAAATCAAACCCACGAAGGTTAACGCATCAAATAAACAATTTTGGTTTTAAACTTAAATAGCAATGGAATGTCTTAATGTTAAAGAAAGCATTCCTTTGGATAAATTAATTTTAAGATGGGAAATACTTTTTTTCAATCCCTTTATTCCTACAAATGGCATAATGACAAAATAAGAATTGCTCAGCAGAAAAGAATGAAATGTCTTGAAAAAGTGAGATTTATTTAGAATTATAAGTATCTAGACAAGACAATATTCCATTAAAAACATTAATCAACACTGCAACAGCATTCTTATTTAAAAAATTACGTAATACTTTAAAAGGTGTTACTATCGATTCTGTTCGACATATCGGAACAACTTTTACATTTCAGGGCTACATATCATTAATGTGCGACCGATGTTTCGACTTCTGTCACTCTCGGCCAAAAAAAGCACCTACCAGCCGAAGATTTGGCCGAAGGCGAAGTTTTGCATCTAGCCGTCAAAATGATGAAAACTAACAAACTATTACGAATGACGTCAGCGCAGCAGATCTCTTATTTCAAAAACTGTAGAATATTTTATATTAAATAAGATGAGTGAAGCTTTTCTTTATTATTTTAAATAAAAATTACATTATTACTATATATAAGCTAAAGTAAGATATAAATAATGTGTGTTTGATTGACCAAAGGTATAACACTAAATACTTAATTAATAATTTACTCTACGAGACAGATTTTATTCTAATTAAGACTGTTAATAATATCATTTGCTTTAACTAAATTGCATTGTTCAAACCCTGGCTTGTTACTATTGTACTGCTATACAGGGTGCCCCATATGTATGGAATAATGATTTCCCAGCATTTATTAATCAGTGTAAAAAAAAATATTTAAGTAAAAGTTATAGGGTGTTACACGGCGCACATGCTGACGTTGACAATAAAATGTTTTGAACTCTCAGTTCGAAGAAACTACGCCATCTTGATTTTTTTTAAAACGGAAACCCCTGTATATTATTTTATTTTTGTGTCCTACTAAAAATTCTAGTATTATTTGTCTAACATACCATATGTCTAAATTGAACTGTTTTGGAAATTATTGTCATTTGAAATTTTAAGTAAGAAAAAGAGAAAAAAAAAACTACTACTCTAGGTTAACGTTTTAAAAAAATTCAAAATGGCAAAGTAACAGCTGCTCAAAGTTGACTCCTTGAATTTACTACGTGCAACGCCCAGGTCGCTATAGTACATTAAAATAAATTTTAAAAAAAATCTAGAGTAGGGTGTGACTTTAAATTAATTTAAATTTACCAAAAAAATTAAAAATTGCGAATTTGGGACCATTTTGAAAAAACGAACCTTTTTTTATAAACAATCGTCGAAAAATAATTTTTGTAATTAACTTTTTATAATTTTTCGCATTCATTCAATGATCAATAGATTAATGAATATTTGTATAAAATTTCAAGTAAATCTGTGAATTACTTTTTGAGCCACTTTGCACGGCGAGCGAAATTTTACGTTTTGAGAAAAACACGTTTAAAGTTTTTGGTAATTTTTTTAGCCGAGGCACTTAGTGTATTCCTTCTTTTTCATATCCTTAGACTTATTACCTGACTAATGTCGACGGCAAGGGCGACTTGGACGATAATTGGGTTCATTTTTATCAATTTTTCGAGTCAACATATAAACGTGAAGCGACTGAACCGATCAGAGACGGTCTCTTTCATGACACGATTGGTGCATTTAGAGTTTGAGTTTCGATATAAAACTTGGGGAGGACATTCTTCACATGTTAAACTAACTTTTCATAAAAAATAACCGTCAAGTGCAAGTTGAACTTGCACAATTAGTGTTCCGTACGTTAGATATTGTAGTTTTTAAAAAAAAATTTTGTTAGAGTGGTATAAAATGATCAGTGACTTCACAAATTTAATAGAGGACTAACTATTCTTGCTAGTCCAAATGAACGCAATTTAAGGAAGCATAGTCCGAGAAGAAATTCCAAAGGAGAAACTAGGGATTTATGTTAAATTTTATCATTTTTGGTGAATAACCATTCACAAAAATTCAGCCCTTATCTTACTTTTCCCTGCGCAACTTCGCTATTATTAACAAAACATCTAAGTACATATTTGTCTTCGCCACAAAATTATGAAGTTATAAACGTGATCCGTTGAGTTAAAGCTCTATAATCTTCTCATTTTTATACAATAAAAGTTAAAATCAAAATCTAATCCCGATCTTTCTATAAAAATATTTTGGTGTACGTCACATTGAAGTTTAAAAACTTTTAAAAAGCTTTTAACGAAGTTGTAAAAGGTTTCTAGACTTTTATTATATGCAGATTCCTTCGTGACGGTATCTAATGGAACAGCTCTTCTATGATAATTATATTGAGCTCCGCTGGAAAATTTTAATGCACTTTATCGCCATTTAATTTACTATAGATGATTTTACCTTTAAAAATAATGAGATTGATTTAGTAAATTAAATATTTTAGGTGCTTAAAATTTATTACAAGATTATATTGAGATATCTATAGAAGCACTAATCTTTTTATACCTTTTTTTATATATATACATATATAGAAGGGGACCAACATTGTGGCATACATCAGAAGTAATACTTCCATACAAAAAGGGAGATATCAGAAAGTTGGCCAATTACCGCCCGATTAACTTACTATCTCATATTTATAAACTTTTGACTAAAATCATCTCCAGTAAATCAAATAACCGGTCAAGTGCAAGTTGAACTTGCGCAATTAGTGTTCCGTACGTTGATTGCTTTTAAAATAAAAAAAAAATTATTACGGAGGTATAAAATGATCAGTGACTTCACAAAACACACCCCAAATAAGTTTTCAACAATGTTTGTTTCCAATCTTTACTGAAATCTGATGACCTTGAAATTTTTGTTTTTTATATACCAGATAAATTATTAAAGGTAATGCACTCGTGATAATTTTCGTTCAATCTACACCCCGTGGAGAATATTCCAGAATTTTTTCAAAAATTTTTTGATAAGTACTTTTCGGACAGCGATTTTTCGCAATTTTTTAAAAATAATACAAAGAAAAGTGCGCGCAAGTATTACATTATATATATATTTTTACTCGTGTTTTCACGAGCCTTCATTTGACACCACACTCGACGACCTAGTAAAAATTTTTTTTTTTTTTTTTCACTTTCGATTTCACCCCCCAAAACTAACCCCTTAAATCAAAATTTAACTCTCAAAACGACATGGCTCTGAGGAGGCCATCAATTCCTATATTATTACCAAATTTCAACTTTCTATGTCAAATAGTTTCGGAGAAAATCGGGTGTGACAGACAGACAGACAGACACTGAAGTGATCTTATAAGTGTTCCGTACGGAACACTAAAAATAAGTTTCCTACCAGTCATGCGAACAGGCTGGTTTTAGATCCGGCTATAGCACTTACAGACAATGAGAAATATCATAGAGAAGAGCAATGAATACCATTTCGAACTCTACATAGCCTTTATAGATTATGAGAAGCCTTTTGATTCTGTCGAAATATCGGCAATCATCAATGGCTTGAACAGTTGTAGAATTAATTCTAGATACACTACCCTACTCAACAATATATATGAAAACGCAAAGATTTACATAAAACCTAGTACAGAACAAATACGTATAGGAAGAGGCGTAAGACAGGGAGTTACAATCTCTCCTAAGCTATTTATTACAGCTCTAGAAGACGTATTCCACCAACTAGATTGGACAAAGAAAGACCTAAAGTAGATGGTGTGCCATTTAAGTTTCGCAGACGATATTGTAGTCATCAGTAGTAATCCACATGAGTTAAAAGAAATGATAAATGAATTAAATTTCCACTTAAAGACAACTGATCTTAAAATGAATGAAATAAAATAAAAATATTAACCAACACTAATAACAATATAATTATAAATTTGGAAGAAACATATTTCGAGATTGTTAAGGATTATGTGTATCTGGGGCAAAAAAATACTACGACGAGAGATAGTGCCTCGGATGAAATTGCAAGAAGAATCAGAGATAAAGCCATCCCAAATAAGTGCTTCCTACCCGTAATTACATATGGCGCTGAAACTTGGACACTGAATAAAGCCGATATAGAGAAACTAGCTCGGACCCAAAGAGCACACGAAAGACTGATGATCGGGATAGAAAAAGAAACAAGTGGATACGTAAACAAACGAAATTAAAGGATATTATAGAGCACATGGTAGAAAGAAAGTGGCAATGGGCTGGACACGTAGCACGTACGACCGATGATCGTTGGACCAAGCGAACATTAGAATGAAGACCACGAGAACAAAATAGGAGCGTAGGACGTCCCAAAATAAAACGGCGGGATGATATACAGAGGGTTGCGGATATTGGATGGAGGACACAGCTACAAATAGATTGAGATGGAAATTCAGGGGGAAGGCCTACATCCAGCATTGGATAGAATTAGGCTTATGGTGATAGTGATAGAAGGGGAAGGAGCAGATTTTGTAGGTTGGGATATATAACAAAATTAATACAGTATGACCCAAGCGTTTGGAATTTCAGGGAAGGACCATCCTCAGTGCTTAGAATATACAAACGAGATAATTGGGACAGGAAATAGCGAAAAAGGTGCTTATCAACCAAACTCACTCATTACTCAGTATATATCACCACTAAAAACCAAACATTTGATTTTTGCACTTGAGGCGCGTTTCACTAAACATGTTAGCTTCAACAAGAGCGATGATTGACTAAAGGTAAACTACAAATCTACCTTATTTATACTTCACCTAACATCTGGCTTAGCAAGGCGGGACTAATATCATGGGCGAAGCCTTTAGTTCTGATCGAGTAACCAATAGAGGTGACTATAAGAAATAGGACCTCTGTGTTTATTTAAACTACTTTCACATTTTATAATTTCAATATTTTCTTATGCGTTCAACAATATATTATCAGATACATCTTTAATTAATCTTAAATTATCTAATGTTACAGTTTGATCAGCTTCAAGAGGATGTTCGGCAATGCTAGATTTTTCTGTTCTGCCGTATCTTATATGTGCTAAATGCTTTTCTTGTAATTAGGAATCTTGTCTTGGGAATTTCCTCAAATTGTCTGAGGATGTATATACTAAGATAAGGTCAAATACCTTATTGAGTTTTCTGCTATATTTAGGATTATATGATAAGGAAACACAATTGGTGTTATTTGCCTCGCGTGTACAAAAGGTGAAATTTTGAATATTTAACTAGAATTTATGTCTGTTTAATAACTTGTTCATTAGGTCATCATCATAATTATTAACTCTAGTTATATCCCTAATACGATTCCTTTCATTATTACATTTTACTTCATCCAGAAGAAAAGTGACCAAACGATGACCTCAAAAATGTAATGCTGCTAATTTTTTTGCTTGCAATGAAATGAATCATTAGGAATATATTTGTTTGTTACTGTGTCTTTTCTATAGATATCGAATTCTAACTTATTATTATTTTTAATAAATAAAGAAAATATCTAGGAATGGTAATTATCCTTTGTTCTCAATTTTGTAAGAAAATTTAATTGAATCATATCGGCTATTTAATATGCAAACAAAATCATCATCTATATTTCCTTTTTTTGTATCAAAAATAACGAACATATCATCCACATACCTATACCACACCCTTGGGAAATACTCAAATTCTTTACTAACTTCGGTTTCAAACTTACCTTTGGCTATGAAAGGTGATAAGCAATTATCCATAGCTGTACCTTCTTTCTGAACATAAAATTGAAAATAATTTTATTCGATACAAAGTTTAGATAATGTTAAGTATTCAAGAATAATTTCGTCCTCACAATCATTCGTCGTAGTTAAATCTTGGAGATATTGCAAAGTTTATGATATTGGCACACATGGGAATAAAGAATAAACATCAAAAGAAATTAAGTTTTCACCAATTGAATTCTAAAGAATTTTTCACTGAAAAAGTAATTAATGGTAAATTCTCAAAATCTTTTGATAACCATTTTAATTTCAAATATATGGGTGATCCGTCCAATGAAACAATGGGTCGCATTGCCTTTTCAGGTTTGTCAATTTTGGGCAAGCAATACAATTTTGGTATGATCGGATTACTCACATTTAATTTAAATTTTCGCGAATCGGAGATAAATGTAAAAGAATAAGAAGAAGAAGAAGAAATGTAAGAACAGTTCGCAGATTTTTTGAGTACGATAACAGCTGAAAGCTTTTCTAGTGTTGAACTTTATTAAGTAACGTTTTAAGGCACGTTGTTAAAAAATAATATCGGTCTTCTTTGACTACACATCGGTAATAGTGGGTGGTATTTCTGTAGAAATTTACAGCAGAGTATGAAGCAAATATTTCAACTAACAAGTAGACTTTTCCAACAGATTCTAATAGTACTGTCAAAAGATATGAAAAGTTATGTCGATTTCTTGTTGACTTCTTTTCCGAACACTAATAAAGGGGTTAGGGTTAATGACACACTTTTTTACATTTCCAATTTGACTAATGTTTGTAGTGGAAAGGGTATTTATTCGAAAAAGGGATATAAGACATTGATATAAAGAAATACATGGTTTTAGATTATTACAATTTGATATTTAAAGAAAACCTCTCAATTTTGTTTTAATTACTATGGAGAAGTCGCTGTTATTTCATTTGAGATCAAATTGTAAAAGCAATCTAATCCACTGGTGACTGTACAACGGTTGCACTGTTTTCTCAGGCTGGTCTCTGTACTTTACTACTAAAATATGGGAACCTAAGACAAGTGGGCGACTTATACCTGAATAAATGAAATGGTAATGTCGATAATGTTAACCAACGAATCTGCTAACTGTAATTTTTCACTTCAACAAAGAGGTTGTGCAAAAGTAGCGCATCTTCCTTATGGTCATTTTGCCAAAATTACACCCGTGGAGAGACCCGATGATTCAAATAAAACTGTAACATCAAATAACTAAGCTGAGGTAGTATTTTCCAATAAGGATAGCCATCTGAAAAGGCCCTGCTTTTATTTTATCTGAAATAAAAATGACAAATTAGTTAATTCAATCAAAGGATTTCTTAGGCAGGAAGGGGACTCATATATACAACTTAAGATATTCCAGCACATGGCAGAAAAAGTTAATCAGGAAATGGATAGGACAGCGTAGGGGCATTATCTAGAGAAACTAAAGGGCAACGAAATAAAAGATTTAAGATGAATTTTTAGAAAAGATCGTTAGAAGTAACAAAATATAACTAAAGTATTTGCGTAGTAAAATATAAGTTTACAGTTCCTCAAAAAGATAATTGCTAGAAAATTTATTTAACTTAAAAAGATTTCTTTTGTTGCTAAAATTGCAAATGATTTTTTGGGCCATCGCGAATTTCTAAAAATCCTTTGTGCCAAATAAATGTATTATAGAAGGTGACTTAATATAATATGCAATATGTCTGCATTTAAAAAATTTCCTGTGATCATTTATCCAAGCCCAAGCGTCGAATTGGAATAATAACTATTCTCGTTTATGTAGCAAAACAGAGTCAAAAAAGGCATAAAAAATAAAGCAAGAAATCAATAGTTTGACTTTTCTCAAATATAAAAGTTTGCATTTTTCGAATATAATATGGTATCAAATTATGCAACTTTGTTTCAATTCAATTTCATGGTATTTTTGAGGTCATAGTCTGAAGCAGTTTACATGTTTACAATACAAGTATTATGCTTTAGTTTAGCACTTCCATTCTCAGTTACTATTTTTTCATTCTTGATCCAATAATTATGTTCCTTCTCCATGTGAAGACTGGGAGAGGGTCAATATACTACATAAAGCCTATTATTTATGGCGGCCAGTCGCTCCGTGGGCAGTACTTGCTTGCGGTGCAGAAGGTCTCGGGTTCTAATCCCGACAGGTTGGTTACTTATTTATTAATTTATTTAATTATATTTGGCCTAGCCAGGAACATAGGTAGTAGTTGTTTAAAGAAATGCAAAAACGTCCGTCGCAGCACTACCGCGTTGGTTACACTTAATAAAAACGTCAAATTTGGCTCCAATTACTTTAATTAAAAATGTCAATGACAGAAATACAGTTTTCGTACACATAACAATTTTTAAATTGGGCATGTCTAAAACAGTAGCAACATGCAGAGAGTAACGAATCCAAGAAACCTTATAACACAGTCAAATACCGAGGGACTTGAAGCCACAAATTCAAATTATTAGAGACCAACAGGGAAAAAATGGTTACCAACTCAAAGGTTATTGTAGAAATATGGGAATATTACTATGAAAACATATACAAAAGCAAAGGCGAAGATTTAAAAATTTCAGAACTAATCCCAGAAAGAGAACCACATACTCAAATCGGAGGTAAGGGCTGCTGTGAAGAAATTAAATGTCAGAAAATCTTCAAGAATAGATGAAGTAACATCAGAAGCACTGAAGGACCTGAACAATACTTGAATAGAACTACTGCTTGCATTGTGTCAAAAAATATGGAACACTAGCAGGTGGCCAACAGACTGGTGCCAGTGTATTTTTGTACCAATTTTTAAAATAGGCTTCTCATCAGAATGTAAGAACTACCGCACGATATCTGTAATACCTCAAGCTAGCAAAGTCCTGCTCACCATAAACCATTCCTGTTGTCACAAATATCCAAAGTACAGTCAAGATTCATGCCTGGTAAAGGCATCGGTGGACAAATCCTGAATCTTTGTCAAATAAATGAAAAATCGAAAGAAATTAATATCGAAACATATATATGCTTTGTGGACTACACTAAGGATTTCGATAATATGCAGTGTACTGTTCTCAAAGAAATTCTATTAAGAATGGCAGTTCCTGATCATCTGGTCTAGATCCTTCTTAATTTATACAGTGATAACATAGTTACAGTCAGAAAAAGGTACGTTACTTCTCCTATACTGTTTAATATATATAGCGAATATATAATGCGAATGATGTTAAATGGATGGCAGGGCGGAGTAACTATCAGGGGATCTACAATAAATAATCTGCGATACTCCGATGATACAGTAGTAATAGCGGTTTTGAAAAACGAACTGAAATTCATAATAAACTAGCTGAAAGATACAAGCGAGAGATATGGTCTCATGCTCAACCGAGATAAAACAAAAATGATGACAGCAGTCAGACCTGGGAATAACCAACCCGAAATTACAAACATTTTAGACTACGAAATAGTAAATCAATTGAACTACCTAAACTCAGTTATAACAAACGATGAGGGATGGGAAGAGGACATTTTCAGACGTCTAGCTATGGGAAGAATGGCAACAACTAAATTAAACCAAATATGTAAAGACGCAAACATCGCAAAAAACACCAAGCTACGATTTAATAACAAACTGATCTTCCATGTTGTCATCTACGCAGCAGAAACCTGAACAGTCAAAAAGAACAACACAAATCGAATAAATGATTTCGAAATGTGCATGTACCCGGGAATGTTGCGTATACCTTGGACAGCACATCGGGCGAATGCTTTCATCTTGGAAGAATGAAAAATCAAGACAAGGCTAACAACAATAATAAACAAAAATATACTACGTTACTTCGGTCACATATCATCACGCCCTTACGAAGGAACAAGTATAGAGAAGGAGGAAAATGTTAGCTAGGAACTTGCTAAAATCGCTCTAAATCCTTATAAAAATAAATATATTGTTCGTATACGCAGTCTATTCGAAAAAACGGAACTCTGAGTAGAGTATGAAACACAATTAATTCGCTGAGATTTTTATATCTGATTTTGGCATACTCTTGAGGTGGTGATCACTGCTGCTGAAACATTTTTAATCTAGTAGTATCACTTTTCCTTCAGTAAAGAGAAAGAGGTCAAGAAATGCTAAACCAAATTTGCAATGACAGAAATACACACAAATAAGAATAAAATAAAGTTTTAACATTGCATGTATATGCTTATAAGGAGGCTGTAGGATAAGTCCGGGACAGAAGTATTTTACTTTTAACATAAAAAGAAAATTTGGCCGTCTCAAAAAATAAATATGCAAAAAAAGAGTTAGAAAGAAATATAAAGTCAAGTATACACCAACTCAAAAGACACCGTATATATATAGATGTATGTATATATATAGATGTGTGTATATATATATATATATATATATATATATATATATATATATATATATATATATATATATATATATAAGATATATATATATATATATATAATATATATATATCCTTTTGAATGTTCTTATTGTTTATATATATATATATATAATATATATATATATATATATACATGTACATACTGTGTGGTGAATAGAGACAAAAAAACATTCAACATGGTGTTTTTTTTCCAAAGATCAACTTTCCAGGAGAAAGAAAGAATGTTGGAAGTTCGAGCCTAGCTTATGTTCGTAACCCACAATCACTTACAGTAGAAGATTCTCTTGCTAACACTCCTAAGTTTTTATAATAATTTTTGTTTTTTAACAAGCTTTTTTTGATGATGATATGGACCACCGTCCCCTTTTGTAGAATTTGTGACTGAAGAAGGATTATGATTTTTGTAAATATATCCGAAAGCTTTCACTAAGCATAAAAAAAGTATTATTTCATTTTTTGTGAATTTCCCTAGAAAATATACTTTATAATTTGGCTGCAACCCAAAAACATAAAACTCCCATATTCGGACCTTCCCCTATATATATATATATATATATATATATATATATATATATATATATATATATATATATATATATATATATATATATATATATATATATGTATATATATATATATATATATATATATATATATATATATATATATATATATATAATATATACATATATATATATATATATATATATATATATATATATATATATATATATATATATATATTTATATATGTATATATATATATATATATATATATATATATATATATATATATATATATATATATATATATATATATATATATATATATATATATATATATATATATATATATATATATATATATATATATATATATATATATATAATGACTACGGTCCTGCAAACAGACAAATCTAATATAATAACAGTTTTCTAGGAAATCGAGGTGAAATAGCAGCCAAGTGCCACACCAAGCGACATATCATGTCATTTGTTATCAGAACTTGGATTTACCGTTATTTTTCTTAAATAATAAATGTCGGATTTACTGATTTGAAAGCCAGAATGTCATTTGATATGTTATATTAAAGCGCATACTGGCTAGTGGCCAAACTTATATGTATGTACGTGAAATAACGTTTTTGTGTAATACTATACATATTTTATATTTGTGGTGATTTTAGTAGAACGTTATTCTCGTGTAACTTGTCATGTTACTTGTTCAATTAAATTGAAACATGCATATTTTATTCTTACACTCGCATAAAATTATTAGACACATGTTATGTTAGAAACGCCAGAGATATTTGTACTAAGAAGTGATATGGTTAATAACTATAACCATGCGCTAAAAATAACTTTTATACTTTAAATTCATATACAGTTTATTTCTAAGTACATTTAGTTGGAGATTTTTATTAGTCATAATTTTCGTCAAATTACGTAAATGGAGTAAAACATTTACCCATATATAATATATACTTGTAGATTTAATGATTCGAACTGGTTCAATAACTTCGAGATTGATATTATTTCATCTGTCCGTACTGACAGCAGTACATCAGCTGATTTATTTCATTATTAAAATTCAAGCAAGCAACAATTTCTTTCGGTTTTGAAATTACTTAAATGAATGTTTTGAAACTGGCAAAGATAAAAATAATGTTATTGTGGATTAAGTTTTCACTTATAACTAAATATGAAAAATGTAATAATAGACAAAGAAATAGAAACACGGCTGAAAAAATTATAGATCAGCATGTTGAGTTAGTATTCTTTTTATCAACTTAAAAAAATGTTAAATTTTTTTGATATAAAAAGCGTTTAAACACGAATTCCGCACATTCTGATGCAATAAGGCTGTCCTTTGAAATTCTCTAAACTATACTAAATTAAAAAATTTAGGCCCATTAAATTTTATTTGCGTGTTAAAAATTTTCGCTAGGAGTTATACCGGGCCAGCTGTACTATAAAAAACTATATATTTGGTTCATTACTCTTTTTTAAATGTTGGTATGATGGTTTTACTATATTCTTGTGCTAGATTTTATAAAAAATAAGTTCAGTTGCTATGGCGGAATGGAGAAATTGACTACATGGTAGATATTCAGACCAAAGTTTTTCTTCAACATCAAATGCTCAAACTTCCAAATAATATTTTTTAAACATTAATAATTATGTTAGTATAAGTATAAATATTTCAATTTTCTCAACTGAGCCTAAAACATAATAGAGCGTACAGAAGAATTAAGTAATCAGAGGATGTTCTGTGTCACTGGGAACATTAACCAGGAAACCGATGTTACTATAATACAGTTTCTCTTACTCTGAAAAATGACGTATTTCTTTAGTAGATGTTTATCTCTTAACAGATTATGGTATTCATTAAAATAAATCATTTCATTGATATAAAAATATTCAGTAGTTGTTTTAAAAACTCTACACCACAATTGCACTTACTATCCCGTATATATCACCACTACACCAAATACTTTATTTTTGCCTTCGACGCGCGTTTCGCTAACCATCTAAGCTTCATCAGGTCATGGTTAGCGAAACACGTGTTGAGTGCAAAAATAAAGTGTTTGGTGTAGTGGTGATATATACTGAGTCATTGTGCCAATGATTCCACATTCCCAACATAATACAATTGTACTTGCTCAGGCTAGGCCAGCTCTTTTACATTTACACGTTAGGACTTTTATGTAGTAAAAACATCTTTATTGAATAAAGAATTACAAATAAATAGTTTGTAAATGAGCAAATACTTCAAAGTCTAAAAACGATATAACTTCCAGAGGCTGATTTTTCTTTGATAATGAAATTGAATTGATTATTTCGGTGCGTACTATAACCTGGTAAAAGAAAGCCCAGACCTAAAGAATACTTTACGGTTTAATTTCAATGAAATAACATAATACGTTACAATTTACATTTTGAAAAAGTTGTATCCTGTAAATTTCTTTATATTCTCTGTTCACAAAGTTACTTTCAGAAATATCTCTACACAATTTATTAGTCTACTAATTCTGCAGAGCCAAAATTAATTTAAACTTTTATAATTTGGAAGCTGAGACTGACAACGGCAGAAGTTCAGGTTGTTTGGAATGCAGAATATGAGAACTAGTTTGGACGTCAATTTTAAACTTGTACGTGTTGCAGTACGGTAAATAACATGCTTTCACCCGCAAGATAGCCGTTTTTTCAGTTTCAAACTATTAAGCAGGTTATTTATAGGCAGAGAATACTCATGTATAATCTTGGACCAACTAACTAACAAAACATATTAACCCTACATTCTAATTTGAGAATCTATAGGCTAAGAACAACAGTTAGTATTGCATTTCCTTTTTATTTGTTAGGTGATATTGTTCGACATGATTATATTTTTAGGCTTTTTATACTATTCCACAGCCTCTGATAGTGTAAAATATTGTAAATTTAAAAATATTTATATAAGTATTAAATTTTAATAAATATTAATAATCACTGTATAAAAAGCACATCTTTAATCTAAAATATATCTGAGTGCAATAGCAATAAGAATCAAAATTTTAATCTTTAGCCCTTCTCGTATCGCTACAGATATTGTATGGTATAAGTATATTGCAATATACTTTTGCCATTTTTTTAATACTAGCATCTGCCCTGGGCTCCGCCTGTGTAAATTATACGAATGGAAGGTAAAAAAGGACATAATAAAGTCACTGTATAAGTATATCCAAATGAGTTAAATGTTAAGTATATAGTTGATACACTTGACGTTCCATGTATATATGGTATTTAATTAGCTAGAGGGAATTTTCTTTTAAATTTTTAAAAGAGCATTATAGAAATTACTATATTAATCTTTCTACTTTTCGGATTATCCTTCGGTAGTATTTTTCCGATATTTTCTTTATTTTCTAAACAGTTGTACTTCCTCACTTTGACGTGAAAGACATTTTTTAGTCTGAAGCATTATTTTTACTTTGTTATAGTATTCACGTAACAAAGTCACTTTTCCGAACATATAACCTAAATAAGTAATTTATTTTAAAAACGAATACTAAAAGTGTACTTAGTTTGGTCCTAGAGTAAATGGAAACCATTTTGTTGTACTTAAACCCCGAGCATAAAAACTTCGAATTTTCAATGCTATGTTTACCGTCTATTCCGTACTTTTTCTGTGTTTTTATATAATCCTATATACACCACCGCCCGGAAAGAAGAAAGAAATAGAGTGATATTAAAAAATATAGGACCTGGAAAAATTCCCAATATAACAACGTATAAAATAATCGACGTCATACAAATATGTACAACAAAGAACCAGGAGACCATGAAACAACTATAGAAATGATAAGGTATGGAGGGGTATCGATAATACAATCTCTTCAAGCTCTATTTTACACGTGCCTTATACAAAGTAAAATACCAATTCCTTGGATAAACGCCTTGGTTGTGCTTATTTTTAAACTTATAGCTTCTTTTGCTCATCTTATTGATAATCTTTCCCTATTCATACTCTCCAAGAAGTTATTTTATCACAGTATTTCTCCTCAGTTTTGCATGGCTATGATAAACGCTCAAAATATTTTAAATACAATTTGATAATTTTTAAGATCCGTTGGGTACAGTAGTCATCCTGTCTTCTTCCTGTCAATGATTTTTAACGTCCATATTTCACCAATGTAGGCTTTAAAATAGAAAATCACACCCTGAAGTAGTTTTAATTTAATCTTTCTAGTAAATCTGAAAAGTATTGTGAGTTTTATTTTATCTTCTTGTCACCTTTATTGGGGTATTTTTACTAAGTTAAACTTTTCACTAAAATCATCAAGTTTTACTTCATTACCACGAACTAAAATACATGGTTTTTCGACGCTGAATTCAAATCCGTAATTTAAAAAAAAGGTTTATCTTGTCATTTTTTTTTTTGACCAAAAGCATTCCTTGAATTGGGATAAAAACTATAGTATTAATGTAATGACTCTTAATGAAGTGTGAAAAATGGTAGACATTTTATAGTCCAGAAGAGAGAATATATATTCAAACCACAGCAAGCTATTTCTATTAATTAAAGGGAGTAAAAAGTACTTCTAAAACTCCAATAATGCACCTGAATTTAAATAACATGTACAAAGGACAAATTCTTGTAGCTCTTAGGACAAGATATCTGAATCTGATGTGACAACCAGATACCTCTTAAAGGGTTGAGACTCACCCCTATAGAGTGTAAAAACCACCTCCATCTACGGAGGTATCTCATAAGTTTCAATAACGACTAAAAAAGTTCAGGCTTTTGTCGTTTTAGGTAAGGTGAACACATATGGAGTAGATTCGCTTGAATTATCGATAGAAGACTATAAACCACCCTTAGAGGATAGTAGAAACTGCCCCAATACTCTAATGATGCACATGGATGTTATTGAAATTCGGAAAGGATCAAGTACTCTTATCTCATTGTGCCAAAACATTCAAGACAACTAGATTATCTTCCTAAGTCTAAAATTATTTCTAGGAGCGGAACTACCCCCTGAGATTGATGGATCTTAGAAGTTCTAGCATCTGTTGTGTTTTGGTACATTGAACCTTTCCAAATTTCAATAACATCCATGTGCACCATTATAGCGTAGGGGTAGTTTCTACCAGCCTCTAAAGGTAGTTTATAGTCGTGTATCGGTGGTTCAAGCTAATCTACTACAACTTGTTCACCCTGCCTAAAACTACGAAGGCCTGAACTTTTTCCGTCGTTATTGAAACTTATGAGATAACTCCGTAGGTAGGGATGGTTTTTACAACCTATAGAAATGAGTCCCAACCCCTTAAGAGTAATATCTGGTTGTCACACGAGATTCCGATACCTTGTCCTAAGAGTTACAAGAATTTGTAGTGTGAGTTTTAGAGGTACTCTTCACCCCTATAAGGGTGGATTTTGGTTTAATTAATAGGAAGAGCTTGCTGTGGTTTGCATATTTTCTTCTCTGGACTATAAAATATCTACTATTTTACACACTTCGTTACGAGTCATTACATTATAACTATAGTTTTATCCCATTTCAAGGGATGTTTTTGCCCAAAAAAATACACTATAAATCTTTTTTTTAATTATGGATTCGAATTCAGCATTGTGGTAATAAACTTTTTTTTTATGAGGCTGTGTTATTAACCATTTAAACTTTGCGACTTGCTACAACTCTTCCACATTGCAACCATCCTTTAATTCACATTTTATTGGTATCTTACTCTGCTTACTTGTGTGCAGTAATTGTCAATTAAGCATAATGCAGGTTGAACATTTGGACGGGTTTTCCAATAGAGTTACAATATCCTGATCGGATAAGTACACGATATGTTTTCAATGTTTGTCTGAGTAAATGTATTTTTTTAAAAGAGTGTGATACTGTCCGATCCTGCCAGTATTTTTAAAACTACAATAATATGAACGAAAATTTTACTACATTAATTTTAGTTATCGATGGAAGGCATAATTTACCAGAAATGTTACAGTCATATTTCAAGCGGGAGGTTGGCACTTATTTAAATATTAGGTTTCTAAATAGATAGGCATGCGAAAATGGATTAATTTCTGGAACACTTATAAGACTATTTCGGTGTCAGTCCGTCGGTCTGTCTCTGTGTCCGTTAGTCACACCCGATTTTCTCTGAAACTATTTGACATAGAAATTTGTAATTTGGCACTAATATAGATATTGATGGCTCCATCACAGCTCTTGTAGTTTTGAAAGTTAAATTTTGACTTAAAGGGTTAGTTTAAGGAGGTGAAATCGGAAATGAAAAGAAAAAGTTTTTACCAGGACACGGAGGGTGCCAAATGAAAGCTTGTGAAAACACAAGTTCAAAAATATATATAATGTAATACTTAAGTACACTTTTTTTTATTATTTTTAAAAAATTGCCAAAAATCTCAAAAAAGTACTGAACAAAAAATTTTGAAAAAGTCTGGAATATAAATAAAATTATCAAGAATGCATTACCTTTTTAATCTATCTGGTATATAAAAGAAAACATCGGAACAAAGATCGGAAAAACTTTTTTGAAAACTCATTTGGGGGTGTTTTTTTGTGAAGTCATTGATCATTTTATACCTTCGTAACAAAAATTTTTACTTCAAAAGCCATCAACGTACGGAACATTAATTGCGCAAGAACGACTTGCACTTGGCTGGTTATTGTATATAGGATTATACGAGGATGGATTGAAAAGTTTGCGTCCTAGTCAAGAAAACAAAATAAAGTACTTACAAAAATATTTTTATTTTCCGACGTAATCTCCACCTAGCTCTATGCACTTCTTCCACCTACTTTCCAAAGCTTCCACACCTGTTTGAAAAAAATATTCCTTAAGGTCTTCAAAATACTGGTTAACTGCAGCTTCGACTTCCTCATTTGATGAAAATTTCTGGCCACCGAGGTGTTTTTTAGGTTTGGAAAAAGATGAAAGTCCGAAAGTGCCAAATCAGGAGAATAAGCCGGGTGGGGCAGCAATTCGAAACCACGATCACGAATTTGAGCCATAGACTCAACAGACGTGTGAACGCGAGCGTTGTCGTGATGAAATAAAACTTTCTTTCTTTCCTGGGCGTTTTCCCTTTAATTTCTTGACGTAAACGACGCCAAAGGGTGCAATAGTAAGTCGAGTTTATTGTTTCGCCTTTCTTAAGATAGTCCATCATAATAATACCTTTAGCATCCCAAACAACTGATGCCATCAGTTTTCCAGCCGACAGAATTACCTTCGGGTCAGTTCACCAGATTTTTTCTACTGCCTGAATTGTATAGTGGTGAACCCAGGTTTCGTCCATTGTCACAAACCTGTTAAGAAAATCTGGCGGATCAGCCTCAAACATCTCCAAACAGTCGCGAGAAATCGCGAGTCGAATTCGTTTTTGTTTAACTGAAAGCAATCTGGGGACCCACCTAGCGGAAACGTTAGAAAATCCGAGTTCGCTGGCAATGATGTTTTGTGTTCGTTCATAAGAGATCCTATAGTGTCTACAATCTCCCTGATAGTTAATCTACGGTCTTTCAATATAAGATCACACACGATATTTTATTCAGTCGTAGACATCGTGAGCCGGCCGGAGTGAGGGTCATCATCGATGCTCTCTCGTCCACGTTTAAATTCTGCAACCCATTTTTTCACAATGGTATATGACGGAGCAGATTCCTCTAGTGTTGTTTTCATATCATCGTGGAACTCCTTTGGTGTTAATCTTTTTTTAAACAGGTACTTGATGACCGCACGTTGTTCAATTTTTTCCATTTTTCCAAAAACGCTGCACTCGGTCTCACTAAAATCGTTCTAACTTAAAAACAACAAATTCTACAGCAACAAAATTTTACTCTATGACAACCAAAGAAAGTATGAACTTGAGGGTACTATAATAAAAATATTATAATTATTTTTTGGTGAGGCCGCGAACTTTTCAATCCATCCTCGTATACAAATTCAAAAAAGGTACGAAATAGATGGAAAATGTGGCAATGAAAATTTGAAGTTTTTATGCTTGTGGTTTGGTTTTACTATAGGACCAAACTAAGTACAATCTTTGCAGAAGTGATTTTGTTTCGTGAATACTATAGCTAAGTAGGTAAAACTAATACGTCAACTTAAAAAATTCCGTCACGTTAAGCTGAAGAATTGCAAATATTCAGAAAATAAAGAAAATATCGAGAAAATATTACGAAAGAATACACAGATATATAGAAAGATTAATATAACGATTTTGTAAAAGCTCTTTCAAAAATTTATGAAAATCTCGCATCTAGCTAATCGATTATCATACGTATATAGAACATGAAGTGTATCAGCTATATACTTAACTGTTAACTAATTTTTAAATACTTATATAGTTAATTTGTTATGTCCTTTTTTTATTTCCAATCGTGTAATCTACGCAGAAAAGTACAGAGAAGGCATGGGCAGCATTTGGCAAACAAAGGAAAATACTAACCAACAAAAAAATTCCTCTGAAATTAAGAAAGATGGTATTTGATAAATGTATTCTACCGGTTCTCACCTACGCGGCGCAGACATGGACACTGACTAGGAAGATGATGGACCAACTGAGTAAAACACAAAGAGCAATGAAACGCCAGATGCTGAATATAAGATTACAAGATAGAATCACAAACGGAAGGATAAGACAAAAGACCAAAGTCATAGACTTACAGTGAGACAATAAGATGAGAGATGGAATAAAAGAATTCAAGAATGGAGGCCATGGTTGAGACAAAGATCCAGAGGAAGCCCCAAACAAGATGGAAAGATGACCTGAAAAGAACGGCTGGTTTAGGATGGATCAGAAAGACGCAGAATCGCGAAGGATGGAACAAGGAAGGAAAGGCCTATGTCCGACACTGGATGGAAGAAAGACTATTAGATAGATAGATAGATAGAATCTACGCAGACACATGCTAGTATTAAATAAAAAAAGGCGAAGGTATATTGCAATACAGTGATACAAAAAATACTACACATTACTATATAAATCCTTATTCTTGCGCTAATGCATTCATACATGTTTTGGATTAAAGGTGTATTTTTTATAATTTTTATATTTATTAAAGTCTAATATTTATGTAAATAATTGACAGTATTAGAGGCTGCGGAATAGTATATGAAGCATAAAAATATTATCACGTTGAACTTAGCACGAATATTACCTAACAAATAAAAAGCAAATGCGATACTAACCTTTGTTCTTAGTCTATTGATTCTTAAATTAGAACGTAGAGTTCAATGTGCTTTGTTAGTTAGGTGGTCCAAGATTATATATGAATATTCTCTGGCTATAAATAACCTTCTTAATAGTTTGAAATTGAAAATCTTGCGGGTAATAGCATGTTATTTACAGTACTGCAACATGTCCAAGTTTAAAATTGACGACCAAACTAGTTCTCATATTCTGCATTCCAAATAACCTGAACTTCTGCCGTTGTCAGTCTCAGCTTCCAAATTATAAAAGTTTAAATTAATTCTGGCTTTCCAGAATTAGGAGACTAATAAATTGTGTAGAGTTATTTCTGAAAATAACTTTGTAAGTAGGGAATACAAACAAATTTACAGGATAAGACTTTTTCAAAATGCAAATTATTAATTTATTTCTTTAAAATTAAGCCATAAAGTATTCTTTAAATCTGGAATTTTTTTTACCAGGTTATAGTGAGCACCGAAATAAATTAATTCAAGTTCAATAACAAAGAAAAAATTAGCCTCTAGAAGTTATTTCAATTTTAAATTTCCAGTTATTGGCTCATTAGCAAACTACTTGCTTTTAATCCTTTATTGAATAAAAATGCTTTTACTACGATAAAGGTCCTGATGTGTAAACGCAAAATAGCTAGCCTGGCCTGACCAAGTACAATTGTGGGATGGAGTTTTTATGACAACTATTGAATATTTTTATATCGACGAAACGATTTATTTTAGAAAATAATATAATCTATTAAGAGATAAACATCTACTAAAGAAAAACCTTGTTTTTCAGAGTGAGAGGATCTGTATTATAGTAATACCGATTTCCTGCTTTATATATATATATATAAATATATATATATATATATATATATATATATATATATATATATATATATATATATACATATATATACATATATACATATATATATATATATATATATATATATATATATATATATATATATATATATATATATATATATATATATATATATATATATATATATATATATATATATATATATATATATATATATATATATATATATATATATATATAGAGAGAGAGAGAGAGAGAGATTTTCAGCCCTCACTCATCGATTTTTAAATTGAATGAGGTTGTTAGGCATCAACTTAAGTTGTAGGGTTTCCTTTTCGAGAAAAAACTCGAATCTACTGTATGCGTCTATGAGCACCAGTGTAAGAGGTCTTTTCTCACCAAGAGTCTCGCTCAGAGGTTGTGGTTTGGCGCCCCTCGTTCGCCGATTGATGCCCCTCTATAAACAGCTGCGCCTTTAGTGTATATTTAAATTTTCCCTCTTACATTGACACACTTTCACCTCATTTTTCGATTTCACCATAAAATTTATCCTTCATTTTCCACAAAAATTCAAAAATATTTAATCTTTTGCGGTTAGGTCTTCTACAGATTTGCTTGAAGAATATTGAGTTAATACGAACGACCGTTATTGTTGATAAAGAAGGACGTTATTTAATGCATCTTTGCCAAAGCAACAGCAAAAAAAACATTTTTTGAAGTTAAATATGCAGTAAATCTATTCCTCATATATTTTAAAAATTATTATTACTTCAATAATATTTTAACGTAACCCTAAAAAAGCTTAGATTTTATAAAATAATTTAAACTTATTTTATTTATATTTACATGTAGATGGTATTTATATTTAAAACTCTCTCTCTCTCTCTCTGTATATATATATATATATATATATATATATATATATATATATATATATATATATATATATATATATATATATATATATATATATATATATATATATATATATATATATATATATATATATATATATATATGTCAATAATTATATTATATCTCTATCACAAACCAAGTCAAGTAATCTTTCAAAAAGTCTATATTAAAAGTAAATTTATTTTACTTTTCTGTAATAACGAAAGTAAATAAACAGTCATTAGTAAACTCAAGTCTAAAGTCTGGAGTAAAGTGATATAAATGTATTTAACATTGTTAGATGAAACCTTATCTAGATATAAATTAACTGAAGAAGTCGTTTTTATTAAACTTTTTGTAGCCATTTTTCCTCAGAAACTTTTCTCATTAAGTAAAGGAAAAAAAATACGGAGCTTCTCCTTGATATTGTTTTTTTCAATTAACAAATGTATTTCGTACCATAGAGTATTTCTTATCAAGTAAAAAAGTTTAAAAAAAAAAAATAAAAAGTAGTACCAACTGTGGTCAGGTGTTCAGCCTTATTAAACAGTTGAATGGCACAAATATATTGTGTTAAGTTCGTTGATAAAATGACTGTTTCTCCTTAGGGGTCAGCAAATGTACATAAATAGAATAACTTTTTATTGAATAGTGTTCCTTTTACTACTTTAAAATTACCATACAATATTTCTTTCACAGATTCTTCCTATATTTGTTTTCATACTTATTTCCTAAATAAGTTGCGTTGTCGGTTTTGAAGACTTTGTAGAATTAATATTTTATAAACGATTTTTTAGTTATCTCCCTAGCCATGTAAATAGCTAGGTAGATAATTATGTACGTTGCTTTTGCAGCTCTTACGATTTTTTCATTCGAAAAAGAAGTGGAAGTAATTTGAAGGTTTGCGCAGTAATAAAATCCTTCACTAAAGGGGGAATGAAATGATAGCCTATTCGATTTTAAAGTAAAATTTTACTCTAAATATTTTTTACGGGGCTGAGACTTAATTCAAGATGACTTCAGATTAGGAAGACCGGTTAAGACAAGGTTCGAAGAAATCACCAGGCTTGTTAAGGCTTTGCTGTTGTCATGCTTGAGTATCTGAACTTGCAGTTTTGGAGATTATGAACGAAAATTTAGAGATTGAAAAAGTTTCTACACGATGTAACTCCCAACCCTTATACCAGAGTAGACACTGGCGAAGAAGGGAATACCTCCAGAACCTATGGCCGCTTTAGAGAACGATGAGAATCATGTATGGCGAATTGACTCAGGCAACGAGACTTGGGTTCTATTCGGATCTTTACGTAAGTAGAAGCCCATGCAATGGATTCATAAGGACCCGCCACCTCCAAGGAAATAAAAAAACCTCTGTCGTCGGCTGAAAAATGGATGGCGAAAGTTTTTGAAGACTACAACGAAATTTTGCTTATTAAATAAGTGCACAATTAATGGATAGGATTCGAATCTGAAACAGGTTATTTGAAAAAAAAAACGTCCGAATTAATAGAGAACCAAAATTTTTTCTGTTGCAAAATAACTGCAGTGTCCACAAAATTAGTAGGGTACAAGTTTTTACCAAAAGACGTGGATTAACCGAGTTACAACATGCACCCTCTAGCCCTGATTTCGGGCTGTAACTTCTTAATCTTTAAACACCGATAAAAAAACTTCAGGGGGTGGATAATTTTTAGAATTATGGTTTGAAAGCCGATCTGGTATCGTTTTTTGTGGAGTAAATAAAAGATTTTTTTGGATGGAATGAAACAATTCGACGAAATTGACACACTAGTGCAAGAAAAGAAGACACTATATTTGAAATGGATGAGCTCAAAAGCGGAAGAAGACAGATTAAGATATGTCAGCAAGAAAAACTATGTTAGACGAACAATGAGGTATGAAAAAAATAAAATGTGGGATAAAAAAGTATTGAAGTAAAAACCTACATAGATGGGAGAAGAAATACAGAAGTGTGGAAGTTCATAAAAAATAACACAACGGATAAACGTGAAAAAGTGTCAATACAAATAATACAACAGGAATGGATAAAGCACTACAGCAATTTGCTTACAGAAAAGAATATACCCCAACCTCAGAATCCCACTTAAATATACAAAGTAAACAAATAATAGTTACAATTGACAGCATCAAAAAGGCAGTTAGAGGTTTGAAAAATAACCGAGCTTCTGGGCCTGAAGGCGTATATGCCGAACTTATAAAGTGCGGCACAGAAAAGCTATACTGCATGATCACAACAATCATCAATCGCTGTTTGTGGGGGGGGGGCACACATACATACATACATACATATATATAACTAAAGATCATTCAAGCAAGGATTCTTCTATATATTATAAAAAAATTATATTGTAAATTTATTTGTTTTTTATTTAAAAAAAAAACACTAAATTAGTTCCAAAATTCAGGCTTTCCTAATGAAATACAATGACATTCCTAAAATTTATTTTTATAAATTTTATATATTGATTTTTTTGCCCATCGATAACGTCATATTTTACAGAAAACATTAATATATCGTCGAAATCTGACAAATAAAAAATATACACGTTTTATAGCTGGAAAGCTAAATTTTATCCAGAACGGAAAGCATCCATGTTCGTCTCCATATATAACCATTTCAATTTCCGCTTGTCTACTACAAAAGAGATGACATTTTTGTAAGCGAGAAAAGTCATATTACAAAATAAACCAAAAGTAAATTAAATAATATTGTTAAAAAGAATAATTTTTATGGCAATTCAAAATGTTTAGGGTTTTTTTCAATTAAACTACAAGACATGTGTTACCAAGAATGTTGGTTCGAGAGCCAGTTGGGCAAGTTTTAATAAATTTGTAGCCTGCTGAAAATTTGTGTTATGGTTGCTTGAATCGCGGCTGAGAAAACCTCAAAATCTTTATTTTACAATGGCTTTATCTCTTGGGAAATGCTAAAATTGAAAGATTTTTCGATGTTTTATTTAGATATTTGCATCCCGTTGAATTTCTGATGATTTCATAAAAACAATTTTCTAGTAAAAACCGAACAGCGGAACTTTTAGTTGCTTGTTCTTCATTTATATTTTAAAACCAAAAGCGTTTTTTTTTTTCTTTGAATTAAACGCTACTTAATAAGCAGAATGATAAAATTTGCAAATACATCTTTTTCCTAAAATTAGCCAGATTATCGTTGCACTCGTAGTACTACCGCCAAGAACAAATATTCGATTATATTTTTCTTGACTACAGCAAAGTGTTTAATACCTTTACATATTTAATCATCTTAGAAAAAAATTAAATATTAGCGCCAACGTAAGTATATACAGAAAAGCTTTTTACCTGAGTTAATTTTCCTTAACAAAATCCACCCTCTGGTCGCTTTATATAAAGATTTCTCTCATCACTTTAATACTGTCCTTCCTATCAATATGCTGATGATCTATAAATCTATCTTCCTCTTACTTAGAAAGATATTCCACTTGAATCCCAGCGTATTAACAGAGATTGAAACTTTAAATCAGTTGTTAGAAGCACATGAGATAAACCTTATCAACATCAAAACTCAAGCCTTCCTTTTGCTCTAGTAAAATTGTGGCTAATAATGATATTAATATTGCGTGTATTGGGTTTTGTTCGCCCTCTAGATTTTTATTAAGCTGAAATGTTGATATTTGCCTCGATTTAGTTCTATGATATAAATGTCATATTATTACGAAAGTTATACAATAAGCTCTCATAACTTATCTACATATGTATATATATATATATATATATATATATATATATATATATATATATATATATATATATACTAGCCGGGCCCGCGGCTCCGCTCGCGTGGACTTTATTCACCACTATCGTCACTGTTTATTCCTTATGTTACCCAACGTAATAAAATATCTCCCATTATTTCCCCTTATCTCTCAATATTTCTCCTTATCTCCCATTATCTCTACATAATTTCCATTATCTAGGCTTATCTCTGCTCATCTTCCATTATTTCTCCTTATCTCCCATTATCTATGCTTATCTCAACTTATCTCTCAATATTTCTCCTTATCTCCCATTATTTCTTCTTATCTCCCATTATCTCACCATAACTCCCATTATCTAGACTTATCTCTGCTTATCTCCCATTATTTCTCCTTATCTCCCATTATTTATATTTATCTCCCATTATCTCAACTTATCTCCCATTATCAAGGCTTATCTCGACTTATCTCCCATTATTTCTCCTTATCTCCCATTATCTCACCTTATCTCCCATTATCTAGACTTATATCGAATTATATAGAACCTATGTATAAATTTATAAAAATACGTAAATCGGATGTGGTTCTCAAGTGATAAGCGCACTAACGGACAGACAAACAGAGAGACGTTGCATTTTATACATATTCTAGACAGAATATTATAGATAAACTGGCCAGAGAACAAATGAATGAATTAAAAAAAAAAACACGTCAATCGGATAAGGGGTTCTCGAGTGATAAGCGCACTAACGGACAGACACACAGACAGAGAGACGTTGCATTTTATATATATTATATTCTTTGCTACATGATATTGTTCCATATTTAATGCTTTAGGCAGTGTATTGCAAGAGAACGCGCTAGCGGCAAACTTTTCTCTGACTTGATTCACTATTATCATCACTGCTTATTCCTTATCTCACCTAACGTAATAAAATATATCCTATAACCGCCAGAGAACATATGTATGTTTAACAAAAAAGCACATAAATCGGATAAGTGGTTCTTCAGTGATACGCGCACTACCGGACAGACAGACAGGCAGAGAGACGTTGCATTTTTTTATATATTATACATATTCTTTGCTACATGATATTGTTCCATATTTAATGGTTTAGCATGTTTTTAAAAAAAGCACATAAATCAGATAAGTGGTTCTCCAGTAATAAACGCACAAATGGACAAACAGACAGAGATACGTAGCATTTTATATATATTATAGATGTAATAAAATATATATCTATAACCTGGTCAGAGAACATATGTATGAATTTAAAAAATCACGTAAATCGGATAAGTGGATCTCGAGGGATAAGCGAACTAACGGACAGACAGACAGACAGAGAGACGTTGCATTTTATATATATTATAGATATAGATTATTATATAACCTGGCCAAAGAATATATGTATGAATTTAAAAAAAAGATACATAAATCGGATAAGTGGTTTTCGCGTGATAAACGCACTAATGGACAGACATACAGACAGAAATTTTAAATTTTTATATATATTATAGATTATAGATTATAGATATTCTCTGCTACATAATATTGTTCCATATTTAATGGTTTAGGCTGTATATTGCAATGGAACGCGCTAGCGGCAAACTTTTTTCCGACTTCGTTCACTATTTTACGTCACTACTCATTCCTTATGCTACCTATCGGAATAAAATATAGCCTATAACCTGACCAGAGAACATATGTATGTTTTAAAAAAAAAAAAGTACGTAAATCGGATAAGTGGTTCTCCAGTGATAAGCGCACTAACGGACAGACAGACAGACAGACAGAGAGACGTTGCATTTTATATATATTATAGATATATATATATATATATATATATATATATATATATATATATATATATATATATATATATACACATTTAAATTTTAAAATATAAAAAAATCGTATTTTTATTGAAAATATCGAAAAAAGTTATAAAGAAAAAGTGATTGTATTGCAGTTTTACATTTATGTACCAGTGTTCGAAAAGATTTGATGAAATTGACTTTTTTCAATTATTTTCCATGACAATCAACTGTTTTTCCACATAAATTATCTTATGTAGTTATTTATTAGTTGATATTTCACTAAATGTTGAGAAAATAAAAATAATTAGGCCTTAAAATTAAGCTGAAAAACGAGTTCTGTCAAAAAGTCGTAGTTTAACAATGTAATCTTGGTGCAAAGCTGCATAATTTTTATGACAGATCAACTTCTAAGGGCTAATATAATAAATATTAATGTTATGCAATAAATTTGAGGTTTTTAAGTTTCTTAATTCCTTCTTCAATGCACAAAATAGTTCTTTTTTAAATTATATGGCGAATATTCGCGAGAAGCTCTTTCTCAATTTCATATACAGGTTTTGGGGATAGTTTATTCTAAATGTTCAGATTTTCAAAAGGTCAAAGACAACATTTTTAAAAATTGTTACAACGTTTTCCAACACAATATTGGTGGAAAGAATATATATTCATGTTTTGCTATTAAGTCAAACAAAATTATAATATGATAGGCTTTCACGTATCTTTGTCGCAGTTGCCATGGGTTTCGTGTTTTTTTCCTTTGTCACATAAAACATGAAACTGACATAAGTCTGTTCACTATTAATAATGCAATAATAACAGTTTTCTGAATTTTCTTCTTTAATAAAAATGCCAATTAAATTTACTAAGCAAGATAAGGTAGAAATAGTTTTGATCGTTTGTGATAACTACAAAATTCAAGCTGCCGTCCCTTTTAACCAACGACATCCGGAAAAAGTTATAACGCATACAACAATAGGAAGAATTCTTACCAATTTTGAAAATACTGGATGTGTGGAGAATAATTTTAAACATCAACATGAACATTGGATTACTAATGAGGATGCTGAGTTTGCACTTAAGCAGAGTGTGATTGAAACGCCTAGAACTTCAATTGCCAAAATATCGCACAATGTAGGTTTATCTTATGATTCAGTTCAAAGAGTGCTTAAGAAAAATAGGTTTAAACCTTATAAACCCAAGTTTGTCCATACTCTTAAAGAACAAGATTATGATAGGAGCATATTTTTTTCTTTCTGTGGTGAATGTACTTTTAATTCTAATGGTGTTGTCTCGTCGCAAAATTGTAGATGGTGGGCGGATAGCAATCCAAATTTTACAATAGATGCAAGAGATCAATATTCCTTTAAAACTAACGTTTGGTGCGGTACTTTTAATAACAGTATTATTGGGCCGTTTTTTTTTAGAGAAAATCTTACAGCCCCGAGGTACTTACAGTTTCTAAACAAGGAACTTTCCAATGAACTGGAAGATTTTAGTTTAGAGAAAAGAATGAAAATGTACTTCAAACAAGATGAAGGGAGAGCACCTAGTCACAGCACCTTGGAAATTAAAAATTGGCTGGACGAAAACTTTTCTGGGAAGTGGATTGGTAGGTTTTCCTCTGAAGTACCTTGGCCACCGCGGTCACCCGATCTTACGCCCTGTAACTTTTTTTTGGGGGGGAGGGATATTTAAAAAATTTAGTTTATGCTCAGAGACCTTTTGAAAATATCGCACACTTAGAAGAAACTATCCGCCATTCTGTAAATGAAATCAAGCCGGAGTTATATGCGAATGTTCGTCATGAAATTTATAACAGAACTATTATGTGCATTGAAAAAAAAGGAAGAAGCGCAGAAACTTACGAACGTTTTTTTATTTAGTAAATAAGTAATAATTTTTTATGATAGTAATCCTTAAAGATTGACGTGTCATAAATATTAAGCGGCTTTGCACCAATATTGCATTGTTAAATTACAACTTTTTGAAAAAAAAATACATTTTCAGCATAATTTTACGACCTAATTAATTTTTTTTGTAACATTTAGTAAAACATTAACCCCTAAAAGGTATATAATATAATTTATAAGGACATAATTGAAAAAAGTGGATTTTGTCAATTTTTTTTGAAAATTGGCATATAGACGTAAAACAGTATTTTTTTCTTTATAACCTTTTTCGATATTTATTTAAAAAATCCATTTTCCCAGTTTTAAATTTTAAATGTCAAATTTGACAGGCATGGCTTGTGACGTCATGACCTTATTTGGGTGTAATCCTAAATATAAAACACACTAACACAAGCCTGTTTTTGAGTTTCAGTCAAATTATGTGAAATTCATCGGGCACAGATCTTTTTCACAGCTAAATGTTCATGCAAAATTGAATGTACTGCAGTCTTCGATATGCCTTTGCAATTATGTTCTGCACAGCAACGATTTTTTTGAAACAACAGATTTTGGTCGACCTTCACCAAATTCAACGCTGACAGAAGCACAACCATGACGAAATTCTGCAAACCAATCGTAAACAGTCTTTTCTGATGGTGATTTATTATCAAAAGTTGAACGAAACGATTCGAGGCATTGTTGTTGAGTTAGGCCTTTACTAAAATCGTAAAAAATCATGCACGTGGAATTTCCATTTGTTCACAAAACTGTTTTTTTAAACGCTTACTATAAACAAACTATTCGGTCAGTTTCTAAGCTGCAACTGTTTAAAAAATAACACATGTCAAATTTCACGACAATGCTAATGTCACATCTCAATAGCGCCAGCTAATGGTGGTTTGTAAAAGGCGGCCCTCATATATATTTTAAGTAATATAGCTTCAGGTTAAATAATATTATGAGAGATTTTCAAGACTTTCTGGTTGGTTTAATAAATAAATTTGAAGCCTTATAATAAATATATAACTGGTTAAAGGAGTGTATATCGTATTATATATCTTTTTGAGGGCTCTTGGTGTAGAGGAATTTGAAAATTAAGTAATTTTTTCATTGGTTGGTTAGTTATAAGCGGGATAGACGATTGTACCTGTTTGCGCACTGCAGTTTCTTGACTTATTGTGCTCCCTTCTTTTCGCTACA
>CM032454.1:83256335-83263835 GCA_019049505.1 Pachyrhynchus sulphureomaculatus | reverse complement strand
CATGCTCTAGCTCATCGCTAAGAGGACATTCTAAATCTAGTATCACTACTAGTCGCACTCAGAAAATAATCGCACTCTATATCGCAATGTCGACGTCCTAAGACATCTAGACATGCTAAAGTCGCTAGGAAAAACGCTCTGGTTGATCGCCAGAAAACACGTCAGCTCATTGCCAACAAAACACTCTGGTATCGCCAGATAATCGCACTCTATAATGCAATGTCGACGTCCTAAGACATCCAGACATGCTAAAGTCGCCAGGGAAAAACGCTCTGGTTGATCGCCAGAAAACACCTCGGCTCCTCGCCAAGAAAACATTCTGGTACATCGCCAGAAAAAAGCTCGGCTCCTCGCCAAAAAACACTCTGTCAATAGTCCTCGACTACACAAAGTCTGCGTTCTAAAAGAACAAACTCGCCATGAACATAGTGAGCAGCTATAAAAGCTAACTAAATCACTATAAGCGCAGTGAATAGCTACAAAAGCTAAAATTCACTCTTAACACAGTGAATAGCTATAAAAGCTAAAATTCACTAAACTGAATGATCCTGCTTCAAAAAGCAATGTTCACTAAGAACAGAATGATTAGTCCGCGCGCAACTAACATTCAAGGAAACATTCCCAGCACAACTATGTGAGACAGCAAGTCTCGAAATAGGACCTCCCTAAAGTCATAATCCTATATATGGGAGTCCATAAACAAAACGACTCAAAATCTCGCATTTTGAGCACATGCCCTCAGGCAACCAACCTACACCCGAAATATATACAGAAATATGTACAGAAATATATACAGAAATACATACAGGAGTTCAAATCCCAAACTCTTGGTTATGATAACTCCATACTGAGCTTGGTGAAAGCTCTTAGCAAAAGCTAATCAAATCTTCGGCACATCGCACCAAAGTGACAAATCTGCCTAGAAACATGAGCCGGAAAAAACGCCCTCCGTCATTCTTCAGGGTGGCTACACAGAGATATAAAACTTAACCAGCATTGCGCTTCTCCAAGTTGCATGAAGAACCCTCGTGTACTGGTCTCGCCCTAGAACAACAACGAAAAACATTCAATCCATCCCACATAACAGGAGACAAACACTTCACCACGATATACTGAATGGTGGAGACAATAAAATACAGAATTGGTGACCCTGGTGTCCACCAACAAAAGGGAGTAGATTATAGCATCCACTAAACTAAAACGGTGTCTACCACACCACCATAAGTCAAAAAAATTAATCATTAGGGTGTTCCGAAATACACTACTGCCAACAGCCTGTCACCACTAATAGGCTAATTGGAGCTGAGGTCGACTACAGTAGTTAGGCTCTCCTTTGGTTCAAATAGAAATAACCATTGGGTAACAAAACCCCTAAAGGTCCCAAAGGTCAAACGTTCACCCCCCATAGACTACCCTTCCAATCAGTCTGTTCCTCAGGAAGACTAACTCCCCTGCCAAACGTCGTAACGGCATCTGTTAGCACCCGGTGCATCACAGCCTGTAAAAACAAATAACTCATGGGATACAACCTAAAAGGTTTACAAGGTTGACTTAACCAAGCTTCTAACGAAATTTTTAAAAAAAACGAAAATGAGCTTAAAAAGCTACATGAAGCAAAAATTTCTCAAATTTTCGGTGGCAACGCAACAAAACTTTTGAAGACGACAAGAGCTTTTCCAGCTTAATCAAAAACAAGAAGAAAACATCGTTGACAGCTAAAATATTCGATCATGGTGTTAATCGTCTCCCTAGACAATAGCCTCTAGAAGAAACTGCTACAGGTATCAGGCATAACCGTTTTCTGTCAGCCCAAACTTCTAGATTACCTCTTGGAAATCTAAAAATTCGGTTAGGAATCTTCCTTCACTGCGCTTAGCCTCTCTTGACAAGGTTCTCATCTCGGTATCAGATTTTGATCATTTCTTTGTGAAACGACTGTCTTACTCTGCTCTCATCTCCTGTAAGTGATCAGCCTTTAGTTCTCCTGCAGAACTTCAATTTTCTATCTATCTGATAGTAAACCGAAAAACTCAACAGACGCCTATGAGTCTATGCAAAAAAAATTTTAAAAAAATTAGTGACTCAAAGGTAACGTTTAAAACGGCTCTGAAAAGAATAAAGTTTACCCCCAGTTTGTCAATTCAGAAGAAGATCTAAATCAAAATAATCCAAGTTTTAAACTTACTGGATAAACCAAAATCAATTTACTCTTAATTGCACCCAAAATATACCACTAAGGTAATAAAAATACACCCACTCGGGTAACAAACTTTGAAATTGCTCTTAAAAATTTTGACTCTACATCACACTACACGAGCTACATCTTGCGCTTGTCCTAACTTAAGATCACCTTGGATTGCCTCTAATCAAAATTTCGCTTCCAAGTGTCAAGAACTGGATATTATTTGGGGTCATAAGCAAATCAAATCCCGCGACCACCGACATACCAGTCTTATGATATATCCTGAGTGTGACTCCTTCGCAAGCTCGCAACAGCTGAGTCGGTGCTAAACATCAACCACAATCAACCTAAGTTTGGGATATGGCCAATACCCAAAACCTTAGCACAAAACTATAAAAGTAAGCTATCCTCAGCTCAACTTTTATAACAGGCAAAAAAACGAGGTCGTCACCTCTACAGAGCAACATCAAAAAATTTAAGCAATTAAGATAATGTAAATATAAATTATTCTTCTTCTGACAAACTTTCATTAGGGTTAGGTTCATTGAATGGTTTTAAGTCTTTAATATGCCATCGTCCTACTTTAGTCCCATCTAAATTAACTAAACCATAAACTAAATCCGAAATCTTTTCTCTAATCACGCAATGCACATACTTAGGTACCAACTTAGATGTGAATTTATCTGCTGCACTGGAAAGAATTTTATTTTTTCGCCAAACGTGATCACCTATATTAAAGGCAAAATCCCTTTTTCTAAGGTTATAAGACTTACTGTTCCGTTCATAAGCCTTATGTATCCTACTACGCACGTCGGTGAAAATATCTTTTAAACCCTTTAAATTTTCGGCGTACGCACCCCTGTTACCCGGAATTATTTCGCTGTCAACATTGACGTCCAAATCTAAATTTTTATAATATGATCCAGATAGAGGTATATGTCTGCCGTAAACTAAGAAAGACGGTGTGAACCCGGTTACTTCGTGTCTTGCCGTATTTATCGCTTGTTGGATTTTGGAAATATTGTCATCCCAAGTGTCATGTGAATCCACGTAACTTCTTAAAGCGGTCCCGACTGTTCGGTTATTACGTTCCACAAAATTATTACATTGGGGAGAGTACACGGGATTAAAACGGATGTTAAAACCATAAGTTTCACTTAAGCTCTTAAAACTTTTAGAGGTAAACTGAGTACCGTTATCGCATATCGAAAGCGATGAAACTCCGTGGATTAGAAAAATATCGTTTTCTAAAATTTTCAAAAAGCATTCGGCTTTAGAGCTTTTCAAAGGAAATAACACGGTATACTTTGTTAACCAGCAAGAAATTACGAAAAGTCATCTATTTCCTTGTTTTGAACGTGGAAATGGACCTACTAGATCAGCTGCTATGACTTGAAAAGGGTAATTAACCGTATTCTCTTTTCCCATCAGTCCCATAGGTAGTGTATTTGGAGATTTCTGCGCTCCACATACTTCACAAGTCCTCACAAACTTTAAGATATCAAAACGCATTTTTGGCCACAATTCTTACGCCAATCTGTGCATTAAGACTGTCTTCGTCCACTGTATGATCTGGGATTCTTGACAAAGCGTCAGGAATAACATTGTGGACTCCTTTTCTATGAATTAAATTAAACGTATGTTGTCTCAGCCTAATCGCCCAACGCGCTAGTTTGCCACTAGGGTTTTTAATTGAATTAAGCCACAATAAACTATAATGATCTGTTATGACCGTGAAAGGAACACCTTCTATGTAAGGTCGAAACTTTTCGATGTTAAAGAGTACTGCTAAACATTCTTTTTCAACAACCGAATAGTTACGTTCAGCCTGTGATAAAGTTCTACTGGCATACGCTATCACTCTTTCCTCACCATTGATTTTCTGTGTTAGGACGCCCCCTAAACCGGTATTAGAAGCATCACTAAAAATATAAAACTGTTGGGAGAAGTCTGGTTGGGATAAAATGGGAGCTGAAACCAATAGCTCTTTAATCTTTATAAAAGATTCTTCGGCTGCCTTTGTCTAATCTATCGATTGTCCTTTTTTTCGTCCTTTCAAAAGATCATTAATAGGCGACAACAAGGTAGAAAAATTCTCGATAAAACGCCTATACCATGAACACATTCCTACGAAGCGCTTAACTTCCGTAGTATTAGTAGGTCTCGCATAATTAACCATGCTTGCTACTTTATCCGGGTCGGTACGCAAGGAATTTGAGCCTACAATATAGCCTAAAAACTTTAGAGAAGTTTCTGAAAAAATCACAGTTGCTCAAATTTATCGTCAGTCCGGCCTCTTTCAATTTATCTTTTACTTCTTTAAGTAAGCGAACATGCGATTCGAAGTCTTCCGATGTTACTAAAATATCATTGAGATAGGTAAAAATATGTGGCTCATATTTCGGACCAAATATAGCGTCCACGAAACGTTGCTGAGTTTGAGCAGCGTTCTTTAGACCAAACGGCATAGTTACGAACTGATGATGTCAAAATTCTGTCTTTGTTCGGTTATGGATAGTTATCCAATTTGCTGACCTCGTTGAGCTTTCTTCCGTCATAGCTGAGACGATGTCACTCCGAGTTTCAACATTTCGTCTAACCCCTTATTTAATACCTTTGACATATACGGAGACATGGCGATGGGCCTTGTCTTTACAGGACTGGCATCAGCCGTATCTATAGACATCTATCGATGTTCGGTAATGGATAGTTATCAAATTTGCTGACCTCGTTGAGCTTTCTTCCGTCATAGCTGAGACGAAGTCACTCCGAGTTTCAACATTTCGTCTAACCCCTTATTTTATATTCGTTCGGCCTAACCTATCTTTCATTGAAAGAGCTTATTACGTTTTCTGCTTTTAAGCGTTCCGTCCGCGAGAGGTCATCTAGGGTACATAGACGCGAGAAAAGGTTTCCTAAAGAACTTTCTGAATAACAGACTTTAAAAACTTGTATGAGAATTGACTTCTAGGGACTGTGGATACCACGAATTATCTTTAAAATTTACAAAAATTCCGAAATTTTGTGCAAAATCACATCCTAAAACCAAAGTATGTGATAGAGAAGGTACTACTAAAGCAGAAATTACTAAACAATGACCATTGCAGACTAGCGGCAACTCAACCGTACCTAAAACTTTTAGACGGCTGCCATCTGCAGTGGTAACACTTCTATTTTTGACGTGGCATATTTTTTATACTTAAACGACTTAAAATTTTTATACCATTCTGACCTACAACGGAGGCATTTGCACCAGAGTCAAATAAAGCCGAGAAATGGGCACCTAATAGATTTATCTTGATATGCGGTCTATTACCTAAATATTTATGCACGAATAAAGGAGACATGTGACCATTTGGAGAAGCAGGAGTTCTAACTTAAGAAGGAGAATTTTTATTAGACTTTTTAAAAAAATCAGAAACTTTTTGTAACTATTTAGTCCTACCTGATCTATTGGAATATTTCTTTACTTAAGATCCTCGTTAGAATCTTTCTTTTATCCGCGACCGGACGTTCTGAGAAAGTACGACGGATTTTCAGTTCATATTCTAACTCATATTCCAGTAGGTGATTGACTTTAAAATTGAAGGCTTCCATGATAAATGAATAAAATTTTAAAAGAACTGTTTTAAAAAATCGTAAAAATATTTCTCCTGTGCTCCCAATAGTCTAAATAAAAAATACGTAAAGGCACTTAAAATATGTAAACTTCTTTATCAAACATTTAAAAAAATCTTCGACAATTTCAAAAAAAATTTCTAAGTATTGCCTTCTATTAACATTCCTTTACCAGTTTATCTTAAGAATTTTCCTATAAAAAATCTCCAAATATCGTTTCGTCTATCAGCAAAGTATTTTTAAATATTCATGCAAAATATAGGTGAAAAAAAAAATGAACAGTTTTTTTTGTTCGGTTACTCGCAGAATAAATCTAACACTACAAAAAAATTAAAGTAAACCAGCACATCTGCTTATCTGAACTTATAAAGCTAGCTGTTAAGAAAAAAGTAGGAATCTCTTATCTTAGAGTCGATCAACACAAAATTCAATATCTAAACCACCACAGATAAATTGAAATAAAAAAATTCTACAAATTCCCTGCTTTTGTCTTACTGCTATAGTGTAGTTTTCGTTTAATAAATATTATTAAATAAAAATATCTGCAAAGTTAGAGCTTTTATTTTGTTCGAAAGCTAGTACACTGAACCCTTTTTTTAAAAAATAAAATTCCAAAAGCCCCGCGTTGACAGCGCTATTTTGTACCGTGTGAAAAAAAAATGTTTTCCCCAAGCTTGAGCACAATTTTCTTGCAGCCCCGCTTTAATTTCTGATAATGAATTGAGTGAGACCTGATTTTAAAAGAACTAAAGAAATTAAAGAAATACTAGCTCAGTTTTCCTTGGTAGAGAGATATGGGTAAGAGATAATTTTTGTACGTCTTTTTGGAATTTAATTCTATTTTTAAAGAAACCTCAGTTGTACGACTTTTTTTTGGGCACCACTCATTTTAAAATAGAAACGGTTTAACTTCAGCTAAGAAAAAATGAAAAAAAACTGAAGTGTTTTTATGGATATTACTAAAAAGAAATTAGTCTAGCACAACTGATCCTGAAAAAGAAAAATAAATATTCAGTGAGACACTAGCTTTAATCAACAAAAAAAAATTTATTCATGTTTTTAAAATGAAAATAAAAAGTTCTAACCTCTACAGTTATAACCAAAAAATTCTAGTCTAAATAGTAGTTGTTACATTTAAACTTTTAAACTTTTACCACCCCCGAAGGCGAGACATCGTGTTTTACACTTCACTTTTTTTGTCTGTTATTCATTGCTGTTAAGGCACTGCTCTTAAATAAGTCTATTGGAGGGAGTTTTGTTGACTTACTCTTTTTCAGTCCTGCTGTGATGGACTTCGCCCGATTTCACACTTTTTCTTAACACTTAGAAAGCTCACTACAGCTTTTATTGTCGAAACTGGTGCTTTTACTTAGCGGCTTCTGAAGAAAATTAGCCTACTTCGGCTAGATGGAAAATAGCCTCTCGGCTAGACGGTGCTGCCTGGTCTGCGGCTCGATCGAAAAAAAACAAAAAGCCCTGGTCTGCGGCTCGATGGAAATAAGCCTTGCTGGTAGTTTCTCAGGCCCTTAAATAATCGTGCGATTTTTGCCGGTAATATCCGGACGCTCCAATCAAAACTCCGGGTCAAACATTTCGCCAATCGCGGCCTGGCGGTAGGTTCGATCAGCAAACCCGCACCACACAGTATATACTGAATGTCCTGAAACTTTTGTTTAATATACCGGTCGATGTTTTAAAAT
>CM032454.1:83223148-83256235 GCA_019049505.1 Pachyrhynchus sulphureomaculatus | reverse complement strand
ATTTGATTTGCTTATGACCCCAAATAATATCCAGTTCTTGACACTTGGAAGCGAAATTTTGATTAGAGGCAATCCAAGGTGATCTTGAGTTAGGACAAGCGCAAGATGTAGCTCGTGTAGTGTGATGTAGAGTCAAAATTTTTATGAGCAATTTCAAAGTTTGTTACCCGAGTGGGTGTATTTCTATTACCTTAGTGGTATATGTTGGGTGGAATTAAGAGTAAATTGATTTTGGTTTATCCAGTAAGTCTAAGACTTGGATTATTTTGATTTAGATCTTCTTCTGAATTGACAAACTGAGGGTATTTTCTACTTTTTTTTCAGAGCCGTTTAAACGTTACCTTTGAGTCACTAATTTTTTAAAAATTTTTTGCATGGACTCATAGGCGTATGTTGAGTTTTTTCGGTTTACTATCAGATTGATAGAAAATTGAAGTTCTGCAGGAGAACTAAAGGCTGATCATTTACAGGAGATGAGAGCAGAGTAAGACAGTCGTTTCACAAAGAAATGATCAAAATCTGATACCGAGATGAGAACCTTGTCAAGAGAGGCTAAGCGCAGTGAAGGAAGATTCCTAACCGAATTTTTAGATTTCCAAGAGGTAATCTAGAAGTTTGGGCTGACAGAAAACGGTTATGCCTGATACCTGTAGCAGTTTCTTCTAGAGGCTATTGTCTAGGGAGACGATTAACACCATGATCGAATATTTTAGCTGTCAACGATGTTTTCTTCTTGTTTCTGATTAAGCTGGAAAAGCTCTTGTCGTCTTCAAAAGTTTTGTTGCATTGCCACCGAAAATTTGAGAAGTTTTTGCTTCATGTAGCCTTTTAAGCTCATTTTTCGTTTTTTTAAAAAAATTTCGTTAGAAGCTTGGTTAAGTCAACCTTGTAAACCTTTTAGGTTGTATCCCATGAGTTATCTGTTTTTACAGGCTATGATGCACCGGGTGCTAACAGATGCCGTTACGACGTTTGGCAGGGAGTTAGTCTTCCTGAGGAACAGACTGATTGGAAGGGTAGTCTATGGGGGGTGAACGTTTGACCTTTGGGACCTTTAGGGGTTTTGTTACCCAATGGTTATTTCTATTTGAACCAAAGGAGAGCCTAACTACTGTAGTCGACCTCAGCTCCAATTAGCCTATTAGTGGTGACAGGCTGTTGGCAGTAGTGTGTTTCGGAACACCCTATTGATTAATTTTTTTTGACTTATGGTGGTGTGGTAGACACCGTTTCAGTTTAGTGGATGCTATAATCTACTCCCTTTTGTTGGTGGACACCAGGGTCACCAATTCTGTATTTTATTGTCTCCACCATTCAGTATATCGTGGTGAGGTGTTTGTCTCCTGTTATGTGGGATGGATTGAATGTTTTTCGTTGTTGTTCTAGGGCGAGACCAGTACACGAGGGTTCTTCATGCAACTTGAAGAGGCGCAATGCTGGTTAAGTTTTATATCTCAGTGTAGCCACCCTGAAGAATGACGGAGGGCGTTTCTTCTGGCTCATGTTTCTAGGCAGATTTGTCACTTTGGTGCGATGTGCTGAAGATTTGATTAGCTTTTGCTAAGAGCTTTCACCAAGCTCAGTATGGAGTTATCGTAACCAAGAGTTTGGGATTTGAACTCCTGAATGTACTTCTGTATATATTTCTGTATATATTTCTGTATATATTTCTGTATATATTTCTGTATATATTTCAGTGTATGTTGGTTGCCTGAGGGCATGTGCTCAAAATGTGTGATTTTGAGTCGTTTTGTTTATGGACTCCCATATATAGGATTATGACTTTAGGGAGGTCCTATTTCGAGACTTGCTGTCTCATACAGTTATATTGGGAATGTTTCCTTGAATGTTAGTTGTGCGCAGACTAATCATTCTGTTCTTAGTGAACATTGCTTTTTGAAGCATCATCATTCAGTTTGGTGAATTTTAGCTTTTATAGCTATTCACTGTGTTTAGGGTGAATTTTAGCTTTTATAGCTATTCACTGTGCCTATAGTGATATTGTTAGCTTTTATAGCTGCTCACTATGTTAATGGCGAGATTGTTCTTTTAGAACACAGACTTTGTGTAGTCGAGGACTATTTACAGAGTGTTTTCTTGGCGAGGAGCCGAGGCTTTTTTCTGGCGATATACCAGAGTGTTTTCTTGGCGAGGAGCCGAGGTTTTTTTCTGGCGATATACCAGAGTGTTTTGTTGGCGATGAGCTGACGTGTTTTCTGGCGATCAACCAGAGCGTTTTCCCTAGCGATTTTAGCATGTCTGGATGTCTTAGGACGTCGACATTGCGACGTAGAGTGCGATTATTTTCCGAGTGCGACTAGTAGTGATACTAGATTTGGAATGTTCTCTTAGCGATGAGCTAAAGCATTGATAGCGATTTTTCCCGAGCGTTTGCCTGGATATTTATCCAGATATTTTTTTTTGGCTTTGTGCGAAATGGTCTGACAAGACTTTTTCTTTTTAGTGTAAGTGTTTGCACTAGAATCAGTTTTTATTTTTCTTTATTTAAGAATTTTTATAAATTTCTTTTGCTGAAATAGAAAATTTTCAGACAATCCTTAAAATGTTTTAAGGGGGGTTTTTATACTTTGTTTCAGTTCATTTTTTTTTGATTTAGACAAGAGTCTAGACAAAGTTATATTTTTTTTGTTTTTTGGTAACGATAATAGAGCTGATTCTTTTATATAAGAAGACCGCGATTGTTACTTTGAACAGGTATTTCTTATGTTCATGCAAGGATTTTTATTTACTTTTTGATGTACTTAACCTTAGTGCTTAATTAAGTTAAGTCTAGTTATAAGATTCTTGTGTACATGCAAAGATTTTCATTCGGTTTTCATTGTACTTAATATTAGTGCTTAATTGAATTAAGTCTAGTAGTAAGGTCCGAAGTTTGTAATTTTGTTTTAAGTTCTGACCTTAGTATTAAGTGATAGTGTACCACTTTGTACCTTTTCATAAGTAGCCTAAGTTTAATAGACTAGTGTAGTCTATTTCTTTTTGGAAGGGGGTAAATGTAACATTCATTTTTTCCTAGATTTTAAGACCATGTAATGTTACTGATTTTTCACTTCAAATTGTACTTATTTTCATTTTTGTATCGAACGGTATATTAAACAGAGATTCCAAGACGTTCGGTATATACTGTGCAGTGCGGGTTCCTGACCGAATCTACCGCTACGCCGCGATTGGTGAAAAATTTGTATCCGGTTTTGGTTCCGGCGTCGCCATATTACAGGCAGAGTTCGCACGGTTTATTTAAGAGTCCGGTGAACGAAAATCTGGGCTAATTTCCATCTAGCCGTCGCCGAGGCTAATTTCCATCCAGCCGCCGAGTAAGCGGAGTACCATCAAGCCGCAGAGGCTAATTTTCATCGGAGCCGCCAAGTAGGCTTCCTTCGACTGAGCTACAGTAAAGGCTCATAAAAAACATCATGCGAGCTAAGTAAAGCACCAGTTTCTTAACGAAAAGCCGTAGTGGGCTCTCTAAGTGTTTATTAGAAAAGTGTGAAATCGGTCGTATTCCATCGAAGCCGGAATAAGAACAGTAAGTTACCAAAACATCCTTCAATAGACCTATCCCTGAGTAGTGCCTTAACAGCAATTTAAACTGACTAAAAAGTGAAGTGAAAAGCACTATTTTTCGTCTTCGGGGGTAGTCATAGTTTAAAATTTAAAAGATAATAACTACTAGTTAGGCTAGAATTTTTTTGGTAAAACTGCAAAGGTTAGAACTTTTTATTTTTTAAAAACATGAATAAATTTTCTTTTTGTTGATTAAAGCTAGTGTCTCACTGAATACCTATCGTACTTTTCAGGATAAGAACGGCTGTACCAAACTGTTTTTTTTATTTACCAACAATACATTCTTTCAGTATTTTTTCATTTTTTTAGCTGAAGTTAGATCCTTTCTATTTTAAAATGGATGGTGCCCAAAATTTGTACAGCTAAAGCTTTTTAAAAATAGAAAATAATTCCAAAAAGACGTAAAACAATTATCTCTTACCCATATTTCTCTACCAAGGAAAACTGAGCTAGTGTTTGTTTAATTTCTTTAGTTCTTTTAAAAATCAGGATCCACTCAATTCATTAGCAGAAATTAAAGCGGGGCTGCAAGAAAATTGTGCTCAAGCTTGGGGCGTCCAATATTCAAACGGTACAAAATGACGCAGTGTACGTGGGGCGCAATTAAACACTTTTTCATAGGCAACAAAATTGCGCTCAAGCGTGGGACAAACAACTTCTCACAGGGTACAAAAAAAGATGCCTTAAACTGAGGACAGTTTCGCAGGTTACAAAATGACACCACAACGTGCGGGCAAGTTCCAAAAAGTTACACTTTATTGATTTAAAGTAGGAAACACTTGGTAAAAAATTCGTAATTTAGAAACATTAACAAGCCGCCATTTGAAACTGTTAGTAACTAGTTCAAATTTTTTTGATGATTTTTGATACTTGACATACAGACTAACTAAAAATAACCAAAGAATCGCACTCGAGAACCTCTAATAAAAAAAAATCGATATAAAAGCAAAAAAAACATGTTTTTTTTAGAAAATCTCTAAACTTCAATATCTCGAAAACGGTTGAGTTTAGGACATCATGTCATAGAGTCAAATCGGTCAGAAACGACCTAAACTATAACGTTCTTACTTATCTAGGACGACTTTCCCCCCCTGTAACCCTGTATATATATATATATATATATATATATATATATATATATATATATATATATATATATATATATATATATACTATATATATATATATATATATATATATATATATATATATATATATATATATATATATATATATATGTATATATATATATATATATATATATATATATATACATATATATATATATATATATATATATATATATATATATATATATGTATATATATATATATATATATATATATATATATATATATATATACATATATATATATATATATATATATATATATATATATATATATATATATATATATATATATATGTATACATATATGTATATATATATATATATATATATATATATATATATATATACATGTCAAATTTGACATTTAAATTTTAAAATTTAAAAAAATCGTATTTTTATTGAAAATATCGAAAAAAGTTATAAAGAAAAAGTGATTGTATTGCAGTTTTACATTTATGTACCAGTGTTCGAAAAGATTTGATGAAATTGACTTTTTTCAATTATTTTCCATGACAATCAACTGTTTTTCCACATAAATTATCTTATGTAGTTATTTATTAGTTGATATTTCACCAAATGTTGAGAAAATAAAAATAGTTAGGCCTTAAAATTAAGCTGAAAAAAATATAATAAATATTAATGTTATGCAATAAATTTGAGCAAATTTGTAGGTTTTTAAGTTTCTTAATTCCTTCTTCGATGCACAAAATAGTTCTTTTTTAAATTATATGGCGAACATTCGCGAGAAGCTCTTTCTCAATTTCATATACAGGTTTTGGGGATAGTTTATTCTAAATGTTCAGATTTTCAAAAGGTCAAAGACAACATTTTTAAAAATTGTTACAACGTTTTGCAACACAATATTGGTGGAAAGAATATATATTCATGTTTTGCTATTAAGTCAAACAAAATTATAATATGATAGGCTTTCACGTATCTTTGTCGCAGTTGCCATGGATTTCGTGTTTTTTTTTTTCCTTTGTCACATAAAACATGAAACTGACATAAGTTTGTTCACTATTAATAATGCAATAATAACAGTTTTCTGAATTTTCTTCTTTAATAAAAATGCCAATTAAATTTACTAAGCAAGATAAAGTAGAAATAGTTTTGATCGTTTGTGATAACTACAAAATTCAAGCTGCCGTCCTTTTTAACCAACGACATCCGGAAAAAGTTATAACGCATACAACAATAGGAAGAATTCTCACCAATTTTGAAAATACTGGATGTGTGGAGAATAATTTTAAACGTCAACATGAACATTGGATTACTAATGAGGATGCTGAGTTTGCACTTAAGCAGAGTGTGATTGAAACGCCTAGAACTTCAATTGCCAAAATGTCGCACAATGTAGGTTTATCTTATGATTCAGTTCAAAGAGTGCTTAAGAAAAATAGGTTTAAACCTTATAAACCCAAATTTGTCCATACTCTTAAAGAACAAGATTATGATAGGAGCTTATATTTTTCTTTCTGGCTGCAAAGTAAAACTGAAGAAGACCCGTCATTTACAAAGTATATTTTGTTCAGTGATGAATGTACTTTTAATTCTAATGGTGTTGTCTCGTCGCAAAATTGTAGATGGTGGGCGGATAGCAATCCAAATTTTACAATAGATGCAAGAGATCAATATTCCTTTAAAACTAACGTTTGGTGCAGGTACTTTTAATAACAGTATTATTGGGCCGTTTTTTTTTTTAGAGAAAATCTTACAGCCCCGAGGTACTTACAGTTTCTAAACAAGGAACTTTCCAATGAACTGGAAGATTTTAGTTTAGAGAAAAGAATGAAAATGTACTTCAAACAAGATGAAGGGAGCACCTAGTCACAGCACCTTGGAAATTAAAAATTGGCTGGACGAAAACTTTTCTGGGAAGTGGATTGGTAGGTTTTCCTCTGAAGTACCTTGGCCGCCGCGGTCACCCGATCTTACGCCTTGTAACTTTTTTTTGGGGGGAGGGATATTTAAAAAATTTAGTTTATGCTCAGAGACCTTTTGAAAATATCGCACACTTAGAAGAAACTATCCGCCATTCTGTAAATGAAATCAAGCCAAAACTATTATGTGCATTGAAAAAGAAGGACGTTTTTTTATTTAGTAAATAAGTAATAATTTTTTATGATAGTAATCCTTAAAAATTGACGTGTCATAAATATTAAGCGGCTTTGCACCAATATTGCATTGTTAAATTACAACTTTTTGAAAGAAATACATTTTCAGCATAATTTTACAGCCTAATTAATTTTTTTTGTAACATTTAGTAAAACATTAACCACTAAAAAGGTATATAATATAATTTATAAGGACATAATTGAAAAAAGAGGATTTTGTCAAATTTTTTTGAAAACTGGCATATAGACGTAAAACAGTATTTTTTTCTTTATAACCTTTTTCGATATTTATTTAAAAAATCCGTTTTTCCCAGTTTTAAATTGTAAATGTCAAATTTGACAGGCATGGCTTGTGACGTCATGGCCTTATTTGGGTGTAATCCTAAATATAAAACACACTAACACAAGCCTGTTTTTGAGTTTCAGTCAAATTATGCGAAATTCATCGGGCACAGATCTTTTTCACAGCTAAATGTTCAAGCAAAATTGAATGTACTGCAGTCTTCGATATGCCTTTTCAATTATGTTCTGCACAGCAACGATGTTTTTTTGAAACAACAGATTTTGGTCGACCTTCACCAAATTCAACGCTGACAGAAGCACAACCATGACGAAATTCTGCAAACCAATCGTAAACAGTCTTTTCTGATGGTGATTTATTATCAAAAGTTGAACGAAATGATTCGAGGCATTGTTGTTGAGTTAGGCCTTTACTAAAATCGTAAAAAATCATGCACGTGGAATTTCCATTTGTTCACAAAACTGTTTTTTTTTTAAAACGCTTACTATAAACAAACTATTCGGTCAGTTTCTGAGCTGCAACTGTTTAAAAAATAACACATGTCAAATTTCACGACAATGCTAATGTCACATCTCAATAGCGCCAGCTAATGGTGGTTTGTAAAAGGCGGCCCTCAAGTAATATAGCTTCAGGTTAAATAATATTATGAGAGATTTTCAAGACTTTCTGGTTGGTTTAATAAATAAATTTGAAGCCTTATAATAAATATATAACTGCTTAAAGGAGTGTATATCGTATTATATATCTTTTTGAGGGCTCTTGGTGTAGAGGAATTTGAAAATTAAGTAATTTTTTTATTGGTTGGTTAGTTATAAGCGGGATAGACGATTGTACCTGTTTGTGCACTGCAGTTTCTTGACTTATTGTGCTCCCTTCTTTTCGCTACATGAGCGTGGTCCCTTTGTGGAAATCATCTTCGCGATGTGGATCTCCGAACAGTTTATGTCTGTTCCGAGTTAAAGCCTCATTCTTATACGAGTAGGATGTGTAAAAAGGTTTCTTTTTCTTCTCCATATAGTCTACATGATGTGAGATCATTGAACCAATGGATGCCCATTTTCTGTAAATGTTTCCTCAGGTGATGCTTGCCAGTAATCAGTTCCATCACGAATTTAGTCTGAACCCTTATTAAACGAAGAACAAGTTCTTAGTTTCTTTGAGAGACCTCCAATTACGTCCCTCGCATGTCTTTGGCTAGATGTTGCGAGCAAGCAATCAAAATGTTGCTGAGATGACCATTTGCTGATTCTCATTTTTAGCACCTGTATGATTATACTAAGTACTGGTTCTTAAGTCCTGTATCGTGTAGTAGCTTCATGTTCTTGCTTATTCTACCGCTTTTTCACTACTTACTACTTTTCATCTCTGAATGCCCTAGAACCCATAGTAGTTCAACCCTGTTTTTCCTATAGGATAATTTTAACAGATCACGTTAGTACTCCATCGTAATCTCGTAGTTAATCTGGCATCTAAAACCGTTAGAGCAGGTTAACTGTCTGAGAGAATACATGGTTACTGCCCCGTACATTTTCGTTACTTTCACTTTTAGCAGGGGAAGGGGTAAAAGAGACGGGGTCGTTTGGTTGATATAATAAGCAGGTAATGAGGGAGGAGATTAGAGGGTTGCTTCATATATTTCGTGTTATATGTCCTATTTTAGTGTTCTTGGGAGAGGTTACAAGGAAAGTTACGTTTAAATCGTTATATATCTCCGATCCGGGATTTCTGTTGGAAAAAATCTGAGTTAGTTTTTCCATTATCTTCATTTGTATAGGGTTAAACATATAAGGGCTAATAAGATCAGGGAGCGTGGTTAAAAGGATTGATTAGTATATATCGCGTTATATCCTTTCAGGGTCGTAGAATATAGAAGTTTGGTTTTTTTTGCATTATTTTTAATTGTAACAGGAATGTAAGTATATAGGAATAGAAGATTTCAGATGTAAATATCTCCTGAACACTTCCTTATCTCTACTTTTTTCTGAGATTATGTCTTACCGTAAAGAACTTATCTTAAAATATCGATTCGTAGAGCTTGAATTAAGTTACTCTTAATTTTGAGAAAGTCAAATTCAGTACCTATTTTTGAACTACTTGTTTACAAGGAAAGTACTGGGAAAATTACTTTACCTGTTTTTATATTTCACCGAAAAACTTTTATCTTAATCAAATTAAATAGAAAGACAAGAAAAATTTAACGAACTTCAAAAAAATGACAAGAAGCACAAAATAATATATTCGCTTAAATTTAAAAAGTTTGCCTGCTTATAAAATAAAAATATAGTTAACTAGCACAAAAACTCGTCGCTATTATAACTCTTATCAAGGAAGCAATGAATGTAAGCAGTATGCAATTAGAACTTATTACACAAAATATAATACGCACACATACAAATTTACAAAACTTTTAAGCATTGCGTAAGTCGAGCTCGCTTATTTACGCCACGAGCGAAGAAAAGTCGATCGTACTGTCGCGACGCTGCACACACCAACCGCGCGCCCAGTGTTGCAGAAAATTTACTTAAGCAGTCACGTTAATTCATGTTTCCTTTTTAGTAGAATTTTATGATGTTATTTTTGGTTTGAAGCAAAACCTTTTTTGAATACTCTCAAAAGATAGTTTTTGAACTTAACAATAGATTTGAATGGTTCTTTCACTATGGCCTAAGTTAAAAAAAAACTTGAACACACAAAAAATGTTTCATGAAAACCGATATTTAAGGACACATTTATATATATATATATATATATATATATATATATATATATATATATATATATATATATATGTATATAGAGATATATAGTATGTACCCGCGGAATTTGGGATGTTGGTTCCAAAGCGTATTACGACATTTTAACAATATTATATACATATATATCGAGAACTAAAAATAAATAGAACACTAATCAGGGTTACCAAATTATAAATTTTATAGACTCTCGGTTTGGTAGATAGAAGGTAAAAATTTATTTATTTTATTCTTAGGAAAAGTATCATTTGATATGAGAAAAAAATGTTTAAATGAATAAAATTAATCATATATGTATATGTATATGTATATATATATATATATATATATATATATATATATATATATATATATATATATATATATATATATATGTATATATGTATATATATATATATATATATATATATATATATATATATATATATATATATATATATATATATATATATGTAGATATGTATGTATATATATATATATATATATATATATATATATATATATATATATGTATATATATATATATATATATATATATATATATATATATATATATATATATATATATATATATATTTATAGATTTGACATTGCGCCATTTTCTTGTGTCATCAACAAGTGTCAGACGCTCACGAGTGATAAATTGGAAAAGTGTGTGCATAGTGTTGTGGTCAATATGTCGAAATTTATACCGAACAAAGAGCATTCGCGGATAGTATTAATTTTTTGTTTTCATTTGAAGAAAACTGCTGTTGAATCATACCGATTACTTCGAGAAGCTTATGGTGAACTTGCTCCATCACAAGATACGTGTGAACGATGGTTTCGGCGTTTTAAAAGTGGTGACTTCGATGTTGCAGACAAGGAATTGCAAGCATTGTTGGATGAAGATGATTCGCAAACACAAAAACAATTCGCCAAGCAATTGGGCGTTAGTCAATAAGCTGTTTCCAATCGGCTACGAGAGATGGGAAAGATTCAGAAGACCACATGGGTACCACATGAGTTGAATGACAGGCAAATGGAAAAGCGCAAAAACACGTGTGACATTTTGCTCGCTCGGTACAAAAGGAAGTCGTTTTTGCATCGTATAGTTACAGGGGATGAAAAGTGGATTTGTTTTGAGAATCCCAAGCGTAAAAAATCATGGGTAGACCCAGGCGCGCCATCCACATCGACCGCAAGACCGAATCGTTTTGGCAGAAAGACGATGCTCTGTGTTTGGTGGGACCAGAGGGTCTATTATGAGCTGTTAAAACCTGGAGAAACGGTTAATACTAAACGTTACCAACAACAATTGACCGATTTGAACCGTTCGCTGCTTGAAAAAAGGCCAGAATACCCAAAGAGGCAACACAAAGTCATTTTTCTTCATGACAATGCTCCATCACGGCAAAACCAGTTCGTGACACGTAAGAAGCAATCAGCTGAGAAGTTCTACCCCATGCGGCTTACTCACCAGACTTGGCTCCTTCCGATTACCACTTGCTTGCATCGATGAGCATGCTGAGCAGCGCTTTGGTTCGTATGAAGATGTGAAAAAAATGACTCGATGAATGGTTCCCAGCAAAACGGGAAGATTTTTACTGGCGTGGTATTCACAAATTGCCAGAAAGATGGGAAAAACGTATAACAAGCGATAAAGCATACTTTGAATAAAGCAGTTTTTATCATTCTTCCGAATTTAACATGTTTTTTAGAAAAAAAAATCCGCATTGCATACTTGTACACCTGATATATACGTATATATATATATATATATATATATATATATATATATATATATATATATATATATATATATATATATATATATATATATATATATACGTATATATATATATATATATATATATATATATATATATATATATATATATATACGTATATACAGGGTGCCTCATATGTATGGAATAATGATTCCACAGCATTTATTAATCAGTGTATCAAAAAACTGTTTAAATAAAAGTTAAAGGGTGTTATATGGCACACATGCTGACGTTAACCATGAAATGCTTTGAACTGTCAGTTCAAAGAAATTACGCCATCTTAAATTTTTTTAAATGGTATATTATTTTATTTTTGAGTCCTACTAAAAATTCTAGATATTATTTGTCTCACCTACCATATGTCTAAATTGAACTGTTTAGGAATTATTGATATTTGAAATTAAGGAGATCAAATTAATTTTTTTTTAAGCTGGCTTGTGTCAAGCATTTACTTTCAGGTAACTACTTAACGCGTCAATGATTTATTGACAAAAACGTTTATTGCTGCATTTTGTGAAACTGCAATTTGAGCATAATATCATAATAGTACATTTAACAGAAACTGAAAGAATCACTTTGTTAATGATGGTGGGTAGGGAGACCATAGGAGAACACAACAGGAGGTGTTTGATCTTTTTAACGCAGAATATCCAAATCGAGAACCTATTACCCAATCCGTAGTTAGCAAAACATTAAAACGATTTAGACAATCAGGTCATGTTAAGGATCGTTCTAAATCTGGACCTCCAAAACTTAAAATAACCGATGATAAAAAGTTAGATGTTTTATTAGAAATTACAAAAAATCTCCATACAACCACTCGTCAGCTTTGCCTAGACCACAACATAAATAAAGGTACCTTAAGTCGTAAACTGAATGGAAAGAAATTGCATCCATACAAACCCATTCTATTGCAAGAATTATCTGAAGATGACTACGATAGACGAGTTGAATTTTGCGAGGTTATGATGGAACGAATCACTAATGATCCTAACCTAATTCATAATATTGTTTTTTTTTCTGACGAGGACACATTTTGTCTTAACGGAAGAGTTAACAGGTATAACTGCCGGTACTGATCTACTGAAAATCCCCACTGGATAATCGACAGTCATTCTCAAAGACCACAAAAGATGGGCGTATGGGCAGGGATTCGTGGACGTCATATCATTCGTCCCATTTTTATCGTTGGAATTCTTACAGGACACCGGTATTTACAGTTACTCCAAAAGCAACTTATTCCAACTTGTGCAGGTCTTTTGCCCGATGAAAATAATTTGCATACCCCTAACAGGAATCTGTGGTATCAACAGAACGGAGCACCTTCTCACTATGAAATTAATGTTCGTAGATATTTGGATGCGATTTTTTCTAATCGATGGATAGGCAGAAGAGCTGCTTACGCCACTCGATTTACCGAAGCTGACCTGAAACTGTAGGAAATTTACGACAAAGAATTTAATATCAAGTAGCACAGATCACCCCGGATTCTCTGTAAAACTCTGTTCAGGCTGTTTATAACAAACTGGGACATTACCTCGCTGTCAACGCTAGATATTTTCAGCAATTGTTACGTTAAAAATCAACCCAGAGTATTTATTAATAGTTTTCTTGTCTTTTTTTAATTTAAATTTCAAATGACAATAATTCCAAAACAGTTCAATTTAGACAAATAATGGATATATATATATATATATATATATATATATATATATATATATATATATATATATATATATATATATTTTAGTTTTAGAGGTTTTAAAAAAGTAAATAGATTGGGAGACAATACAAAACTTTGAGCCTCCTAGTGTGTTATTTCATGATTTTGAGCCCTAGTCCAACATCACGAGGAATTCATATAAGTGTAACACATCCTCACAATGGCATCTGAATGGCATGCCATCATTTACAAAAACCGTAATTTTTCAAATCAGTAAATAAGCCTTCAGTACACAAGCAGACGTGCCTCTCTAACAGGGACCATAAACATAGAGCCTTCTATACTAAACGAATATAAATGACAGTATCCGATGGCAGATCTGGCTAATCTCGACCCTCTTTTCTGCGATTATCTTGCGATTATCGTCCTTGTGCAACAGTAGTTTCCTAGCCATGGGCGTAGCATATTTACAATATTGAATAGTCACCAGTTTATTTATTTATTAATCAAAAAGTACAGCATGTAGTAACGCCACATTAACAAGAACGGATTTAATTATGTATACCAGCAACTTCATGGATAATGATACCTTAGAATACGGAGAAAGAACAGTTAGATAAATTTTTATCTGTAAAAATTTGTCTTGTACATTCAACTAATTTAAATAATGATATGGTTTATCCCATTTTGGACAGTATAAAAGATATTAAAACAAGAGCAATATTTATCAGCTTTGTCTACTATTTTCTCCCACTAAAAATTATTTTAATGTTATTAAGCTTCGAATTCTCGAATTTTTATAATTTAAACATATTTGTATTATATAAATATATATGAATATAATGAAAGACTTGTTTTTGTCAAATTTCCACTTCGTCTGATACAAAAATATTTATATATTATATATAATTTTTGTATCAGACGAAGCTATAGTATAGCGAAACGAGTCATACAGTTTCTGTGAAACTAAATAAAGTGGAAATTTGACAAAAACAAGTCTTTCATTACATTCGTTATGAATTTCCATCAAGTAACAGCCACAACAATTCAAAATAAATAAATATATATATATATATATATATATATATATATATATATATATATATATATATATATATATATATATATTATATATATACATATATATATATATATATATATATATATATATATATATATATATGTATATATATATATATATATATATATATATATATATATATATATATATATGTATATATATATATATATATATATATATATATATATATATATATATATATATATATATAGAATAAAGAAAGAAAGCAAAAGATTGCCGTATCTACCAAAATTCTTAAAAATAAAATCTTAGTTGGGGAACTCAGCAAAAAAGGGCGTGATAAGACATCACACAATTTTCATTAAGCCAATATTTCGGTCCTGGATTGGAACCTTCTTCAGGGCAGAACTGAAAAGAAGAACAAAACATATTCACTGATCGTGTTTGGGACAAATTTACATTAATGGTGTTATTATTAAGTTGCTATAATAAATAAAATTAGTGTAGAACAAGAATAAGATATTAGTCATAATAAAGTCAAAAAACTCACATGAGAAGTGCAAAGATTTCGTTAGCCTGAATGGCCGTAGGTAGCTTATACATAAAAAAGTTGGTCAATCCATAAAATATATAAAATACACACTATAACATTGTAGACAAAATTATAAAAACTAAATTTAAAACATGGATGTAATTGGGAACTTTGGATGTTGAAAACATTATTAATTATTTCACCTGTGACCACCACACATGGCCACCGCCATATAGGAAAGATGACAAGGACGACAGGAGACAGCTGACCGACAGAGATAAGGAGTTTAGTTAAGAAAACTCAATTAACCAGAATGCGGGGTCGACACCCGGAAGGAACCGATCAAAATTGGGAAGTGCATGTATTGGACCTTTAAGCGAGAAAGAGATAGCCAATCGAGCGACCAAAAACCGGTATGGAGCCGAGGAAGGATACATCATAACCTAATTATAGGTAAAGGGTGAGCGAGGGAGCGAGAGAGGGAAAGAAAATAATGGGAGCAACAAAGAGGAAGATTGTCTATTATATTAATTATTAATTTATTAATTTCTTGTTGAAATATGATTGGAGCAAGAGATTGTTTGCAGAAACAAATGAAGATTGAAAACCACAGGAGGTAATGAAGGGGTGACGCTAGATACTGTCAATGGAAGGAAGACAGCAATCGATAAGTGCCCAAGATGGCGCAGATAAAGTGGAAGAAATCTGTGGAAACCAGGATCAACGAGAACCGTAAACAAAGAGAGGAAGGAGGAAAGAAAACCCTGAAAGTTACACAGCTAAGAGAGAGAAGACTACCATTTCAATTCAGATGGGTCATACAACACTTGAAGACAGGGCATTATCGTGTGGAGTTGATTTATCAAAAGAGAGGAGGAAACTATATATGTTACTGAGACCATCTAGGTCGGTTCTTTTATTGATATTAAGGTGATTCTCCTGGATGTAACACATTTCAAGGAATTCTCTCTTGGAAAGATTTTTAGAGAAATGAAGAATTTCGGGTTCCCTGAAATTAAAAGAATAGCCATTACCAACAGAATGGGTCGCCAAAGCACATCTGTGTGGATGGCATCTAGTATCACTTTTATGGAGTGCAATACGACGATTCAAGGATTGAGAAGTCTGGCCAATATAGATTGATGGACAATTGAGGCAGGAAATTGCGTAAACTAAGTCTGACATGGAAAGAACTGGCAACGGGGCCTTCAGCTTGCTGAAAACACGTCTGTTTTTGAAGAAGTAATATTTAGCAATTTTAATGTTAGGAATGACACGCAAAATATGGACCAATTTGTTTGTAAGGCCAGGAATGAACGGTAAAGAAAGCAGCGACCAATTTATTTCGGCTGGGGGTTAGAGGGGGAGGGGAGATTTGCGGTAGGTGGAGGGGAGGGGGTTCTGGAGGAATTTGGTGGATATGAGTAAGCTTGTTGACTTCGTCTTTGGTTCTTAGTAAGAGTTTACGATTGTATCCATTATCTATGAAAAGGTTTGTAAGTGTTTCTTGTGACTGGTGTAAGAAATCAGGATGGACTATTGTCTTCAGTCTTTTATATAGTCCTTTGATGACGTTGACTTTCACCTTCCAATCATGGCCAGAGTTTGCATGGATATATCTCCCTGAAGAAGTAGGTTTTCTATACCAATCAAGTTTGATGATGTTATGGGAGTGTCTAACGACTCTTGTGTCCAGAAATGGAACAGCATTGTTGGTTTCTTCTTCCATAGTGAATTGTAAATATGGGTCGAACGAATTGAAAACATGAAGAACTTCTTCTTTGCCATCAGCTGGTATGGATAGAATTAAATCGTCTACGTATTGATATAGGAATGGAAGTCGGAAGGATAATCTTTGAGTGCAGTTCTTCAAAACATACGACATAACAATTGAAGCAAAAACAGGACTGAGATTACTGCCCATAGGGCATCCAAAAATTTGAGAGTAGAAAGAGTCTTTAAATTTGAAGAAGGTTGAATGGAAAAGAAATTCTATTATTGATAAGAAGAAGGATTTGCTGATTTTGGTGTTGGGTGAGATTAATGCCTATTCAGAGTCAATTATTTGACTGGTTAACTGCCATGAAATATTCGTGAAAAGACTGACTACATCAAGTGATATAATAACGTGGTTTTCTGATAATTGGAAATTATTGACCATTGCACTAAAAACGTAAAAGAGTCTTTAATGGCAAATGTATAATAATTGAGGAAGGACTTTTCAAGATGATTAGCACAAAATTTACTGAGTTTTGAAGTGGGAGAGCAAGTAGTGGAGACGATGGGTCTGAGCGGTACCCCTTCTTTGTGTATCTTGGGGTAAACCATAAATCCTTGGTGGAATCGCCTTGTAGTTGTAAAGTTGTTTGGCTGTTATATCGTCAATCCATTTTTTGGTCTTTAACTGCTTGATAAAACTGTTACTCTTGTTTTGATGTTGAGTAGTGGGATCATGAGAGAGCTCCTTGTAAACTTGTTCATCATCAATAAGTTCTAACATCTTAGTTTCATAATGTAGTCTCTCTAAGGCTACTGTGACCGAGCCTTTGAAGGAGTAATTAAGATCTCACTATGTTGTTTGAGAAATTTGTGTGTCTTGATAAACAAAGTCTTCTCAAAAGAAGTATTACGGTTTTGTAAAACAGCGTTGGTAACTGTATTGGTGCATTTGGCCCTGAGAATATCTTGGCTGGAGGCTGGTGCAAGCTTAATGAAGGATTCAATGTCAGAAAGGAATGTTTTTATAGGGATATCAGTTCCTGGAATGGAATCATAAACAAATTTTGGACCCAAAGCAAGAATTTTATGAACCTCAGGAGGAAAATCAACTGTAGTTAAATTGGTAAACCATTGGGGACAGACTTTTAATTTATCAGTTTTTGACCTAATCAAGTTATTGAATTTATTGAAGAGAGTATTAGAAAGAGATCTAGTGGTGGTTTGAAAAGATTTTTCTTGAGTGACACGAAAGCGTTGCACGATATGTGCTGGAACTCTATTTCCTGCCAAATGAACAACACGGTTTATAAGAGTTTTGAGATTGTTAATCTCTTTTAAGGTGAAAGAAATTTCATAGGAAAGAATTCTGACAAATACCTTACTCTGGAAGCGCTGTATCCTGTTGTTGTCATTGGGTCTGTCGGACATCAGATTGTTCATGCATCCAAAGTTCTGTACAATATGTTTAGGGACCGCTGTCCCGCTGAGCGACATTTCAATAGAAAATTTCTTCTACAGGTCATCCTAGCTGACTTAGTGTTATATTTGGCCCAGTCACGGAAAAGGTTAGTAGTTTCCGCTCCATATGTATTATGTAAATCTTGAAAAAAACCCATTTCTATAATAGAATAAAGAAAGAAAGCAAAAGATTGCCGTATCTACCAAAATTCTTAAAAATAAAATCTTAGTTGGGGAACTCGGCAAAAAAGGGCGTGATAAGAGATCATACAATTTTCATTAACAGATGTGCTTTGGCGACCCATTCTGTTGATAATGGTCATTCTTTTAATTTCAGGGAACCCAAAATTTTTCATTTCTCTAAAAATCTTTCCAAGAGAGAATTCCTGGAAATGTGTTACATCCAGGAGAATCACCTTAATATCAATAAAAGAACCGACCTAGATGGTCTCAGTAATATATATAGTTTCCTCCTCTCTTTTGATAAATCAACTCCACACGATAATGCCCTGTCTTCAAGTGTTGTATGATCCATCTGAATTGAAATGGTAGTCTTCTCTATCTTAGCTGTGTAACTTCCAAGGTTTTCTTTCCTCCTTCCTCTCTTTGTTTACGGTTCTCGTTGATCCTGGGTTTCACAGATTCCTTCCACTCTATCTGGGCCATCTTGGGCACTTATCGATTGCTGTCTTCCTTCCATTGACAGTATCTAGCGTCACCCCTTCATTACCTCCTGTGGTTTTCAATCTTCATTTGTTTCTGCAAACAATATCTTCCTCCAATCATATTTCAACAAGAAATTAATAAATTAATAATTAATATAATAGACAATCTTCCTCTTTGTTGCTCCCATTATTTTCTTTCCCTCTCTCGCTCCCTCGCTCACCCTTTACCTATAATTAGGTTATGATGTATCCTTCCTCGGCTCCATACCGGTTTTTGGTCGCTCAATTGGCTATCTCTTTCTCGCTTAAAGGTCCAATACATGTACTTCCCAATTTTGATCGGTTCCTTCCGGGTGTCGACCCCGCATTCTGGTTAATTGAGTTTTATTAACTAAACCCCTTATCTCTGTCGGTCAGCTGTCTCCTGTCGTCCTTGTCATCTTTCCTATATGGCGGTGGCCATGTGTGGTGGTCACAGGTGAAATAATTAATAATGTTTTCAACATCCAAAGTTCCCAATTACATCCATGTTTTAAATTTAGTTTTTATAATTTTGTCTACAATGTTATAGTGTGTATTTTATATATTTTATGGATTGACCAACTTTTTTATGTATAAGCTACCTACGGCCATTCAAGCTAACGAAATCTTTGCACTTCTCATGTGAGTTTTTTGACTTTATTATGACTAATATCTTAGTCTTGTTCTACACTAATTTTATTTATTATAGCAACTTAATGGTAACACCATTAATGTAAATTTGTCCCAAACACGATCAGTGAATATGTTTTGTTCTTCTTTTCAGTTCTGCCCTGAAGAAGGTCCCAATCCAGGACCGAAATATTGGCTTAATGAAAATTGCGTGATGTCTTATCACGCCCTTTTTTGCCGAGTTCCCCAACTAAGATTTTATTTTTAAGTATATATATATATATATATATATATATATATATATATATATATATATATATATATAAAAATATAATTATATATATATATATATATATATATATATATATATATATATATATATATATATATATATATATATATATATATATATATATATATATATATATATATATATATATATATATATATATATATATATATAAACAACATCCAATAAAAAAAATCGTTTCCAAGAGGCGTGTTATCTATATTTATAGAGTCCCCTTTGCACCTCCTTGGCTACCCCACAGATTGACGTAGTGATTTATTTTAGTTTTATAATATGTAAATTTAAAACCACGGTATATATGAGTACCGTGTTACCTAAATTAAGTCAAACATCTAGTACCTAATATCAAATAATTAATATGTATTTTTTACATATTCCTTTCGGCCTTTAATAACATATAGCCAATTCCCGGGGCTATACGATTTAATGACTCATATTTTCGTTTATAAATTGCACAATACAGATAGAGAATGATTAAGATATTATTTTTTCTGCTAGCATATTTGCGTGTAGATCTGATTGAAAATATTTGGTTTAGTATATGAAATAATTTATCAAATCTTCACTTGCTTCAGAATTTATAGTTTTTATTGTACGTGCACCGTTTAAATTGTTAAAACACGTAGGCTGAAAAGTTTTTGGTCTAGCTACTTAAAACACATTTTTTTTTTGCAAGATTCGACTTTATTCACCAACACAGTCTCCTTCAAGAGCGATAGAATCAGTCCAACGCTTTGCTAACATTTTTATGCCTTTCTTGTAGAAGGATTTGTCTTTGCCCTCAAAATAGGCCTCAGTTTCGGCGGTAACTTCTTTATTGGTGCCAAATCTCTTTCCAGCGAGGATTTTTTTAAGGTCTGCGAACAGATAATAGTCGCTGAGGGCCAAATCTAGAAAATACGGTGGATGAGGAAGCAATTTGAACTTCAATTCATACAATTTTGCCATCGTAAGCATTGACTTGTGTCACGATGCATTGTCTTGATGAAAGAGCACTTTCTTCTTATTGATTTGGGGCCGGTTCTTTGCAATTTCTGCCCTCAAACGCACCAATAACTTTATATAATATTCGCTATTGATGGTTTTTCCCTTCTCAGCATAGTCGATGAAAATTGCTTCATGCGTATCCCAAAATAGAGACTACAAAAACTTCCCAGCCGACTATTGTGTTTTTGGTCGCTTCGGGCAGCTTTCATAGGCTGCTGTCCACTCAGCTGACTGCCGATTTGATTCCGTTGTATAGTGGTAGATCCACGTTTCATCCCTTGTCACATATCGCATGGAAAAATCCTTTTTATTACACTTAAACAGGTCCAAACAGCGCTCAGAATCATCAACACGTTGTTGTTTTTGGTCCACTGTGAGCAAGCGCGGTAACCATTTTGAACAGAGCTTTTTCATGCCCAAATGTTCATGCAAAATATGACCAACACGTTCTTTTGATATATTTAGGGTGTCAGCTACCTCACGCAATTTCACTTTACGGTCATCCAAAACAATTTTGTGTATTTTTTTTATGTTTTTCGGTGTGACCATCTCATTTGGGCGTCCAGAGCGTTCAACATCATTGGTGTCTGTCCGACCGCGTTTAAATTCGGCATACCAATAAATTATGAGTGATTTTCCAGGGGCAGAGTCCCCGTAATCCTTATCAAGCGATCGCTTTGCTTGAACGGTTTTTTTTTCCCATCAAAAAATAGTGTTTAATCAACACACGATATTCGGTTTTTTCCATTATTTTGAAAGTATCAAAAGTAGCTTCACTAAAACCACTGTAACTTGTAAACTAATCGTCGAAATGTCATGAAATTTTGACACGTATCGTTTGAAGGTTGGTACTTCCTAAAAATTCTATGGATTTTTTTGAAAAGGGTGACATCTGTGTCCAAAAACTTTTCAGCTTACGTGATATGTGATATTATTTATTTAAAGTAATTAAAAATTAAACTATTAAAGTTTATAAACATATACATTCAACCAATTCAATCCCCGCTTTTTCCCTCTTATATCCGCCACTGTTTTTGACTGCTGTACTAAACGGTACACTAACACAGCTACTTGGGTCATTTTGTTGGGTTAACTAAACAATCCAGCAGAGTGTGTAACTTTTATAAGACAGCTATTTTACATTCGTTCTCATGAAATAGCATTCATGAATCAAATATAAATTTTATACTAGATACACGATTAAGTCGAATAGATTAAGTTTCTATGTTACTGACACTACTGTACTAAATATTTTCATTAAAAACTATTTTAATTCAGTTATTTGCACGTCCATGTTCAGAAAATCAGAAACATCGAATCAAGTTATCTGCACGGTTCAATAAGATTCTTAAATCTCACTTTAGTCACTTTCTGGTCCACTACCTCTGGTTAGCTGGGGTGCCGTATCTGTCTTCTTTCCTGATGGATGGTTGTTTTTACTTAAAAAGACATGTCAAAGGCAGCTGGCACAGCCATTAACATGTATTGGTTTTTGTTTTGGTTAACTTTTTATGTTATTAGCATAGATTTTTTACAGATCTAAATATAAAAATACAATTTATTCAATAAGTATTTCATTACTTTTGTCGCAAACGAAAATATTATCCTTAAAGCCTATTAATAATTTGTTAAGAAGGACCACTCAAATCAACGTAATCTTTCGTTAGTTTTATGATGTCAATATTGAGCAATGAGCGTAGCAGCTTGAAGTTACTAGCATTCCTGTAACGTACAATTACATATACATGTCTTAGTTACGCAATTAAGTTCAACAAAAGTTTTGTTATTATCGGTTAGGGCAATGATTAGGAAGTCCTTTGATTTGAAGTCAGTCGAACTTTTGACATATAATTGTTCAAGTTTTCTCAAGAACAAAAATGTTCGTTTTCTTTTGTTCCACTGAAAATACAAATTGTATATATGTATATATATATATATATATATATATATATATATATATATATATATATATATATATATATGCTTGTTTGATTATCAGTAATCGGTCTGGACCGTAAACTCTTTTCTTCTTTAATACTGAATATTTCGTTATCGTTTGATAACTTCTTCAGGAGTAACTACAATATTAATACACGGATTAGATATATAAAACCCATGTCATTTTGAGTCTAACCTGTTAAAACATGAAACAAATAAATGCAAACGAACAAATAAATAAAACAACTTATGAAAATGAAGCCTTTGAAATCAAAACTTAACATCTCGATTCTTCTACACAAACTGGCCAATCACAAACTCAATCATCACCTTATTGAAAGGCTTTCCAAACATAAAAATTGCGAAATATAACAGCATACGAGGTTTCAAAAATAAAGGATAGAACGCCTATTTTGTACAATAACTGTGTAGTTTATAGATTGTCTTGTTTGCAATTTGAGGTTTGTTAATATTAGATATACATCGTAGTAGTTAAAACAGAGGCTCACACAGCATAGGAGTGACTACAGATTGGGAAAGAATTCATGTTCCGTAGTGCAACTACATTTAAAAACAGGTCATAATATTGACTATAACAATATTAAAATTTTGGCTCACGACAACTATAAAGAAATGTACCACATAAGCAGGGACCCCAACTCGGTTAACTATAAATTAGACACTAATCAACTCAGTAATATCTACTCTTGAAGAAGTTATCAAACGATAACGAAATATTGTGTTAACGAAGAAAAGAGTTTTATTTACAATCCAGACCGATTCCCGATAATCAGACACATATCTATATATATATATATAATATATATATATATATATATATATATATATATATATATATATATATATATATATATATATATATATATATATATATTGTAAGGTGTGAACTTGCCCGCACTTTTGTACCCTGTGAAAAGTTGTTTGTCCCACGCTTGAGCGCAATTTTCTTGCAGCACCGCTTTAATTTATGATAATGAATTGAGTGACTAATGATTTTAAAAGAACTAAAGAAATTAAACAAACCCTAGCTCAGTTTTCCTTGGTAGAGAGATATGGGTAAGAGATAATTTTTGTACGTCTTTTTGGAATTTTTTTCTATTTTTTAAAAAGCTTCAGCTGTACAAATTTTGGGCACCATTCATTTTAAAATAGAAAGGATCTAACTTCAGCTAAAAAAATGAAAAAATACTGAAAGGGTGTACTGATGGTAAATAAAAAAAATCAGTTTGGTACAGCCGTTCTTATCCTGAAAAGTAAGATAGGTATTCAGTGAGACACTAGCTTTAATCAACAAAAAGAAAATTTATTCAAGTTTTTAAAAATAAAAAGTTCTAACCTTTGCAGTTTTACAGGATTAAAAAAAGTTTTAGCCTAACTGGTAGTTATGACATTTAAAATCTAAACTCTGACTACTCCCGAAGACGAAAAATAGTGCTTTTCACTTCACTTTTTAGTCAGTTCATATTGCTGTTAAGGCACTACTCAGGGATAAAGTCTATGGGAGGATGTTTTGGTAACTTACTGTTTTTATTTTCGGCCTCGATCGAACACGACCGATTTCACACTTTTCTCGTAAACACTTAGAGAGCCCACTACGGCTTTTCGTTATAAGACTTGTGCATTATTTAGCTCTCATGATTCTGTAATGAGCCTTTACTGCAGCTCTGTCGAAGGAAGCCTACTTGGCGGCTCCGATGAAAATTAGCCTGGCGGCGGCTTGATGGTACTCCTACTTGGCGGTTCGGTGGAAATGAACCTCGATCCGAATCCTCCGGACGCTTAAATAAGTCCTCGCCTTCTCTCGGTCATCTCGCGACGCCGGAACCAAAAATCCGGATACACATTTTCAACCAATCGGCGTGCCGATAGATTTGGTCAGAAACCCGCACAGCACACTAATATACCGAACGTCTTGGAATCTCTTGTTAATATACCGTTCGATATAAAAATGAAAATAAGTACAATTTGAAGTGAAAAATCAGTAACATTACATGGTCTTAAAATCTAGGAAAAAATGAATGTTACATTTACCCCCTTCCAAAAAGAAATAGACTACACTAGTCTATTAAACTTAGGCTACTTATGAAAAGGTACAAAGTGGTACACTATCACTTAATACTAAGGTCAGAACTTAAAACAAAAGTACAAACTTCGGACCTTACTACTAGACTTAACTCAATTAAGCACTAATATTAAGTACAATGAAAACCAAATGAAAATCTTTGCATGTACACAAGAATCTTATAACTAGACTTAACTTAATTAAGCACTAAGGTTAAGTACATCAAAAAGTAAATAAAAATCCTTGCATGAACATAAGAAATACCTTTCTAAAGTAACAATCGCGGTCTTCTTATATAAAAGAATCAGCTCTGTTATTGTTACCAAAAAAAAAAATTTTACTTTGTCTAGACTCTTGTCTAAATCAAAAAAGTGAACTGAAACAAAGTATGAACAGCCCCCTTAAAATAGTTTAAGGATTGTCAGAAAATTTTCTATTTCAGCAAAAGAAATTTATAAAAATTCTTAATTAAAGAAAAACAAAAAAATAAGTGATTCTAGTGCAAACACTAACACTAAAAGGAGAAAGTCTTGTAAGACCATTTAGCACAAGGCTAAGAAAAACATCTGGATGAAAATCCAGACAAACGCTCGGAAAAAATCGCCATCAATGCTCTAGCTCACCGCTAAGAGAACATTCTAAATCTAGTATCACTACTAGTCGCATCAGAAAATAATCGCACTCTATCGCGCAATGTCGACGTCCTAAGACATCTAGACATGCTAAAATCGCTAGGGAAAACGCTCTGGTTGCTCGCCAGAAAACACGTCAGCTTATCGCCAACAAAACACTCTGGTATATCGCCAGAAAAAACTCGGCTCCTCGCCAAGAAAACATTCTGGTATACCGCCAGAAAAAAAGCCTCGGCTCCTCGCCAAGAAAACACTCTGGTACATCGCCAGAAAAAAGCCTCGGCTCCTCGCCAGGAAAACATTCTGTAAATAGTCCTCGACTACACAAAGTCTGCGTTCTAAAAGAACAATCTCGCCATTAACATAGTAAGCAGCTATAAAAGCTAACAATATCACTATAAGCGCAGTGAATAGCTATAAAAGCTAAAATTCACCAAACTGAATGATCCTGCTTCAAAAAGCAATGTTCACTAAGAACAGAATGATTAGTCTGCGCACAACTAACATTCAAGGAAACATTCCCAACATTACTATATGAGACAGCAAGTCTCGAAATAGGACCTCCCTAAAGTCATAATCCTAAATATAGGAGTCCATAAGCAAAACGACTCAAAATCTCGCATTTTGAGCACATGCCCTCAGGCAACCAACATACACCGAAATATATACAGAAATATGTACAGAAATATATACAGAAATACATACAGAAATACATACAGGAGTTCAAATCCCAAACTCTTGGTTATGATAACTCCATACTGAGCTTGGTGAAAGCTCTTAGCAAAAGCTAATCAAATCTTCGGCACATCGCACCAAAGTGACAAATCTGCCTAGAAACATGAGCCGGAAAAAAAACGCCCCTCCGTCATTCTTCAGGGTGGTTACACAGAGATATAAAATTTAACCAGCATTGCGCTTCCCCAAGTTGCATGAAGAACCCTCTGGTACTGGTCTCGCCCTAGAACAACAACGAAAAACATTCGATCCATCCCACATAACAGGAGACAAACACCTCACCACGATATACTGAAAGGTGGAGACAATAAAATACGGAAATGGTGACCCTGGAGTCCACCAACAAAAGGGAGTAGATTATAGCATCCACTAAACTAAAACGGTGTCTACCACACCACCATAAGTCAAAAAAAATTTAATCAATAGGGTGTTCCGAAACACACTACTGCCAACAGCCTGTCACCACTAATAGGCTAATTGGAGCTGAGGTCGACTACAGTAGCTAGGCTCTCCTTTGGTTCAAATAGAAATAACCATTGGGTAACAAAACCTCTAAAGGTCCCAAAGGTCAAACGTTCGCCCCCCATAGACTACCCTTCCAATCAGTCTGTTCCTCAGGAAGACTAACTCCCTGCCAAACGTCGTAACGGCATCTGTTAGCACCCGGTGCATCACAGCCTGTAAAAACAAATAACTCATGGGATACAACCTAAAAGGTTTACAAGGTTGACTTAACCAAGCTTCTAACGGAAATTTCCAAACTACGAAAATGAGCTTAAAAGGCTACATGAAGCAAAAATTTCTCTATTTTTCGGTGGCAACGCAACAAAACTTTTGAAGACGACAAGAGCTTTTCCAGCTTAATCAGAAACAAGAAGAAAACATCGTTGACAGCTAGAATATTCGATCATGGTGTTAATCGTCTTCCTAGACAATAGCCTCTAGAAGAAACTGCTACAGGTATCAGGCATAACCGTTTTCTGTCAGCCCAAACTTCTAAATTATCTGGTGAAAATCTAAAAATTCGGTTAGGAATCTTCCTTCACTGCGCTTAGCCTCTCTTGACAAGGTTCTCATCTCGGTATCAGATTTTGATCATTTCTTTGTGAAACGACTGTCTTACTCTGCTCTCATCTCTTGTAAATGATCAGCCTTTAGTTCTCCTGCAGGACTTCAATTTCCTATCTATCTGATAGTATACCGAAAAAACTCAACATACGCGTATGAGTCCATGCAAAAAAATTTAAAAAAAATTAGTGACTCAAAGGTAACTTTTAAACGGCTCTGAAAAGAATAGAAAGTACCCTCAGTTTGTCAATTCAGAAGAAGATCTAAATCAAAATAATCCAAGTCTTAGACTTACTGGATAAACCAAAATCAATTTACTCTTAATTGCACCCAACATATACCACTAAGGTAATAGAAATACACCCACTCGGGTAACAAACTTTGAAATTGCTCATAAAAATTTGACTCTACATCACCCTACACGAGCTACATCTTGCGCTTGTCCTAACTCAAGATCACCTTGGATTGCCTCTAATCAAAATTTCGCTTCCAAGTGTCAAGAACTGGATATTATTTGGGGTCATAAGCAAATCAAATCCCGCGACCACCGACATACCAGTCTTATGATATATCCTGAGTGTGACTCCTTCGCAAGCTCGCAAAACTGAGTCGATGCTAAACATCAACCACAATCAACCTAAGTTTGGGATATGGCCAATACCCAAAACCTTAGCATTAAACAATAAAAGTAAGCTATTCTCTGCTCAACTTTTATAACAGTCAAAAAAACGAGGTCGTCACCTCTACAGAGCAACATCAAAAAATAAAGTAAAGCAATTAAGATAATGTAAATATAAATTATTCTTCTTCTGACAAACTTTCATTAGGGTTAGGTCCATTGAATGGTTTTAAGTCTTTAATATGCCATCGTCCTACTTTAGTCCCATCTAAATTAACTAAACCATAAACTAAATCTGAAATCTTTTCTCTAATCACGCAATGCACATACTTAGGTACCAACTTAGATGTGAATTTATCAGCTGCACTGGAAAGAATTTTATTTTTTCGCCAAACGTGATCACCTATCTTAAAGGAAAAATCCCTTTTTCTAAGGTTGTAAGACTTACTGTTCCATTCATAAGCCTTATGTATCCTACTACGCACGTCAGTGAAAATATCGTTTAAACCCTTTAAATTTTCGGCATACTCACCCCTGTTACCCGGAATTATTTCGCTGTCAACATTGACATCCAAATCTAAATTTTTATAATACGATCCAGATAGAGTTATTGCTTGTTGGATTTTGGAAATATTACCATCCCAAGTGTCATGTGAATCCACGTAACTTCTTAAAGCGGTCCCGACTGTTCGGTTATTACGTTCCACAAAATTACATTGGGGAGAGTACACAGGATTAAAACGGATGTTAAAACCATAAGTTTCACTTAAGCTCTTAAAACTCTTAGAGGTAAACTGAGTACCGTTATCGCATATTAAGAGCGATGGAACACCGTGGATTAGAAAGACATTATTTTCCAAAATTCTCTCTATATATTCAGCTTTAGAGTTTTTCAAAGGAAATAGCATGGTATACTTTGTAAACCAGCAAGAAACCACGAGAAGCCATTTATTTCCCTTTTTTGAACGTGGAAATGGGCCTACTAGATCAGCTGCTATGACTTGAAAAGGGTAATTAACCGTTTTCTCTTTTCCCGTCAGCCCCATAGGTAGTGTATTTGGAGATTTCTGCGCTCCACATACTTCACAAGTCCTCACAAACTTTAAGATATCAAAACGCATTTTTGGCCAATAATACTGTTCCTGAACCCTATGAAGAGTTTTATAAAAACCAAAATGACCAGAAGTAGGAGGAGTGTGACACATGTCTATAATTTCCTCTCTCTGTGGTTTAGGAACTAGAATTTTCCACTCGGGTACATTAACTTTTAAAGGCAACTGGTTTGGGATAAATTTGTACACGAAATCATTTTCCACCTTCCACTGCGGAAAATTTTGAGGAAATTCTTTAATTTGCTGCCGCAAATTATCGTACCATGGATCAATGCGATCTACATCAACTGTATCAATTCTTACGCCAATCTGTGCATTAAGACTGTTTTCGTCCGCTGTATGATCTGGGATTCTTGACAAAGCGTCAGGAATAACATTGTGGACTCCTTTTCTATGAATTAAATTAAATGTATGTTGTCTCAGCCTAATCGCCCAACGCGCTAGTTTGCCACTAGGGTTTTTAATAGAATTAAGCCACAATAAACTATAATGATCTGTTATGACCGTGAAAGGAACACCTTCTATGTAAGGTCGAAACTTTTCGATGTTAAAGAGTACTGCTAAACATTCTTTTTCAACAACCGAATAGTTACGTTCAGCCTTTGATAAAGTTCTACTGGCATACGCTATCACTCTTTCCTCACCATTGATTTTCTGTGTTAGGACGCCCCCTAAACCGGTATTAGAAGCATCACTAGAAATATAAAACTGTTGGGAAAAATCTGGTTGGATAAAATGGGAGCTGAAACCAATAGCTCTTTAATCTTTATAAAAAGATTCTTCGGCTGCCTTTGTCCAATCTATCGATTGTCCTTTTTTTCGTCCTTTCAAAAGATCATTAATAGGCGACAACAGGGTAGAAAAAATTCTCGATAAAACGTCTGTACCATGAACACATTCCTACGAAGCGCTTAACTTCCGTAGTATTAGTAGGTCTCGCATAATTAACCATGCTTGCTACTTTATCCGGATCGGTACGCAAGGAATTTGAGCCTACAATATAGCCTAAAAACTTTAGAGAAGTTTTGAAAAAATCACATTTGCTCAAATTTATCGTCAGTCCGGCCTCTTTCAATTTATGTTTTACTTCTTTAAGTAAGCGTATATGCGATTCGAAGTCTTCCGATGTTACTAAAATATCATCTAGATAGGTAAAAATATGTGGCTCATATTTCGGACCAAATATAGCGTCCACTAAACGTTGCTGAGTTTGAGCAGCGTTCTTTAGACCAAACGGCATAGTGACGAACTGAAATAGACCTCGGCCTACTACTGCAAAAGCGGTCTTTTCCTTAGAGGATTTGTCCAAAGGAATTTGCCAGAATGCCTTTCTAAGATCTATCGAGGATACATACTTAGCATTCCTGAGTGATGTCAAAATTCTATCGATGTTCGGTAATGGATAGTTATCAAATTTGCTGACCTCGTTGAGCTTTCTTCCGTCAAAGCATAGACGATACTGTCCATCGGCCTTTTTCATCAATAAGATTGGAGAACACCAAGGACTGTTTGATTCTTCAATCACTCCGAGTTTCAACATTTCGTCTAACTCTTTATTTAATACTTTTGACATGTACGGAGACATGGCGAAGGGCCTTGTCTTTACAGGACTGGCATCAGCCGTATCTATAGACATGGTGATCTTATTCGTTCGGCCTAACCTATCTTTACTACTTATTTCTTTGAAAGAGCTTATTACTTTTTCTGCTTTTAAGCGTTCCGTCCGCGAGAGATCATCTAGGGTACATAGACGCGAGAAAAGGTTTTCTAAAGAACTTTCTGAATAACAATCTTTAAAACTTGTTTGAGAATTGACTTCTAGGGACTGTGGATACCACGAATTATTTTTAAGATTTACTAAAATTCCGAATTTTTGTGCAAAATCACATCCTAAAACCAAAGTATGTGATAGAGAAGGTACTACTAAAGCAGAAATTACTAAACAATGACCATTGCAGACTAGCGGCAACTCAACCGTACCTAAAACTTTTAGACGGCTGCCATCTGCAGTGGTAACACTTCTATTTTTGACATGGCATATTTTTATACTTAAACGACTTAAAAATTTTAATACCATTCTGACCTACAACGGAGGCATTTGCACCAGAGTCAAATAAAGCCGAGAAATGGGCACCTAATAGATTTATCTTGATATGCGGTCTGTTATCTAAATATTTATGCACGAATAAAGGAGACATGTGACCATTTGGAGAAGCAGGAGTTTTAACTTGAGAAGGAGAATTTTTATTAGACTTAAAAAATCAGAAACTTTTGTAACTATCTAGTCCAATTCTGATCTATTGGAATATTTCTTTACTTAAGATCCTCGTTAGAATCTTTCTTTTATCCGCGACCGGACGTTCTGAGAAAGTACGACGGATTTTCAGTTCATAGTCTAATTCATATTCTAGTAGGTGATTGACTTTAAAATTGAAAGCTTCCATGATAAATGAATACAATTAAAAAGAATTGTTTAAAAAGTCGTGAAAATATTTCTCCTGTGCTCCCAATAGTCAAAATAAAAAATATGCTAAGGCACTTAAATATGTAAACTTCTTTACCAAACATTAAAAAAATCTTCAACAATTTCAAAAAAATTTCTAAGTATTGCCTTCTATTTAAATTCTTTTACCAAATATGTTAAGAATTTTCAACAAAAAAATCTCCAGATATCGTTTCGTATCAGCTAAGTATTTTTAATATTCATGCAAAACATCGGTGAGAAAGAAAGAACAGTTTTTTGTTCGGTTAACCGCAAAATAAATCTAACACTGCAAAAAATTAAAGTAAACCAGCACATCTGCTAATCTGAACTATAAAGCTAGCTTTTAAGAAAAAAACAGGGATCACTTATCTTAACAAAATTCAAATATCTATACCACCATCAGATAAATTGAAATAAAAAATTCTACAAATTTCCTGCTTTTGTCTTACTGCTATAGTGTAGTTTCGTTTAATAAATATTATGAAATAAAAATATCTGCAAAGTTAGAGCTTTTACTTTGTTCGAAAGCTAGTACACTGAACCCTTTTAAAAAATAAAATTCCAAAAGCCCCGCGTTGACAGCGCTATTTTGTAAGGTGTGAACTTGCCCGCACTTTTGTACCCTGTGAAAAGTTGTTTGTCCCACGCTTGAGCGCAATTTTCTTGCAGCCCCGCTTTAATTTCTGATAATGAATTGAGTGACTAATGATTTTAAAAGAACTAAAGAAATTAAACAAACCCGAGCTCAGTTTTCCTTGGTAGAGAGATATGGGTAAGAGATAATTTTTGTACGTCTTTTTGGAATTTTTTTCTATTTTTTAAAAAGCTTCAGCTGTACAAATTTTGGGCACCATTCATTTTAAAAATAGAAAGGATCTAACTTCAGCTAAAAAAATGAAAAAATACTGAAAGGGTGTACTGATGGTAAATAAAAAAATCAGTTTGGTACAGCCGTTCTTATCCTGAAAAGTAAGATAGGTATTCAGTGAGACACTAGCTTTAATCAACAAAAAGAAAATTTATTCAAGTTTTTAAAAATAAAAAGTTCTAACCTTTGCAGTTTTACAGGATTAAAAAAAGTTTTAGCCTAACTGGTAGTTATGACATTTAAAATCTAAACTCTGACTACTCCCGAAGACGAAAAATAGTGCTTTTCACTTCACTTTTTAGTCAGTTCATATTGCTGTTAAGGCACTACTCAGGGATAAGTCTATGGGAGGATGTTTTGGTAACTTACTGTTTTTATTTTCGGCCTCGATGGAACACGACCGATTTCACACTTTTCTCGTAAACACTTAGAGAGCCCACTACGGCTTTTCGTTATAAGACTTGTGCATTATTTAGCTCTCATGATTCTGTAATGAGCCTTTACTGCAGCTCTGTCGAAGGAAGCCTACTTGGCGGCTCCGATGAAATTAGCCTGGCGGCGGCTTGATGGTACTCCGCCTACTTGGCGGTTCGGTGGAAATGAACCTCGATCCGAATCCTCCGGACGCTTAAATAAGTCCTCGCCTTCTCTCGGTCATCTCGCGACGCCGGAACAAAATCCGGATACACATTTTCAACCAATCGGCGTGCCGATAGATTTGGTCAGAAACCCGCACAGCACACTAATTTACCGAACGTCTTGGAATCTCTTGTTAATATACCGTTCGATATAAAAATGAAAATAAGTACAATTTGAAGTGAAAAATCAGTAACATTACATGGTCTTAAAATCTAGGAAAAAATGAA
>CM032454.1:83177855-83223048 GCA_019049505.1 Pachyrhynchus sulphureomaculatus | reverse complement strand
CGAAATATAACAGCATACAAGGTTTCAAAAATAAAGGATAGAACGCCTATTTTGTACAATAACTGTGTAGTTTTATAGATTGTCTTGTTTGTAATTTGAGGTTTGTTAATATTAGATATACATCGTAGTAGTTAAAACAGAGGCTCACACAGCATAGGAGTGACTACAGATTGGGAAAGAATTCATGTTCCGTAGTGCAACTACATTTAAAAACAGGTCATAATATTGACTATAACAATATTAAAATTTTGGCTCACGACAACTATAAAGAAATGTACCACATAAGCAGGGACCCCAACTCAGTTAACTATAAATCAGACACTAATCAACTCAGTAATATCTACTCTTGAAAAAGTTATCAAAACGATAACGAAATATTGTGTTAACGAAGAAAAGAGTTTTATTTACAATCCAGACCGATTCCCGATAATCAGACACATATCTAATTGACGTACAATCGATAAAAAATTACCAAATTTATATATATATATATATATATATATAATATATATGTGGAACATAAAAGATGTAGAGGACAACCATAGACAAAATGGGCAGACACGAAATAAAGAGACTAGCGTAACACGATTGGATGCAGAAAACAAACAACAGAGATCATTGGAGACAACTTAAAGAGACTTTCATCCGACTATGGATGGAAAAAGCTAATGATGATATATATATTTATGTCGTCCATCCATCTTATCTGTGGTCATCTTTTATATTCTCTAGGCCTCCATTTAACCATACGGCGTATCCATATGTTTATAATTCATCTTTGCGATATGCCTTGCCCAATTCCACCTTGTATTACATCTGTCACTTTTGATCTTCTTCACATGTCGATGATAGGACTACGATCTTGGAGTCTAATATTTAGCATTCTTCTCTCCATTCCTATTTGGGTTACCTGGAGTTTATATATTATACTTTTATTTAAAGCTCACATTTCAGTTATATGGCCTTAGTACCTGCAGTACATATTGATCAAACACTCTAGCTTTTATTGTATTAGGGATGTCCAATTTAAATGTGAATTACAACCTTCCGAATGCACACCAAGCTAACGAAACTCTTCTATGCAAGTCACCCTTTAAATTATTTTTTGATATTTCGAATTTTTGTCCTAAATATATGAATGTTTGTACCCTTCCTATTGCTTCACCTTCTATTAATAGTCCCTGGCTGCTATTATATGCATTTTCATTGTTCAAATATTTGGTTTTGGTGAAATTTATTTTTAGACCTATTTCTCTAGACTTGTTATTTAAGTCCATCATCATTTCTTGCAATTATTTCTTTGTGTTGGCGATCAGAGTGACATCATCCTCGAACCTTAAGTGATTTAATCGTTCACCGTCTATTAGCATTCCTTTATTTTCAAACTTTAGCAATTGGAACATGTCTTCTTTGTCTTGAGAAGAAGGAGAAGTTAGGTTTGGCTACGAGGAACAGCGTAGGAAAAATGTCTCTCTTGTCTAATTCCTCTTTTAATTTTTATTTTATTTGTTTTTTCTTCAAGCCTTATTTGTGATGTGGCATTATTATCTATGTGTTCAAGAAGAGTTGTGTATCTTTCGTCGACTCTACTATTACTAGATCTCTACCGAATCAAATTCTTTCTCATAGTCAACCATTGCTATCCAAGGTAACCTTATATTCATTTGCTTTTTCCGCTAGAAATCTAATTGTTTGAAGATGGTCCAAAATGCTGTACCCCCGTCTAAATCCCGCTTGTTCACGCAATTGATAACTGTATAATTTGTTCGTTAATCTATAATGAGGATTTTGTATAGTGCAAATAACAGGCTGATGGCTCTGTAATTCTCCAATTTAAATTTGTTACCCTTTTTAAAAATAAGTACAATCAAGGCATTTACCCAAGGTTTTGGTATTTTACTTTCTATAAGTCACCTGTTAAATAGAGCTGGAAGAGATTGTATTATCGATACTTCTCCATACTTTATCATTTCTATAGTTATATTATCGTCCTCTGGTTCTTTGTTGTTGTGCATATGTTGTATGGTGTTCATTATTTCATCCGTTGTTACATCGGGAATTTCTTCAGATTCCACATTTCTAACTATCACTCTATTTCCTTCTTCTTTCCCGGGCGGTGGCGAGATTTTCGTGTCATATAGTTTTTGATAATATTTTTCTTTAGCTTCCTTTACCTCTTGGATTTGTGCGATCTATTGGTTGTCGTTATCTATCTAAGTTTTATTATTTGATGTCTCCCTTTATTCATTTGTTTATTTAGGGTTTTCAGATTTTTTCCCTCTTTCAGAATTTCTTCTATTTTCGAGTTTCTGTACCGTCTGACATCTTCTTTGATCTTTTTCTTTATTTTGTTGTCTATTTCTGCCAATTCCAATCTGCCATTTGTAGGATAATTTCTTAAGAGTCTTCTCTGACCCATTAGATTTTTGTGTATCTTCTTAATTTTTGTGATTTTTCTTTTTTCAATGTTGCTATTGTTTTATAGTCATATTCGGCTGGGATTTGTTTTATTATTTCTGTCGGTGTCTTTATCTCTGTATGCGTTATCAATCTACGTCTTTCCTGCTTCAGATTTATTCTTATTTTTGCTCTGAGCATCCGATGATTACGGCCAATGCTTATCTTATTCATGACTGTCATGTCGATTACAATATTTTTGTTATTTGATAACACATATTCAATTTCGTTTCTTGTTATCCCATCTGGGTTTTACCATGTCCGTCGTCGATGTGCTGGTTTTTAGAAAAATGTGTTCATAACATACAAGTTATTTTCGTTGACAAAATTTAATAACATTTTTCCTACGCTGTTCCTTGTAGCCGACCTAACTTCCCGACCCTCTTCTCATTTGTATTCGCTGGTTTACCTATTCTGGCATTGAAGTCGCCGATTATTGTGATATATCTTGTTTTGTGGTATAGCAATGCTTTGTTTATATTTTCGTAGAATTGATCAATTTCTTCTTTCTCGCTGTCTCATGTCGGTGCATATACCTGAATGATCATACATTTGCGTCTTCTGTTTATCTGTATGTTTACTGAAATCGTTCTTTCCGATATGGCTTCTTTTATGTATAAGTAGTATATATATATATATATATATATATATATATATATATATATATATATATATAAAATATATATATATATATATAATATATATATATATATATATAAATAATATATATATATATATATATATATATATATATATATATATATATATATATATATATATATAATATATATATAAATATAACAGCATGCGAGGTTCTAAAACTGGTTCCAAAAATAAAGGATAGAACGCCTATTTTTATACAATAACTGTCTATTTGTAGTTTGTAAATTGTCTTGTTTGCAATGTGAGGTTCGTTATAATAGATAAACATCGTAGTGGTTAAAACAGAGGCACACACAGCATAGGAGTGACTACAGATTGGGAAAAAATTCCTGTGCCGTAGTGCAACTACATTTAAAAAAGGTCATAATAATAACTATAAAGAAATGTACCACATATGTTAAGCAGTGATCCCAACTCAGTAAACTATAAATCAGATACTAATCAACTCAGTAATATCTACAGCATCATAATCAATCATTTACAAATACAACATTAATTAAAATTCTGCCACCTCTTGGTATAAAATAAGTAAATAAAGTCTTTTGCTGTTTTTTCCGTTAATTTAGAATTCACGTCAGTACATATACACCGAGGCTGTTTACTCTCAGTGTGTGTAGAAAAATCGAGATGTTGAGTTTTGATTTCGAAGATTCGCATTTTCATACGTTGTTTTATTTATTTATTCGTTTGTTCATATTTATTTGTTTTAGATTTTAACATTTTAACACCTAGATTAAAAATAACATTGTTTTGAATATATCTAATCCGTGTACTAATATTAGAATTACTCGTGAAGAAGTTATCAAACGATAACGAAATATTATGGTAACGAAGTAATATATATATATATATATATATATACATATACATCATATATATATATATATATATATATATATATATATATATATATATATATATATTTATATATATATATAATTTTATATATATAATATATATATATATATATATATATATATATATATTATATATATAAATTTTTCACTAAAACATTTGAAATTAAAAATTTAAGAATATTTTGTTGTATTCATTTATTTTTTTTAACAGTAGCACACAACTAAACTTCTCTAATTAAACTTACAGATTTAGTACTAATTGTTAAAATTATGGAGGTGTTCCGAATTATTCCTAGTTTAGACTTTACCCACCTCAATCTACTACTTAAATTATGTTTAATTTGTACAATTTGAAAAAATGAAGATAATTTTATTTTATTTCTGGGAAACAAATTATTGTAAACGTAAAAACCGTAGAGCGAAACTAGTTGAATGAGTTACTTACTAAACTACTCGTCTTCGGGTTTCAGGTGTCAAAATTCTAATGTTCAATGAATGGACAATATATCCTAGAATAAAAATGAAATTGCGTGAAATGAAAATAAACTGTAAAATCCTATGGTTTTTAATAAAAGTACTTCCAAAAATTATCAATTATATAAAAAGATTGAAAATAGAACTGTAAAGGTGAGAAAATTATTTGCTCATATTTCACAAATATAGGTTGAAAATAGCCACTAAATTCCACGTAAGTCGTCTCGTCTCCCCTATGTATGTGACCACAAATAATTATATTCAAAATTAATTATCTTTTTCTATAAAGCAAGTGAGCGCCTTTTTAATATATTTTCTGTGATAAGCAAAGTAAAAGGATATACTTTTTAAGATTATTCTGTTACTCTTATCCAAGTTCCCCTATATAAATTACTTCAGTTACGATTATAAATAATCCGTGGACCTTAAACAAGATACATTAACTGGCATATTATATATAAGCTACCCCAGCTAATATCCTCTCCTACCCTTTGTACCGCTTATATGTTTGAATGTAAACATATGCTTAAACTTATCGCAACAATACACGACGACCAATGAAGCGATATCACCTAAACTTGACTTCACTTCAAATATTGGTTGAACGTTATCCTGGCAACAGATCGACAGAAATTCTAAAACACTTTCCTTGTGAACTGAAAGACAAACAAATGTAAAAATTTCGTGAAAAAATCACGTATTTTGAAAAGAAAATCAAAACTAAGAAAATTTACTAATAAGATTTGTAAGAATTATAAATTACATGTTATAAAAGAGAAATAACGTTCCATAAACAATTTGTTGTTGTTTTTACGCAATAACGCTTGACATGTTTTTATATCCTTGACGTTCTTCATTGTTTTCATTGATGTGTGAATAAAAATCCGTTGAAGCTTACATTTTTATAATAATTGTTATAGACACATTATTAAAGAAATAGTAAAATTTAGCTACAACAGTTAACGAGAAGCGAATTGCAATTAAATTCTCGATCTATTCTATTTAAATAACCGTAGGATCTTCATCTTTCATTTATTTTTACTCGTAAAGAGTCTTTATTCTTTAATAATGACTAAAATAATTAAAATCATTGTGTGCTTTTATCAGTATTTTCTTATTGAGTCAGCAAGACATTTAATTTGAAATTATTTGTGAAAAAGCCCCAAATATAATAGTAATAATCATCAAAAGCAAGTTTATTGAGAAACTCGTCATTGTTATTGCTATTTTTGTTATTTCTAGGGTGTTGTTTTTGGTGAAAAATCTTACCACGGCAAATTTAATTCATTCCGTAGTATATAAACTATAAATTTTAATATTTTGATATTCAGTCTACTAATTTAAAGCTCAAGACTATTATTCCATGTTTATAAGTACTTAATTTTCATAAAAATTAGGAATGAGAAAAAAAACATGTTATATGTTTTTATGTGTTATATTTATAATAAACAATGATTGTTCATTTGTGGTAAAAGAAATATCGGCTCCAAATACGACATAATATCACCAAAGATATCAACAAGACACTAATTTTGACATATTAAATTTTTCAAAAAGGAACAGTGACTGAAAACTACAAGGAGAAAAAGGAGAATATTTCAGTTAAGGTTAAATTTAATGAACAACATCGTCTTTCCTTAAAAAATTTACTAAATTGATTTAAATAAAAAACCAGACCATAACATGATGATATTTGTAATACGAGTCAGAGGAAAGAACTATAATAATCTGAAGGAGTAAGTAAAATACTATACTTGTTTATCTATTGACTATGATGTAGTTGCATATAGGTACGGGTATGAGTATTATTACAGTCACTAGTAAGATAAATACTTTGTGTGCATATGGAATCTAAACCATTTTATCTCATAGTACCTTACTCTTAAAATAGACTATTCAGAATCCAAAAAATTTTTCAACCCATAGTGTAAAAGAGTATTTTGTATTATTGTCTATGCAGATGCCCTCTAGCTTCTAAGCACCATCTAAATTGCTAAATTTCGAACAATTTTCAGTAAATATTTAAATATTTTTCCCGCTCTGGCTAAGACTGTATTGTGATAGTAAAAGAAAAAACACCTTCCGAGGTGTGGGCATTTCTTTACGTTACACGGGTCCTAGATCACGAAAAATGTAGTTTCAAATTCCCGCCCGTTTGTCAGTCTGTTGATCTGTTAGAAATGATAAATTGATTTCAAATTTAATACAAACATAAATAACAGAATAACAATATTTTTCTCATTTAATGGTTATTATAATGGAGAAATCTGAAGTTTAATTATTTAAATCAAACATTTAAAAAATTTACAGTAGTGGACGAGTGCTACAGGGCTTGCCTAGAAAAGTCCGTCTTACACATCTTTTCCTATTACTTTTTATTATTACCAAATCTGCCAGAAATACTATATAGAGGAAAGTGTCAAATTTCAGTGGTAACTATCTCTGACGCCCTTCCTAGGATCAATTTTTTCCTTGTTTTTTTTATAGGTCTAGCAAACATGCTGCAGAGAAGTCCCTAAAGAGCTACAGGAGCGACATATGTGCGGAAAAAGCGATTCACGTTGTTCTTGAATCACTGTAATTTGTACTAGGTGGGAAACACAGTCCTGGGCAAAATATTCCAAAGGGATGATGTTCTCCATATAAAAGACTGCTTCAAAAGCGTAGTACGAGGAGTAACAAGCTGAACCTCATACGGATGTGAAGTATTAGCGCGACATGTATTTTTAACATGCACCGTTCTGGGAGAAATTAAGCAACTTTGAAACTTTAACATTATATGCTTAGAAATAGCATCTTTTATTAACGATTGTTTTTGTATCCTTAGTTATCATTTTCACCTAAATTTTCCCAAACTTCATTCATTTCATTGTTAGTACATCATCTTTACATTTTAGTGTTTTTTGAGTAACACTATCTAATAAGTTCTCGGTTTTTTTAACATATTTTATCATTGTGTACAGAAATCATTTTATTTTCGAAGTTTCTTTGTTAGATAATAAATTTGAATTCAAAATTTTGTATTATTTTGTTTTAAACATATTTAGAATCACTTTTAACATTTTTCTAAAATTCTATTCTCAATATTTGAAATTACAGAATTTTCCAAAGAGGGTACGGTACATCTACAGTACTTGTGTAACGTTTTGTAATATGACGGACAAACTTATCAAGTATAATTGTATTAATGTATTAAATCATTTACAACAATTATTTATATAACATTGGCTTCTTTTAGTTCTTCTATAATAAAAATGATTTGATTATTATGCCGGTGTAGCCTGCCTTTGGAGATGTCACCAATAAATGGAGTCTACTTCTTTAATTTTTATTTATTAACTATGTCATTAAAATTCGCCCAGTGTATGTAGTTTATTATTTTTTAAAGTTAAGCCATTCCCACAGTTTGTAGTTGAAAATGTTTCATTAGTTCTGGTCAGCCTCGAATTAAATGACTTTACATCTTGAAATAAATTCTGATCAGGATTAGCAGTTTTGGTTTTAGTGATAAGGTCCTATTATTATCACATACTTGTATGAACTGTTTCCTTAAACTTGTTCGTTAGAATCGTGATTCTTACGATATAGTTTGTTCTTTTTGAAATATCCATATGATTATCGAAATCGTTTTGTTTATAGCCAACAGATTAGGTTATTTTTTAAACAACAGCTCACCATGATAACTCATACCTGCAACTTTTACTTCTTTGCCAATAATCTCAACAGGTTTGTGTGTTAATTTTAGGTAGAATGTTTCCATTTTATAATCGTAAACTCTTCCATAATGACGAACAAGTTTATATTCCTTATCTCTTATATCATAGATACCCCTACAACGATCTTTAACTTGATTTTAAAAATAATACTACACTATTTGAAATGTTTTCGTATTTCCGTCAAGTATATTATAATTTGCCAATAGAACCTATATTTAATTTAACAAACTTTAAGTCCACCTATTGTCTGTATTAATGTGGTCCAGTAACAATGAGGATTGAATTCGAAACGAGAGAAAGATTCCAGTTAAAACAACTTATTGTCTAATAATACACTACAAAATATTCAGCTACAATCCTTTGACAAAAATAGTAAAACGATTTTAAATTTCATGCCCATCCTTGAATTTTAATATATTTGTTATACAAATTTTTAAATAATAAACAGTTAAAAGAATAATAGAAGAATATTTCAGAAAAAATTTTGTTTTAAAAAACTTTCTTATTTAAAATTTTTGTTTTCAAAAAACTTTCTAATTTAATTATTTAACATTCATATAATCATCAATATGTGACTTGTTACGATTATATTAGGATTTGTAGATGAAAAAAATAAATTTATATCTAAAAAATTAGCTGCTTACGATGGAGAAAAACCAAGCCATTATGTATTTAAACAACCTTTCTCTTTGAACCTATATCGTAACCTATGCTATAATGTAGAGCAGGCTAATAGTAGTTGATACATAAGATATGACTTCTTTTCGAAGCGATATATCTAAGTAACTTTTAAAGCTAGAAAATTAAAACTAAATGGCAGCGGTATGGTATACTCTACAATTTATTTTACATCAGTTTCCGTTGGGCCAAACCTAAATAAAAATATTAGAAAAATGCAAATAAGAATTTTATCAATCGATTTCTATCAGATCTAATTGAATGACCACTCTGAAAAAAATATGTAATATTTGTTTATATGTCACCTAACAGCGTAAGTGGACATGTACTGGACGACCGCTACGATAACGCATTTAAACGTAATCGTTATTATTATTTTACTAACCAATTTCACAAATATCACCGCTTAAAAATTCTTAGATACTTACGAGTATGAAAGACTTACGTATGCGCTTAGTTACGAATGATTTCAGGTGTAGCTCCCCGTGCGTTAGCGCTCCACGCGCCGATCAAGTCCGTACTTGCATGTGATGCATGTAGGTTTACGTACATGGTTATGATTAGCGCCTAGCTGGGCATTCTCGCTCTTCCTATTTATCAAGTTTCACAAATTCTTCTTTCTAACATCTTTACTGTTAACGCCGGTGTGCCCTAAGTCTCCATACTGTCTCCTACTCTCTTTCTCATTTACATTAACGATCTGCTGGAATCGACTGGGAATCCAATCTACAGCTTTGCAGATGACAGTACACTTATCTCTTTATTTACTTTGAACGCTAGGACATCGACTGCTCAGGCGAATATACGCAGTCAGCAGGAAGTCATTCAACTTAACAAAGATCTGGAAGAAATTCTATCTTGGGGTGACAGTAACCAAGTGGAATTTAATGCTACAAAAACCCAGGCGGCAGTTTTTTCTAAAAAAGTTAACGTTGCTGAACCCGACATAGTTATGTTGGGGCACTCCATTCCCCTAGCATCGTCACTCAATTTGTTGGGCGTTAATTTGGGAGCAAATATGTCCTGGCATGAATATATTGCAGGCATAGCAAGGAGAGCTTCTCAAAAGTTGAGAATATTATTTCGAACCAGAAAGCTTTACACTCCACAACAACTGTTAATTCTTTACAAAGCTCAAATTCGACCAACTATAAAATACTGCTCCCATGTTTGGGGCTCCATTCCCAAACATACACTGCATTTGTTGAATTCTGTTCAGAGAAGGGCTGTTCGTCTGATTGGAAACCCAGAACTGACCGGCGGCCTTGATTCACTGGAACATCGAAGAACGGTTGGCGACTTGAGTCTATTCTACAAGTATTTTCATGGAGAGTGTTCCTCCCAGAGCGGTGCATGTTAGAAGTACACGTCGCGCTGATACTTCACATCCGTATGAGGTTCAGCTTGTTACTCCTCGTACAACGCTTTTCAAGCAGTCTTTTATATGGAGAACATCATCCCTTTGGAATGGCTTACCCAGGACTGTATTTCCCACCGAGTACAGTTTACAGCGATTCAAGAACAACGTGAAAAGCTTTTTTCGCACAAGTGTCGCTCCTGTAGCGCTTTAGGGACTTCCCTGCAGCACGTGTGTTAGACCCATAAAAAAAAAGAAAGAAAGAATAAAAATGAAATGACCTAGTTGTTTAACATGACGAATAATAATCAGAAAAATTAATCTGTTAATTTTGTATTATGTAATGTGCAAGTAATCGATTTTCATCGTTACAAGTTATTTAAAGAAAATAAAATGGTAGAAAAAGTTTTATTTTACTCTTTCAAAATTTTGACTGTCATGCTTAGTTATCGCAGTTGCGCTCTAAATATGAGTAGCCTCAATTGTCAATGAGATTAAAACAGTGAGGATTTCAGCTTAGTTTCTGATCTATGGATGATCACTGCCCGTGAGTAATAAATTCATTGTAGAGAATAAGTAACAATGTTAACATATTATAAGACAGTAGTAGAAAAATTGTGTACATTAGATAAAAGTAACAGTGACTATTACTAATGGGAATAAGGTTAACAGTGTAAGTAGGCGTCATAATGGCGACCTGAGTACAAGTACAAACTTTCGTTTGATACCCCACACGATGATCTAGTAAATTTTTTTTCACTTCCGATTTCACCCTCCAAAACTAACTCCTTAAGCCAAAATGTAACTTTCCAAACTACACGGCTCTGATGACGCCATCAATTCCTATATTAGTGCCAAACTTCTAGTTTTGGAGAAAATCGGGTGATGGACAGACAGACACACAGACAGACAGACACCGAAGTGATCTTATAAGTGTTCCGTACGGAACACTAAAAATCAAGAAATAAAATAAGAATATTCTACAAATAAACATTCCAAAGTCTAGATAGGTTTAGTAGCGGTGGACAGAGCCTAATTCTAAAAGAGACGAGACTTGAGTATCCCAATTCTGGAAAAATCAAAACTCTGCTGCAACTGCAGGGTCCACGAGGGTCCCACGATTAAAACCTATACGGTAAGCTGTGGATTTACCGACTTACAATATCTATTCTATAGCCCCCATTTAGTGCCTCGCGACTTTTTTCTGTTTAAGCAAGACCTCTAGGCCATAAATTGTCTGCACCCGATGTGTCAAGAACTGTTGTTGCGTCGTTTTTGAGGCGCAAACAAAAGAATTTTTTAGTATGGAATAAAACAATTCAGAAAACTTTTGGTCTAAGTATAACTTCTTACTTGATACTAACGAATATGTGTTAACACCCTTTAAACGTACACGAAATAATATATATCGTGTGACACATATTATTGACGACAGTAAATTTTACTCTTACCTTAAAAATACAGGGAGTTAAAGAATATCTGACAACCTGATCGTGCCATTGATCTATCAGCAAACTAGGATATACAATATTGATACGGTCACTATAAATCTTGGTAAGTAATTAAATAGATAACAATTTATGACAAACTTGTTGAATAGATGCTTCCGTAGGTACTAACTAAAATAACTGACTTGGTTTTACATGAGATCTCACAACTTTTTGTGGTGGAAGGACTGCGTTGCGAGACTTGGCATTTATTTACATTTTATGTTTTTGATGGGATCTCATTTCTTTTTGTAGGTAGTCTTCTTTTTTTTGTCTTCTCGGGTAATATTTCTTGTACATCAGCTATGGATTTTCTTAAAACCCACAATTTTTATAATATATACAAATATCATTGAAACCATAGGAAGCGAGATATTTGCAAAAAAAACGATTTTTATGACCTTTGACCTTGAATGTCTTAAGACGCGGACATGAGACTTTTGAGACAACTTTTAGAATGCTAAAATAAAGGTTTATACAAGTTTACAGCTTATTATCTCTCATTCCGAGGTTGACCCTCTTTTTTGGCTTAAGTGACTGTCCACTGGGATTGAAATTTCGGGATGTTTCAGTTTTTCCTTCCTTTATAGGCTAAACACTAACTAAATTCAAAATTTGATGTTTGTGTGTCTGCTAGAAGTACCTTAGAATTTTGATGATCGGTGAGTGTGTCAGTGATAAAATTAAAGAACTTCGACTGGCGATAGTTCGTAAACTATAAGGTATAAATAGTAGGTAATTTAAGAATATAGCTAGTATATACTCGTATATGTCCTCTTGGTCACTGAAAATTCAGACTTCTAGCTTTATCCACAACGAAGTTACAGGGGGATCGAAAGTGCCGTGAGTGGCATCGAGAAAAGGATGGTACGGCTGTGCTTTCTGCTCGACTTGGGAACTGCCGTGCCCCCAAATAAACGAAACATTTTTAGCATCGGTCAAAATTTGCATTAGAATCTACTAACGGACTTCGTTTGAGAAGCTGCTAAAAACTTTTTTATTCAATTATTACATGGTTGTGGAAAAAAAAAACAATATTTAGTGGTTACTTTTTTGTTATGTTCTCTTTACCTTGTATATAAAATTTTCGAATTTTGTAATTTTTTGTACAATGTTTTAATAATAGCTCCTGATGATGCTAACATGGTTAGAGAAACAAGCGTCTAGTGCAAAAATAAAATGTTTGATGTAGTATTGATAACTGTGTAGTTGTATACAAGAAGCAATATTTTTCTGTAAAAATTTAATTTTGTTCTTTTAAGTTTGGCTAATTAAAGCACATTTTTTCAAAATTTTTTGATAAGTACTTTTCGAGATAAGGCGGATGGACAGCGATTTTTCGCGATTTTTTGAAAATAATACGAAGAAAAGTGCGCGCAAGTATTACATTATATATATATATATATATATATATATATATATATATTTTACTCGCGTTTTCACAAGCTTTCATTTGACACCACACTCGATTACCTAGTAAAAAAATTTTTTTTTCACTTCCGATTTCACCTCCCAAAACTAACCCCTTAAGTCAAAATTTAACTTTCAAAACTACATGGCTCTGATGAGGCCATCAATTCCTATATTATTACCAAATTTCAACTTTCTATGACAAATAGTTTCGGAGAAAATCGGGTGTGACAGACAGACAGACGGTCAGACAGACACCGAAGTCATCTTATAAGTGTTCCGTACGGAACACTAAAAATCGTAATAGTTGAAAACATTTCAACCGTTTTTTAAAAGCTATATACATACGTAAAATCTAAAAGGCAAATACCAGTAATAATTCTCTTATTGATTGAAAACAACGTCAAAGGTAGATTTTCGGCTAGATCTCGTTTGTATTTGGATGTGTGCCAAACCATGCATTTATCGAAGCGCATTTCTTCACGTAATAACTTAACCAGAAAATTCCAGTGTGCCCCAGATTTCTCCTTTTCGAGCGATAAATTTGACGCTTACAATCAAATTTGTATATCTAGAATGTTTTAACCGTGCCAAATTTCCAGATAATTTGTAACTTGTGTATAATATGGAGGTTAGAATGAAATTATGCATAACCGAGCAGTGATTTCTTCAAAAAAATCCAAATTTGGCACACAACAACAAAGTCCATATTTCAGCAGTGACTTATTTAACGATTCATCTCGGAATACCTTTCGGCGTATCACTGCTCATCAGCCGAGCTAAGATCGCCACATAAGAGAATAAAACGCGAGTTCTTATTACAGTAATAGCATAACATCGCGATAAAACACAACAAATTATATCTCTGGCTGATGAAAGCGTAAAATTTAAAAGCATACCTGTCACCTGACGGCCGTAGACCGTCAGACGATTGTCTAATTATGCTGGCAACTATTACCGCCAGGCAATGCGATCTTCAGGATTCTACCATACGTATATAAAAATCAGTATTTATTACTAAAAATGACCAAAGTCCATACTACAGTTCCTTTATTTGTCGGAGACGCATTTCACAGTCTCACGGCTGAGCAGCTGAACAATCTTCTGTCGGTATGTGGCCTTAAAAGCTCCCGCTGGAGGGCAGACATGCCTTTAAGTATTAGGTTTTCACCAGCCAGAGATTTGTGAACGCGAAAGTAACCAAGTAATAAAAAAACCGGTCAAGTGCAAGTTGAACTTGCACAATTAGTGTTCCGTACGATGATTGTTTTTAAAATAAAAAATTTTGTTAGGGTGGTATAAAATGATCAGTGACTTCACAAAAACACACCCCAAATGAGTTTTCAACAAAGTTTGTTTCCAATCTTTACTGAAAACTGGTGACCTTGAAATTTTGGTTTTTTTCTATACCAGATAAATTACTAAAGGTAATGATAATTTTCGTTCAATCTATACCCCGTGGAGAATATTCCAGGATTTTTTCAAAATTTTTTGATCAGTAATATTCGAGATAAGGTAGGGGCCAGTGATTTTTCACGATTTTTTAAAAGTAATACGAAGAAAAGTGGGCGCAAGTATTACATTATATATATATATATATATATATATATATATATATATATATATATATATATATATATATATATATGTATATATATATATATATATATATATATATATATATATATATATATATATTACTCGTGTTTTCACGAGCTTTCATTTCACACCACACTCGATGACCTAGTAAAAAAATTTTTTTTTCACTTCCGATTTCACCCCTCAAAACGAATCCCTTAAGTCAAAATTTATGTTACGGTGATATAAAATGATCAGTGACTTCACAAAACACACCCCAAATAAGTTTTCAACAAAGTTTATTTCCAATCTTTACTGAAAATTGATGACCTTGAAATTTCTGTTTTTTTATATACCAGATAAATTATTACAGGTAATGCACTCGTGATAATTTTCGTTCAATCTACACCCCGTGGAGAATATTCCAGAATTTTTTCAAAATTTTTTGATAAGTACTTTTCGAGATAAGGCGGGTGGACCGCGATTTTTCGCGATTTTTTAAAAATAATACAAAGAAAAGTGCGCGCAAGTATTACATTATATATATATTTTTTACTCGTGTTTTCACAAGCTTTCATTTGACACCACACCCGATTACCTAGTAAAAAATTTTTTTACTTCCGATTTCACCCCCCAAAACTAACCCCTTAAGTCAAAATTTAACTTTCAAAACTACATGGCTCTGATGAGGCCATCAATTCCTATATTACTACCAAATTTCAACTTTCTATGACAATTGGTTTCGGAGAAAATCGGGTGTGACAGACTGACAGACGGACAGACAGACGGACAGACAGGCGGACAGACAGACGGACAGACAGACGGACAGGCAGACGGACAGACACCGAAGTGATCTTATAAGTGTTCCGTGCGGAACACTAAAAAGTTCGTTAAGTTAAAACGATGGTTAGTGCAACGCTGAACTAAAATATTTTTTTAGAGCTAGTGTTTTAACTCAAGGAATAACAATAGTTCAAACCTAACCTAAATTATCAAAAAAGTTTCATATACCAGTGCGGTGTTTGATTAAAATTTGTGATAGGTTGTCACCCACAGTATCGTATAGTAACAGTAAACTATTTGAGTTTTACTATCTAGAATGTAGTTGCAGTCGACTGCCTGTAATTATTCAAAACAGGATTGACACTTCGCAATGTCGATATCATCCTCGGATCCATGTTAAGACAGTTAAACATCTTCAGTAAATCTTCATAGTATTCTTCTGTAACCGTACCTTGGAGTTGAATAAATTTTAGAGGATTCGAAAATACTAGAGAAGGGGGCTAGTTCATGGAGCTAATTTAGAATGATGATCTCAGAAGATGCAAAAACTCATATATTTCATATGACTTGACCAACACTGTAGTAAGAACAATTGCGGAGCACAAGTTACTTGAAGTAATAGTTTAAAACTATTATTAATGAAGAGCATATATCTATGTCATATTAAAGCATCAAACTTCCTCATTTATGATATTAATGTAGCATTGTGTGATAAAACTGTTTCAGTACTATACAAAATATATAAAACGTTTATAGGATTTAAGCTAGAGTTTTTATGTTGATTTTGGAGACCTTATTTTATCGGGTATATTCAGTTGTTGGAAGCAAGGAAGAGCTAAAATTCTTTCAGAAATTATAGATTCCTACTACATGAAAATAGTCAGAGCAATTAATTTACGATTTAAAAGAAAACCACAACATTTTAAAATGTCAATAATCTTTGGCTAATTATTTTTTTTACAGAATTATAATTGAGTTTAGGCGGTTGCATAAGAAAATTGAGGGAGGGAAAATGTTCGTTTTTAAAAGAAAGCTATTTTCGGGGTTCCGTAACAGTGGAATTCACTTCTGAAGTTAATAGATGTTGCACTATTAATAAACTCGTTTAAGAGTAAAGTAGGTCAGAATCTTCAAAGTGTATGCTACCAAATTATCTCTAGTTTTGGTATTATCGGTATATTGGTTTCAGTAATCGATAACTAAACATAATTTGTAACATTTAAGCTCTAATATATCTCAGAATCTGCAAAAGTCTTCCTGTCTAGGGCAGCAGCAAGTGCATTAAATGAACTTGGCAACTTTCGAAGTTGTTAGAAAGGTGTTTATATGTACATAAGGCATTATATATTTTGGGAGAGATCGAGGGACTTCCAGAAAATGAGAAATATTATACAACTAGCAATAAATCTATTGGTATTTGGCTTTAACGATCATTACGAATGATTCAGACAGCATCGCAAAGTGTATAAGTCAGGGTCATAGTATTTGGAACATCGGAGTTTTGCAGTAAATAATAATAATAGTAATATACAGTCTGAGAGACAAGTAATTCCGGCTTTCTACTGCATACTCCCTATTTACACAGATTTGCAAGCGGCAACAATATAATGCCATTTACACTCGGCCTTGAAAAGCAGACAAAAATCCTTGAATTTCTAATTTAAGACTTACCGACTTAAAAATCGAAAAGTGAAGTTTTTATAATTACAATAAATTGATCTGTTTATATCTTAAGAACTTTTTGTGAATACCCAATAATCAGTTTTTCAGTATAATGCTGTATTTATATACATTAAAAAATACATGGCTATTTAAAAGTAATCGGCGACTGAAGTCAAGGCAAGATGCTAAATTAGATGAACACTGCTAGTCATCTAGGACAAAACTTGGTTTTTGTTCGAAAAACGTTTCACAATATCCCAGTCAACCACCTTTCCTCCCAAGCAACGTTCACTTCAACGTATCATTAAGAAAAGTAGAAATATTATATGCAGTTTATATTGATACTTTTTGAATATAAACTTTGCTTAGTCCAGTTTTTGAACTGCCCGGTTTTTCGATTTCCTCAGGAATCTCCACTTTAAAATCACTTGCATTACTCGTAAAGTAGAGAGAGCTTTCATTAACGTAAGCTATTTAAAGCCATTAAGCCTTTCGGTTACCAAGTTAAACCCAGAAGACAATGCTGGCTCGTTGTTTAAAGCTTATTTTTTGAAAACTCACTGCCACTCTTACTACTATAACAAAGCATCTAATAAAATGAATGTCATAAAACCGGCGACATCACACTTATGAGGGAGTTCACTATAGACAATGAAAAGAAATAACTGGTCGACAATTTTCTTCTATTTTAAAACAGGCCAGTTACTTGTGGGACAGAGAGTAACTGGAAATGTAGTTTTTTGCTAATATAAGAAAAATCATTAATATAAAAGAAAATATTAGAAAGGAAAATGTTAAACAAACAGAAAAAATCAAACGTTAGAATTAACATACGCAAAGTCAAAATAATAATAAATTTATAAGAGCTTATTTAATCTTGCTTGGTTTAGCGTTTTATTTTAAATCAATCATAAATACAACCAAAACTTTAACAAGTGAATTCATTTTAATTTAAATAAATGAAATGATATGTCGAAACAAAAAAATCCAATAAAATTCAAAACAGTTAAATCAGATAACTATAAATTCTTTAATTAAATTGTGTACTTTTAATTACAACCAGCATTGGAATATAATTCATTTTAAATTTTTGCCCGAGGGTATATTTTATCTGGAAACAAAATCAAACGTAAATATTTATTCCACTCCGTTAATATATAAATTGCATAATAAATTTATTTAGAATCGCATTGCTGAAATCGCAAAAGTTAAATTTGTGTTTTACTGGTAACTTTATTATTGGGAACCTATCATATGGACTTTTTCCTATAAAAGATATATATAAATATATATATATATATATATATATATATATATATATATATATATATATATATATATATGGATAGGAAACCAAAACAATATGAACTTTCCTGATTCGACCATATTATGAAAACAAAACAGTGAAAATTTAAGAACTAAATGGTACAAAAGAATAGTTCGTCAGGTGGTACACCACTTAAACTCTCAAAAACAGCGCTATAATAGATCTGAAATTTTAAGAAAAGTAAACGAAATTCTCAAAAACAATAATTTCTCAGAAAAACAAGTAAACAAAATCATCAAACAACTATAACAATAAAATAACCCAAAAATCAAATCAAGTCAATTATCCGAAAGAATATAATATAGCAATGCCATATACTCAAAACCTAACCAAAAAGATCAGATATATTCTAAAAAAAAAAACACATCGTTTTCTGTCACAAATCCCAACCGAAATAGTGAAACTTCGTATATTCTATACCCTGAATAAACTGCCCTGACAAATGTATTGGAATGACAACACAATACTTCGCCAATAGATTAACTGGAAATAAATATACAATAATTGCATCTCCAACCTTACATAAGTACGAAGCAAGTGAAAATCACGAATTTGATATTCGAAACAAAGTTGTCTCCCAAGATAGAGGTTACCGCAAACTTTTGGTAAAATAAATGATTTCTAGAAAAAAACAACAATATAGTATCAATAACTAGCAAAATATAAACTATTTAATGGCATTTTATTTATTATAATTTAACACAATAAATATTTCTCAGTAACTAAATATACCTTAATACAACTCTGTCTAATTTCAAATCCTTTATCAATTATACCAGTAAAAGAAAACCGCTGTAAAACATAAACACTTTCGGTTTTTTCCTTTTAGTACGGCTAGATCTTAACCACGGACAAACCTATACCCATATATATATATATATATATATATATATATATATATATATATATATATATATATATATATATATGAATATATATATATATATATATATATATATATATATATATATATGAATATGTATATATATATATATATATATATATATATATATAAATATATATATATAAATATATATATATATATATATATATATATATATATATATATATATTATATATATATATATATATATATATATATATATATATATCTATATATACATATCCTAGCCGTGCCCGCGGTTCCGCTCGCATGGACTTGATTCACTATTATTGTCACTGCTTATTCTTTATGTTACCTAACGTAATAAAATATATCCTATAATCTGGCCATAGAGCATATGTATTTTATAAAAAAAAACCGGTCAAGTGCAAGTTGAACTTGCTCAATTAGTGTTCCTTACGTTAATTGCTTTTAAAATAAAAAATGTTGTAACGGAAGTATAAAATGATCAGTGACTTCAAAAACACACCCCAAATGAGTTTTCAACAAAGTTTATTTCCAATCTTTACTCAAAATTTATGACCTTGAAATTTCTGTTTTTTTTTTCATATACCAGATAAATTATTACATGCACTCGTGATAATTTTCGTTCAATCTACACCCCGTGGAGAATATTCCAGAATTTTTTCAAAATTTTTTGATAAGTTCTTTTCGAGATAAGACGGGTGGACAGCGATTTTTCGCGATTTTTTAAAAATAATACAAAGAAAAGTACGCGCAAGTATACATTATATATATATATATATATATATATATATATATATATATATATATATATTACTCGTGTTTTCACAAGCTTTCATTTGACACCACACTCGATTACCTAGTAAAAAAAATTTTTTTTGACTTCCAATTTCACCCCCCAAAACTAACCCCTTAAGTTAAAATTTAACTTTCAAAACTACATGGCTCTGATGAGGCCTCAATTCCTATATTATTACCAAATTTCAACTTTCTATGACAAATAGTTTCGGAGAAAATCGGGTGTGACAGACGGACAGACGAACAGACAGACGGACAGACACCGAAGTGATCTTATAAGTGTTCCGTACGTAACACTAAAAACACGTAAATCGGATAAGTGGTTCTTGTGTGCTAAGCGCACTAACGGATAGACGGACAGACAGACAGAGAAACGTTACGTTTTATATGTATATGTTTTTTTTGGATAAATATTAAGTTGACTATTAAAAAAAAGAACACGTAAATCGAATAAGTAGTTCTCGAATGATAAGCAGCCTAACGGACAGACAGACAAACAGACAAAGAGACGTTGCTGCTAGCGCACTTTCTTGTAATATGCTGCCTAAACTGTTAAACATGGAGCAATATCATGTAACAAAGAATACAGTATATATATATATATATATATATATATATATATATATATATATATATATATATATATATATGTATATATGTATATATGTATATATATATATATATATATATATATATATATATATATATATATATATATATATATATATATATATTTATAATGCAACGTCTCTCTGTCTGTCTGTCCGTTAGTGTGCTTATCACTCAAGAACCACTTATCTGATTTACGTGTTTTTTTTTTAATTCATACATATGTTCTCTGGACAGGTTATATAATAATATTATTCTATTATTATACAACCTGTCCAGAGAACATATGTATGAATTAAAAAAAACCACGTAAATCAGATAAGTGGTTCTCTAGTGATAAGCACACTAACGTACAGACAGACAGAGAGACGTTGCATTATATATATATATATATATATATATATATATATATATATATATATATATATATAATATATATATATATATATATATATATATATATATATATATATATATATATGTATATATATATATATATATATATATATATATATATATATATATATATATATATATATATGCGCTAGCGGCAAACTTATTTCCGACTTGATTCACTATTATCGTCACTGCTTATTTCTTATATTACCTAACTTAATAAAATATATCCTATAGTCTGACCAGAAAACAAATATACATATATAAATACGTAAATTGGATAACTGGTTCTCGAGTGATAAGGGCACTAACGGACAGACAGACATACAAGCAGACGTTCCATTTCATATGTATTATAGAAGATTATAAATAACCTGGCCAGAGAACAAATGTATGAATTAAAGAAAAAACACGTAAACCGGATAAGTGGTTTTCGAGTGATAAGCGCACTAATGGGCAAACAGAAAAACAAAGAGTCGTTGCATTGTATATATATATATATATATATATATATATATATATATATATATATGTATATATATGTATATATATATATATATATATATATATATATATATATATATATATATGTATATATATATATATATATATATATATATATATATATATATGTATATATATATATAAATATATATTATAGAAAATTATACATAACCTGGCCAGAGAACAAATGTATGAATTACAAAAAAAAAAAAGATGTAAATCGGATAAGTGGTTCTCAAGTCATAAGCGCACTAACGAACACACAGACAGTCACACACATTTTATTTATATTATATTCTTTGCTACTTAATATTGTTTCATATTGAATGGTTTAGGCAGTGTATTGCAACTTTATTCACTCTTATCATTACTGTTTATTCCTTATGTTACCTAATGTAATAAAATATCCTATAACCTGGCCAGAGAACATATGTATGTTAAAAAAAAAGCACGAGTGATAAGCTCACTAACGGACAGACAGAAAGACGTTGCATTATATATATATATATATATATCCAAAAACTATATTTCTCAAGAAAAAATATGTTCAGACTTTTCTATCTGCAATTTTTCTGCTGTGCTCAGTTTTTCATATTTTTTGTTTTGTCTCTTTATTTTAAATGTTTTTTGCACATCGTGTATATTTTTGCATAACTTATAAATTTGATGAAATTACTTACTCAATACTTCCCTCACATAAAGAAGTAAAATAAATTTCACTTTTTACACTCACGAATAATTTAATCCTTAACATTTTAAGAAAAGAAATGATACCGTATTGATAGCTATTAATTGCAAAAAATGCATACGTGAGAAGGTCCTAGAGCTATTGACAAGTAAAATCTGCCGAAACAGGAAAGATTAAAATATTTAATCACAAATCACTAACTAAAAAACCTTACGATAATGCGGGTTTAGCATTAGAGTACACTTAGTGCCATTTACCTAGCTTTTATCAACTGCAAACTATTAGAAATGATCGTCTTTCAGAAAGCTTATGACAATCGTTATCATTAGAAATGTGGAAAGGAACGTTATTTTTAAGTTTCCAACTAGATTTATAGTTCTCGTACTTGTACAAAGATTTAAAAAGCACGCTAGGATTTTTTTAATGGAAACACCCATATGCACTTACATCATTAAATAGCATTCTCATTCGGTTTTCAGAAATATATATTTGTTGATATTTATTTTTGGTCGTTTTTGAAATATTGTTCATCAAAGTTATTGAATATAATTTCACGTTTTAACTGTCTCATTCGATACGCAATTGTTTCTATTTAGCGTATTAACACAATCGTTTACTACATACTCAAAAATCTAATGATCTAACTATATACGGTTGTTACTATAAAAAAATCCTAGTTTATAATCTGCCAAACTTCGCAAGTGGCAATTTGTTTGATAGCATAAAAAAATATTAACCAAAATTCAACCAAACTAGAGAGTATTTGGTTTTTAAGTAGGTGTTTATTTTAAAAATTTTGAAGCTTGTTATCTTAGAATTGATTGAAAATATGTAATTACCAACAATTTATATTTTTTAAATCGGAGTAAAAAAAGCTTTCTGACGTAGCTATGTAAAGAGGTTAATTTTTAAAAAAATCCGTGTTGGCTTTGTAATCTGTCGGATTTGACAATGAGTCATGTTTCCGATGTCATATTAGATTTCTTGACAAAAACTTAAGTTTAATGAAATGAATGAAATACTAAGTCTTTTAAATTGCATGAAATAAGCTTGTACAAATAATTTGGTTGCAAGTGCAGAGGAAAAAAATCGATTTAAAACTAAGCGTTATATAAATTGGCGAGTCATTTTTCACATTCTTCAATATGATTACCTTCAAATAATAAATAGCAGCTGCTGCTAATGTAACAAACTTACTTCAAAAAACACCCCGTAAGGTCAAATAATGGTATATAGATTATTTACCCACCCCAAGATTAAAGAGAAACCACAGGGAATTCAGTCAAAATTAACTATTATAAGGGTTGGTGCACTTCCATCCCCCACGATAAACTACGGCCTGCTCTTGACATTTTGTTTATGACAAGGTAGTTTGCAAGTTTTACGTAAGTATGATCCCTGATATCATTTTCTTTCGCCTAAATATTACATGCAGTTGCTGTTATGAAGCATAACTAAGTAATAAGACTCGGGGTTTGAGATCACATTCCTTCATTAAAACTAAATCATTCTTCTGATGTATAGGGAGGAGCAACTCATAATCGTATTTTATAAAATGTGATTTACTCATAATAACAGTGTCATTTTCTTCTTGATTTCCAGTTTTATAACTAACTGTTAAAATATTCCTTAAATCTAAACTATCAAATTATTCAGTTTCACGTTGAATTGGTTTTTGTATTTAGGTTTATGAAAGTATTAGTTTGTCGTTATATAATGTTAGAAACACACAGTAAAACAGTTCCTTATGGTCGTAAACATGTACATACTTCATTACTAATACAGTAAAAAAAAGCACTTGAAATTGCACAGTTTAAATACAGTAATATTTTGATTTCATTCTCTCTAGGGTATCATCTGTCCTGTCCTGAGTTTTGGACCTCGAAAAACTTGTGCTCTTTTGTTTCTAAACAATTGAAGTTTTCAAGTTTTTTGAGGTTAAAATGCGAATAACTCCGGTTATATATGTCGGATCGAGACAAATAAAAGACCAAACTCTTCAAAATGAAATTTCCAACAAATCCCCGTTAGTCCTAAATTGCTCCAGTGCGTACATAACCTACAAAATTGAAAAAAACTGGCAAAAGATGTTTTTTTAAAATTTTTTGCCTGTTTTTTTTTTCAATTTTCTAGGTTATACACACTTTTGAGCGATTTAAAGCCAAGAAAAGTTTGTTGGAAAGTTCATTACGAAGCGTTTAGTTTTTTGTTTGTCTCGATCCGACTGATATAGCGGAAGTTATTCACTTTTTAAGCTCAAAAAACGCGTTTGGAAAATTTCAATTGTTTATAAACAAAAGAGCACAAGTTTTTTGAGCTCCAAAACTGAGGAATTCTGATGATACCTCAGAGAGGAAAAAATCTTAATATTGCTGTATCTAAACTATGCCTATCTCTTCATTATTTTTTTACTGCACTATACGTAAAAATTTTAATTTTTAAAAACATCACATACTTGTCAGTAACGAATCCATTTATATAAAAAACAACATCTGTCTGTATGTATGTGTGGTTGTTGTATGTTTACTTTTAAGTCAAAAAGAATAATTCAATTTTTATGCAGTTTTCTGTTACATCAGATTAGGTTTTCGGTTACATTTACAAATTTTATTTTTAGATTCTTATTTTAAATTTACTTATAAAAACATTTATTTCGTGACATTTACAGCAAGTTTAACAATATCAAAAACAAGTCTTCAATGGCAACTAAACTAACTTTTTTAGCGTAGATCCGTGGGTGCGTGAGTGCGTATGTATATGAATTTACGGGAAAATAATAATTTTTGTCGACTTTGGTACTATTTGCCGAAGAAGTAGAAAGCGAAGAAATGGCACTATTGGCGGTTGCATCAATACATTGAATATTTTTTTTGTAAAGTGTTGGTGATAAAGGATCATCATTTTGTTATCGTAAATTCATTAGATACAAAAATTATTGGACTAACAGTATTTATTGGAAAGAATATATATATATATATATATATATATATATATATATATATATATATATATATATATATATATATATATATATATATATATATATATATATAGTATATATATATATATATATATATATATATATATATATATATATATATATATATATATATATATATGTATATATATATATATATATATATATATATATATATATATATATATATATATATATATATATATATATATATATATATATATATATATATATATATATATATATATATATATATATATATATATATATATATATATATATATATATATATATATATATATATATATATATATATATATATATATATATATATATATATATATATATATATATATATATATATATATATATATATATATATATATATATATATATATATATATATATATGATATATATATATATATATATATATATATATATATATATATATATAAAATATATATAGTCGATGGAATTCTAATAAATCGGGTCAGACGTCATTTTATTTTCTAAATTAAATTAAAAAAAGCATAGTTCCCCAAAACATGTGCGAAGAAAATTTGGCGTTTGTCAAATTTAGTTTACCAGTTGTTAAATTTGATATTGGTATGTTCAAAATTTTAAGAATTAACCATAAAGGGTTGCATTCAGCATTCAATAAAATACAGTTAAAAACAGGTTAAGTTTTACAATTAGCAACACCTAACACCATCAAAACATGATATAGGAGTAAAAAGCTTTCTTTTAATCAAAGTTAGGTAAGGATTGAAATTAGAATGCACTAAGTATTTTAAACAGAATGAAAGAGAACGTACATAAATATAAAAAACGATTATTTACTAAAATATACCTACCTAGGAATATTATATACTCGATCATGTATGATGAAAAAAAAAAAGTATGAAACACGTTTAGTAAATAGAAATCGGAAGTTTCTTCCCGGTTTGTTCTTAATGGCATGTTTCACAAAATATTTTGACAAGAATTTTTAAGGCGATTTTCTATAAGGTTGCAGAAGGCACGCCTTGAATTCTATTACCTACATATCGAATTATTTTATTATGTATAACATACCTATAGGGTATCCACGTAAAATAAAAGATTCCACTGTACACATACCTTATCTCGGAAAGTTCTAAATACTTATATCATCAGAGTATAATAGATTAGTAGCATTTAGCATACTTATTTGAGGAAGGGGGACACTTTTGATGTTTTTTTGGCGTGACTCTCACCCTTCTGAAGGTAGGAGGTCACCTTCAAAAATTTAAATGAAATGGGGTACTTCTTTTTTCCAGAATCAATAATCCATTCTATTAATCAAAAAGTGAATGCATGTCTTTTTTTAAAATCAATTTAGTATATAGTTTTAATTTTAATTTGAACGAAAATTGGCAAAAGTTATGTTTACTGCTTACTTATTAAAGCAACGGTTAACCACATTTTAAATCACTTTTACAGGATTGTTAGAAACAATATTTTTTTTCCTAAGAAAATCTTTATTGTGGTGTTGTATCCCCACCTCTTCTTTTTTTTTTTTTTTATTGGTCTAGCACACGTGCTGCAGGGAAGTCCCTAAAACGCTCCAGGAGCGGCACGAGTGCGGACCTGGAGCTTACGGTTTTTTCTTTAAGTCGAATTGGATTATTGCATATTTTTAGGGCACTACGTAAAAAATTAAATTGTTCTATTTTATTTTTATTTATTTAACAAGCAAAAAATTTTTATGAACATCAACTTTTTCGCAAAACTTAAAAGACTAAATTTTCTATTTGATGGCAAGCAAAATCACGCACACGCTGCGCGCTGTTTGTACAAACTGCACACAACTTATGCATTTATTACATATAGGTATAACAACTTACTTCAAAAATGGTGCTTCATTAAGCTATTCTAAAGAGAAGTAAAGAATACCTTTAGAAGGCGGTAACTTAATAGATTCGAAGTCCACCCAGAAAGAATATATCAGAAGCATTAAATTTAAACAGAAAAACTGAACAAAGGGTTGTTACAACAAAAAGCAACGATAATGCTATATTAAAAACAATAATAAAATTAAAATTAGGAAAGTTCAAATTCGCTATCTGAGTCATAAGAGGTATCGCTGTCATCTTCAGATACTAAGATAATTATAGGGTTTACTTGAACATCCAAAACTTTTTCTCTAACCCACCATTCCAAAATTATTTTTTCTGTACGCTCTACTACTTTTTTCCAGTACTCTTCGGTGATACGGTCTAGAGAGTCTTGTCATACCAGTTCAGGTTCATGAAATGTAGGTCCTTCAGTAATATGCTTTTCATAATAGGAGTTTGCGCCTGCCCATATTAATTCTATGGCATTAAATTGGCAATGGTAAGATGGCAAACGCAAAACCTCATGACCCTGTTCCCTTAAAATTTCATCAACCGCGAAAATTTTAGGTATTCGAAAAGTCTTTGTCATTAAGAGTAATTCTGTTTTTAATAAATTTGAAGAAGGGTTTTGATTTTGCTCTACTAACCATTGAAATATTTCATTTTTTTTCCATGATGAATTTGTTTGTTTATATAAAATTCTAGAATGATATGAAGGATTGTCCAAAACGATTAATGAGGGTTGATCCAAATTTAGAATAAGCATTTTATTTCAGTCACTTTTCGAATATTTCATTATTCATGCTGTCGTGGTAATCGGCGCGTTTCGATGCAGTTGAAAATATTAAACTGGCCCCAGGTACAAATTCGGTGTATGAACCAGCATGCAAAATAATAAACCTTTTTCCAGAACTGCACCCATTTGATTATTAGTGTTGTTACATTTATACAAATACCCTATATGCTAATGAATATTGCTGAGAAAACCATTCTCAATATTAATTGTATAAATTGAGTAAAGAGGAGTTACCATGGGCTAGACAGGTATCTTTTTGTTCGTTTAAGATGATGTCGGAATTTTTAATTCTATTAAATTTTCTAATAGGTTTAATTTTACGCCTTTGTTTTGTATGTGTCGAATTTTAAATTTATCGTCAAAAAGATGATTTGATTCTGTTAAATGATTACTGTACGCTGTAGTCAGTTTTGTTTTTTATAAATGTAACAACACTAATATTCAAATATCATTTTGTATCAGAAGAAGCTATAGTATAGCGAAACGTGTCATACAGTTTCAGTGAAACTAAATAAAGTGGAAATTTGACAAGATCAGTCTTTCATTACATTCGTTATGAATTTCCATCAAGTAACAGCCACAACAATTCAATGTTTCATTAATTTTAACAAAGACTTTAGTCGTAAATCAAATTTCTCACATCCATTTTCACGAATTCGTTTAAATCCTTAGTTTTTGTCCTTTTCTTTTTCCTATTTTCACATCTTTTTGCGGTTATACCGCTGCGGTCCCCATTACCAATCCTTTGTATGGTTCTAATACCTAAATTTAAAGCTTCCGATACTTGTTTCTGGATGGATTTCGGATTCATTAACTTGCTGTCTTTGGTAGATTTTCTTTGCTCCTTTTCAAAGTACCTTATTAAATTAAGCACCATTTTTCTTCTTCTGAGGATTTAAGAAGCCCGCAAAACGCTTTTTGGCTTCCATTATTATATTTACAATATAATTTTTTGACACTACTAAAAAATAAAAAAAAATTGCATTGACATAATAATGCTGCATTCATTTTTAACATCCAAAAACATTTAGAGAATATATATATATATATATATATATATATATATATATATATATATATATATATATATATATATATATATATATAATATATATATATATATATATATATATATATATATATATATATATATATATATATATATATATATAATATATACAAGAATATTTTACAAATATTAAATAAATTGGGGCTTTTCTGCCTCAGTTTTACTAAAGTATTCTGTATATGCCTATTCGTTAAGCTCAAGCTCTGAATGCTCTCAGATCGGAAAGCAAGCAAAAATAATGGCAACTACTAAGTTCAATAATTTTTAAATATTATGTATATTATATCATAAAATAAAATAATCCAATCATTGTTCCATGGCCTATGAAAAATGCTATTTTTGCTTTTGTCAGTGTGTTCTTTTAAACATTTTTTGAACAATTTTAAAAGTAATATTTGAGATTTAAACGCACTAATATTTTTAATCTTCAACGACTCTGAACGAATTTTCTCCTCAAAATATTTAGATGGTTGCTTGCCACTTGAAATTATAGTTGACTCTCTGTCTCGGACAGAAAAAGTCTATGTATATATATATATATATATATATATATATATATATATATATATATATATATATATATATATATATATATATATATATATACATATCTGTACGGTGTCTTGGCGTTCAACGCCAAGAGAGCAATAAAACACAAATAATCAAAAATATATATATATATATATATATATATATATATATATATATATATATATATATATATATATTTCTTTATAATTACATTCCTATTGAAGTAACATTAATAATAATAACAATTATAATAATAAATTGATTAATATGTTCCCAATTAATGAAAAACCCTTTCCAATTGCCGCCTCCTCTTTTCCTTGCTCTACTCCCCCCAGATGAAGTAAAAACTGTTTCCTTTATATATGTCACTATGGTCATAACAGCGAAAATTTGCCTTCCCATTGGATATCCTTTCCCTTTATACCAAAATTTTATTATATGACGTAGCACTTAATTTCGTACTAAACCGGTCCTTTCCTGGTCGTTCGACCTTTCCTTTTATTCTTTTTGAGTGATCCCTTACATCTGTCAGGTGGTCGTCCTTTGTCAGCGCCCTGTCAAAGTTGTCACTTTTCATTTTTCTTTAAGATGGCAGGTGGTTAATTAGTTTTGAATTTAAGCATCCAACGTTATCAATGGCATCCCTGCTGTAAATGCCATGTTTTTATGTTAATATGTTAGTGAATAGTGGTTGTTTTATTTCAGTGTTGGTTTTTACTATGGCGATTGTTATTGATGGTCATTCTTGTTAGATTAAATTTCATGCTACAAGTGAGTCAGCTGTTTTTGACATTTCTTCATAATGATAATAATAATTTGTGATTGTTTAGAATAATAATACTGTTAAATTACAATAGTTACATATTAATAATTGTAAGATTGAAATCAAAAATTGCAAATTAGAAATTAATAATTAAAATTAATAATTAAAAACTTGACTTAATAACACCAATTCTTTATGCCTAATTTTCTTTATTGGTTGCTTCGTTATCTCTTTTTCAGTTTGTGCCCTGATGAAGGTCCCAACCTAGGACCGAAATATTGGCTAAATGAATATAGTATGAACATCTGTTGATGCCCGTTTTTTGCCGAGTTCCCCAACTAGTTTCATAACTTAGGATTTTGTTAGATACGGCAACTTTTGCTTTTCTCTCTCTTATATATATATATATATATATATATATATATATATATATATATATATATATATATATATAATATATATATATATATATATATATATATATATATATATATATATATATATATATATATATATATATATATATATATATATATATATATATATATATATATATACATACATATATATATATATATATATATATATATATATATATATATATATATATATATATATATATATATATATATATATATATATATATATATATATATATATATATATATATATATATATATACATATATATATATATATATATATATATATATATATATATATATATATATATATATATATATATATATATATATATATATATATATATATATATATATATATATATATATATATATATAAATTCGACTTTATTCATCAACATAATTTCCTTTAAAAGCGATATAACCAGTCCAATGCCTGTCTACTCGTAACATTTCCAGATCTTTCTTATAGAAGGATTTGTCTCTACCTTCAAAATAGGTCTCAGTTTCGGCGATAACTTCTTCATTGGAGCCAAACCTCTTTTCCGCGAACAGTTTTTTGAGGTCTGCGAAAGGATAATAGTCGCCGGTGGTCAAATCTGGAGAATACGATGGATGAGAAAGCAATTTGAACTTCAATTCATGCAATTTTATCATCGTAACCATTGACTTATGACACGGTGCATTGTCTTGATAAAACAGCCCTTTTTTCCTGTTCATTTGGGGTCGTTCCTTTGCGATTTTTACCTTCAAACGCACCAGTAACTTTATATAATATTCGCTGTTGATGATTTTTCCCTTTTCAGCATAGTCGATGAAAATTATTCCATGCATATCCCACAATACAAAGGCCAAAACCTTCCCAGCCGACTGTTATGTCTTTGGTTGCTTCGGGCGGCTTTCACTGGCTGCTGTCCACTCAGCTGACTGCCGATTTGATTCCGTTGTGTAGTGGTGTATCCATGTTTTATCCATTGTCACATATCGCATGAAAAAATCCTTTTTATTGCGCTTAAACAGGTCCAAACAGCGTTTAGAATCATCAACACGTTGTTGTTTTTGGTCCACTGTGAGCAAACGCGGTACCCATTTCGAACAGCACTTTCTCATGCGCAAATGTTCATACAAGATATGACCAACACGTTTTTCGATACCTTTAGGGTGTCAGCTATCTTACGCAATTTCACTTTACGGTCACCCAAAACAATTTTGTAATTTTTTTTAGGTTTTCCGGTGTAACCACCTCATCTGGGCGTCCAGAGCGTTCAGTATCATTTGTATCTGTACGACCGCATTTAAATTCAGCATACCAGTTAATGATGAGTGATTTTCCAGGAGCAGAGTCCCCGTAACACTTTTCAAGCCATTGTTTTGCTTTAGCGGTACTTTTTTCCCATCAAAAAACAGTGTTTAATCAACACACGAAATTCGATTTTTTCCATTGTTTTGAAAATATCAAAAGTAGCGTCACTAAAACCACTGTAACTTGTAAACTAATCGTCGAAATGGTATGAAATTTTGACACGTATCAATTGAAGGATGGAACTTCCTAAAAATCATATGGATTTTTTAAAAAGGGCAACATCTATGTGTCAGACCAAACACTTTTCAGCCTACGTGTTTTATATATATATATATATATATATATATATATATATATATATATATATATATATATATATATATAACTTTTTTATATAATTATTGCCTGAAAGCCAAATAATTGTTAAATCCATTTAATGTTTTGAAATATGGTAAATTCTAAATTACAAAACACCCAAGGTGACACGGAATACTGTTGAGAGACTTGGTGTTATGATTCACGGCTTGAGAATATGACATGTACAGGTTTAAAAAAATACTTTCTACCGAGTCATTTCCTATCGGTCTTTATTGTATTTAACATGAACATCATTTGATTTTTTACAACTTAAAAAAATAAAATTGCTGATATTTGTTACACTACAAATCTTAGATAGTGTTAATACGAGTTTACTGCATACCTTACCATAGAAACATAACTCTGATGCCCGTAAATTAATGCATTCGGTATGTGTCTGGTATATAAATTTATTGTTTTATCTTTTATTTTACAGAATATCTACAATAATGAAGACGGAGACTTTATTGTTTTCACCAGTGAACTGTATGGCATTTATTTTGCTAGCTAGTGTGCATGGCGAGAAGATTCTGGAAAATGAAAAACTCGACACAGGTAAATTTTTTGATTATATAAGCATTATCATTACTATATTGGAAACTAAGAAAACTGATGTCGATTTTATCGAAAAACCTATTTTGATTACAATTAATTAATCTAAAGATTTTAACGAATCCGACATTAAGTATATTCCTTTTTCACAGATAATAAACGATCAAATCCTCGAATGTAGAATAAATTTTAAAAGTTAGAGGATTTCGGGGGACTTTTTTTTGGTTAAAAGAAAAATATAAAATACGTAGTCGTATCACTTGTCGCTAAGAATCATTAACTAAGATTAGTTTATGTTCTATTCGACACAATAATTGTGAGCACCAATCACATGAGAAAGCATTTCACCGAAAATCCTATAATTTCCTCGCCTCTTATCCGTCAGCTCTGACTTAAAATGTTAAATTTTATGACTCGTAGAGTCTTGGAGAAGCACATTCAATATTTTTTTCGAAAGTTCAAAAATTTTAGTGGTAAAAAAGAAATAATTTCTTGGTAATGGGCGAGAACAACTGAGAGACAATAGTAAAGCAATTCGAACTTCAGCTTGAAAAAATCGTAGACAAAAATATATTAACGTCTAGAAAAATATTTAATGGTAATGAAAGTGGATCTTCCACCGTTAAGAAAAAAATTCAAAAAGTTTAGATAGATCAAAAACAAAATTGGCGCAATCATACGCGGAGAAATAGGCCTTGTGTTGTGCCAGGGTGACTGGGCAGTTTATGCCACCAATGCTTATATTCAAAAGGATGAGACAAAATTCTGAATTGGGGAATAGTACAAATACTAACAGTGTTGTAACCATTCCAGGTACTCGCTATATTAACTCAAACTTATTTGTAAAATGGATAAAATATTTTATAAGCATCGTAAAGCCAACCTCTGAAAATAAAGTTTTACTTTTGCTTGATGGAAATACAATGCATTCGAAAAACCTGGAACCGTTGAACATAGCAAAGACTAATGGGATATAATAATGTTACTTCTTGGTCTTACTACCTATCGGCTTCAGCCACTGGACGTCCCTTTTTTTAAACCTATGAGGGATTATTATATTCAAGCAATAGAAAAATGGCTGTGGACAAATCCAGGTCGTCAAGTAACGCAATATCGACTTGAAAGTATGTTTGTAGAAGTTTACCAAAGAGCTGCTATCATTGTCACAATACTGGGATTCCCCTAGCCCCTGAAGGGCTATTATTATACAAAAAAGTTCTTCTTTCTCACATTTGGTCAATGTGGTTCCACGTTTGGCTGACGGTCCCAAGCCAAGTCAACATAAACACTATTACCATTATATATTAGGAAATGACCTGACAATGTTACATGTTTTCAAAATCACTGACTTCCGAATGTTTCTGTGTATGTTTGTGTTGAGTCCTAATTGTACTAAGTATGGTGTGAATTGTATTGGTGTAAGGCCTGTGGCTGATATAATGAGGGGGACAATGATGAATTTTTTTTGTTTCCATAGCCTTTTTATTTCTATTTCAAGGTCTATGTATTTAGAGATTTTTTCTGTGTATTTCGTTTGGATGCTTGTGTCGTTGGAGACAGCAATTAGATAGGTAGCCTTTCCTTTTTTGCACTGAAAAGTAATATCGGGTCTATTGGCGGAGACTGTTTTATCTATATGGAAACTGATATCCCAGTAGAGCTTGTAATCTTTGTTTTCCAGTATTATTTCAGGTTGGTGTGTATTTGTAGTAGGGATCTGCGTTTTCTATGAGTTTGTATGTTGTGGCTAGTGCCTGGTGAACTACTTTTGCCGCTAAGCCATGTCTCGCTATGTATTCCGTTCCCGCTAATATTTTACATCCGCTAGTTATGTGTTTGGTCGCTTCTTTCTGCCGGTGGCATTTCCTGCATCTGTCTTATGTAATAGTTGAGTCTTTGGTGATATGCTTTTAGTAGTTTCTGGTTAATATGACTTTATCCTGGATGGCAAATAAGAAGCCTTCTGTTTCAGGGAATAGCTGCTCATCCTGTAACCAGGTGTACGATTGTTTTTTTATTTACGTGGTCTTGTTCTATGTGGTATTTGTGTTTTCCGTGGAGTGTTCTTTTCTGACCACGTTTTCATCTTTTCCTGTTGTAACTGGGTGTGACTGTGTGTGTCTGCTGGGTGATCTGCCCGGGATAAGTCGAGAAATGTGTAGTTTTTGTCTGCTTTCACTCTTGCTCTATGGAGGCTGGTTTGCTTGGTGTGAAAGAAGTTCCTAAGTGCTTGTATTTGTTCTGTGTGTAGTGATCTGATGTCTATGATTTCTTTTCCTCCTACCTTCCTCTCGATGGTAAGGCTTTCTTTGCATTCGTTAAGGTGTAATTTCCTGTATTTGGTGAATTGAGAACGTATAAGGATGTGAATTTTTTCTATGTCTGTGTGTGACCATTTGATGATACCAAATGAATATATGAGTATAGGTATAGCGAACGTGTTGATGGCTTTAGTGAGATTCTTGGAGTTGAGTTTTGTTTGTAAAAGTTTCGTGAGTCTGTTTTTAAATTTCGTTCGGAGCTCTGTTTTGATGTGAGTGTGGTTGAGTTTGGTGCTTTGTTGGAAGCCTAGATATTTGTATGTTTCTTTGTCGAGCATGTTATCTAGTGTTTCGTTGATGGTTTCTGTCTCATGGTGGCCTTTCCATTGGCCTTTGTTGATGTGGAGCACTTTACATTTACTTATACCAAATTCCATATTGATATCTAAGGTGAGTGTTTTTGTGATATTAAGGAGTTCTTTCAACTGTGTTTTTGTGACAGTGTAGAGTTTTATGTCATCCATATATAGGAGGTGGTTTATTTTAGGTCGGTTCATTTTTTGGTGTCTAATGTTGAAGTCATGGTCTGTTCTGTTTAGTGTATTTGAGAGTGGATTGAGACAGAGACAAAACCATGGAGCACTGAGCGAGTCTCTCTGAAATATACCCCGTCTGATGTACAGCTCTCCTGTTTGGATGCGTTCGGTTTGTGTTTTTAGGTTGATTTTGGTTTTCCATATTTTCATAATTTGCCTGAGGTTTTAGTTGATTTTGTAGATTTCTAAGGCTCTAATTAACCAGCTGTGGGGTACAGAGTCATAGGCTTTTTTATAGTCTATGTGAAGATTTCTGTGTTCTTTTCTGGATTCTCCCATAATCACGCTATCCATGATCAGCTACTCTTTGCATCCTCGGCTGTTTTTCCTGCATCCCTTCTGCTCTTCTGTGAGAATATTGTTGTCTATTGGGTGTTGTTCTATTTTCTTGGAAATTGTGGCTGTGATAATCTTGTATAGGGTTGGAAGACAGATGATAGGTCGGTAGTTTGGCGGCGGGTTTGTATTGTCTGAGCTTTTGGGTTGGACGTATGTTATTCCTAGTGTAAGGAAAATGGGGTATGTGTGCGGTTGTAGAATGGCTTTATTGATTTGGCTTGTGAGTGCTTCGTGTGTGGTGGTAAACTATTTGTACCAGAAGTTTTGTGTATTGTCTATGCTAGGGCATTTCCAGTTGCGTCTGTGTTTGATTGTTTCTGTAATTTCTAGTGTAGATAATGTGGAATTTTCTTGTTCTCTCATATGTTATGTATGTCTTCTTCGGCTTTGATCCTGGGGTTGTTATTATTGTGTAGTTTGAGTTCTGACCAGATACTTGTCCAAAAATCTGTGAATTCTTGTTGTTTGGTGGTTCAGTCACTGCTGTCTGTTTTGTACATAGTTTTCCGATAGAACTGCTTTTTGCTTCTTTGGAAGAGGTTGTTGGTGTCTTTCCTTTCGTTTGATTCTTTGTACCTACGGAAACTGGCGGCATATACGGATAGTTTTTGTTTCTAAATATCAAGGATTTCTCGCAGTGTTCTGTTGGGAGACTTGGATTCCCGTTCATACACTGGGTAAGGTGTCTTAGATCTCGTCCGATGTTGTTGATTTTGTTTTCTATTCTTTTTTGCCATTGGAATTTTGATTTTATGCTGTTGGGGTTTCTTTGTCGTTGCAGGAGTTTTTGATTATTTTGTGTTAGAGTAGTGATTGCTGCTGCGTATGTTATTGTAGTAGACTTAGGTCTGTTATGTACTGGGGTATTATGTGCTTGTTTATTGTGTTGAGGATTGGTTGCGTGCTCTGTTTGAAGATTAAACGAGGGATGGGATTTCTTGTTGTGGGGTTCGTGCCTGACCAACGAACTAGATGTGACTCAATTTTTGCTTTGAGTGTTTTTATGAGAGGTGATTCGGTGTGATGATGTGGAGGGTGGCGAGTGATTGATTTTGTTGTCTGTGATATGGTGTTGTGCAGTACTCGCTATTTGCCTTGTAATATTATTTTGAGTTATGCTCCTCCTGGGTGGTGGGTCTTGTTGTGTTCGACTGGGTGGTTGTGTGTGTGAGGTTGGTTCGGTATCTGCTCTATTGTTTCTATTATTTGATTGGTCTGTGTTCAGTTCAGCAGCTACTGTATCTTTGTTGGTTTGCAATTCGAAAGGTGTGAGGCGATTATTCTTGGTATTAACTATTTTCGGATTTATTACTCTCTGTTCTGTAACAAGTAATTGCAGATGTGGATATTCGGTCAATAAAAGTCTGTGGATTTCCAGTCTGTAGCCCGATGTTGTTGTTTCGAGTTTGGTGGCGGTGTAGTAACAGCGCATCACTGTCCTAATCCTTTCATCTGTCCACTTTAACCGCTGTCTTGGTTTGCCAGCCTTGGTAGTTGCATGTTGTCCTTGCAAAACATACGCGGCTTGGCCTGGCTTTGGTGGTTGTGTTTGTCCGGCGTGTACGTCGGTTTCGCTTGGGATTGATGGTGGTGGGTCCAGGCGAATAATTCTCTTCTGAGTAATTTCTTTGTCAGGTTTTGTGATTTTATTATAGCAACGCATAGCGTGTTCGTTGATTCTTGTGGTGCAACTCATGCGTTGCTTTGATTTTCCCGCCTTGGTGGGGGTCGGCTTACTCGCTGGCACAACGCTTTTGGCAGGTCCATTTTTGGTTACCCGGTCTTCATCGTTTTGGTCGAGCTGCCATTTCCCGCGACGTCCTCGACCATTACGTCGCTCGCCCGATGCTTCTTCTTTTGGTCTACTGTTGTTCGGGATGTTTTCAGTGTTTTGTGGTGTCAGAAGCTCAAAGGATCCTGACATTGGGTTGCCTGTTTGCAGAAGGTAAATAGTTTCTGTGTGTTTTCCTGTGCTTATTATTGTTGGTCTGTCCCTAAAAGTTATTTTTGTATCTCTTGTTCTTCGTTGTTTTGAGAAAATATGAAAGTTGCTATTTTGGGTTTTCGAAAGGGCAAATATCTCTAGGCTCGTTCCATAGGTGCCATTTTTTCTCATATAATTATAGTTATTGAAGTCTTTCATATCGTTGTCTATAATTAATGAAAATGTGTAAAGGTCCGACCAGTTTTGTTGTGTATATCTTAGAGCAACCTCTCGGAGTTTTTCATGATGGTTTTAGTGGCCATATAAGTGTAAGTTAGCTTAGGCAATTTCCATCACCTACAATGTCGGATCTGGTAAAACTATCGGGGATAGTTTCGGCTGAGGCTGTTTGGATCGTCTGTGGTTGTTGTTGTTGTGGTGGTGCTGTAGCTGTTTATATGACAGGAGTCCGCCTCCGCAACACCCTGCCATTATCACTATTATTATATCACTATTATTATATTCAAGCAACAGAAAAATGGTTGAGGACAAATCCAGGTCGTCAAGTAACGCAATGTCAAGTTGAAAGTTTATATGCAGAAGCTTACCAAAGAGCAGCTATCATTGTCACAATCCTGGGATTTCCCTAGCCCCTGAGGGGCTATTAATAATAATATTATTTGGTAATGTTCTTTTCATTTTTTATTACATATATTTTTATATTGCTTTATTATAATTAGAGTAGGGGAAAGTAACTGATACTTTTAATCTCCATTAATTAGCTTCTAATTTATATTAAGTAAATAATCTGCCATGAACTCCGATTTACTTATTAATGAAATATGAAAACTGTCCTAATGTACTCCAATCAATTATAATACTTAAAATGACAATCAGTTTCGCACCAATGAGATAAACAGAAATAGCTGTCATAATTTTAATAAAGTGTGCCAAATATTTCTTTTTTTATTCCATTGGTAAAGAAGCAATTTGTTCATAATATTTTGACAAACCGAGCATCAGGTTAGAACTACGTAATAATAATAATAATCATTTAATACGAGATAATATCTACTGCCCTCTTGTTTTTTTAATATCTGCTTTAACGTATTCCACGAAGTAAATTTTTTAAAATGCAAGGAAAAAAGGCATACTTAAAGAAAGCAATAAAAGCGCTCATCCCGTGTAATAAATCATTGAAAATAAAAACGCTACGACATTTAAATATATTTGTATCCCCTTAAATTGTCTTTCCTCTAAAAGGGATCTTCTGCAAAATATACAAGGCAAGTAAACGGGAACGACATGGCGTCTCTTTAACATTTTTACTACCCCATAAATTTAACCAAGTGAATTTTTCTACACTGTGTCTGAAGACGCAGGTGAAATGCAAATAATACACCTTTAATCAGTGGCGTACATGTCCTACTTACATTGGATAGGCTCTAAAATTTCATTTTATCAATGATTATTTCCCTAAAGAATAGACTTCTTCTTCTTCTAAAGGTGCCTATCCGTTTCGGATGCGATCAAAAGAGCTATTCTGACCTTGTTGACAGTCGCACGAAAAAGGTCTGGATTGTTAGGGAAAATCACACTCTCAGATTCTGGAGCCAAGAATTTCGTCGTCGTCCTGGACCTCTCTGGCCATACACTTTTCCCTGAAGTATCAATTGTTGTAGGCCATAGCGCTGTTCGTTCCTCATTATGTGGCCCAGGTATTCAAGTTTTCGCCTCTTTACACTAAAAGATATTTCACATTGCTTGTCCATTCTTCTTAGAACTTCTACGTTTGTTACTCTGTCCACCCAGGGAATTCTCAGTATTCGACGATAACACCACATTTCGAAGGCCTCAAGTCTCCTCATGGTGGCGTCGGTCAAGGTCCAAGATTCGACTCTATGCATGAGCACTGAGAAGACATAGCATCGAAGTAATCGAACCTTAGTATTAAGTAGTATATCTCGACTCTTGAAAATTTTGTTCATCTTTATGAATGAAGTTCTTGCCATCTCGATGCGTCGCTTTATTTCGACTGAGTGATCCCACCGATCATTTAAGGCGGTGCCTAGATAAGTGAAGCCACTGACTCTTTCTATTGGTTGCTGCTCAACCACTAATTCTCGGAGTGGTACCTGGTGTTTACTAATAACCATGTATGTAGTTTTCTTGATGTTAAACTCGCGACCAAGGAGTTGACTTTTTTCTAACGAACTTGAAACAAGAGACTGCAAACCCTCTAGACTGTCTGCAAAGATAATCGTATCATCCGCATATCTTATATTATTTAGACGTTCTCCATTCACCAAAATTCCTTCATCAATCTCCTCCAATGCCGTTCTTATAATTTCTTCTGAATAAATATTGAAAAGGAGAGGCGACAGGATACAGCCCTGGCGCACTCCACGCTGAATTGCAACATCCTCTGTGTATTGTCCATCTATTTTGATGGTAGCTGTCTGATTATAGTAGATGTTATTTATAACTCTCATGTCTTTATCGTCGAGGTCAATAGACTTTAGTATTGAGAGCAGTTTGTCATGTTTAACTCTATCGAAAGCTTTCCGGTAGTCTATGAAGCAAACGTACACGTCACAGTTAACATCTCTACAGCGTTGAAACAAGACCTGAACAACAAAAAGAGCATCTCGAATACCCGGCGCATTCCGGAAACCGAATTCAGTAGGGGATATGTGGGACTCACATTTTTTGTATATTCTGTTGTGGATAATCTTAAGAAAAGTTTTGAGAAGGTGATTCATGAGACTAATGATTCTAAAATCCTCGCATTTCTTCGAGCCAGGTTTCTTTGGTAGAGTTATAAAAGTAGATTTTAGCCAGCTTCGAGGAATATTTCCAGATTCGTATATATCATTGAACAATGAAGTAAGCCATTCTACTCCTGCATCATTCATAAGTTTAAGAAATTCTGCATAGAAATTATCTGGACCAGTTGATTTTCCATTTTTCAATCTCCTGATTGCAGCTCTCACTTCATCGGTTGTAATTCTAGGTCCTGTTTTACAATCTGTAATAGCAAAGGTTTGTCGGTCATCGCTGAAAGTCTTCCACATATCTTAGCAAAACATTCCTTAATTTATCTGCATCTGTTATTGGATGGTTATGGTCATCAGTAAGCTGTCCAGTCATTTTAGGTTTGTGCAACCCAGCAATCTCCTTTACCTTTTTATGTAAGTTGAAGGAATCATAGTTTTTTTCCAAACGTCTCTATTTCGGTACATTGTTCTTCAAACCACTTATTCTTGGCAACTCTAATAGCTTTCTTGATCTCCTTATCTATTTGCATATATTTTGTGCTGTTTTTGTTCTTGTACCTTCTACGATCATCCATCATAATGAGTATATCGTCAGTCATCCATTGTTTTTTCTCGGTTTTTGTTGGGCGTAGGTGTTCATCAAGGATTTTCTGATTAATTTCTTGCAATTTTTCCACCTCTTCATCAACATTAGTCCACTCCCCTTTTGTATCAACCAATTCCCCAATATGTTGTTCTACTACTTGTTTAAGTTGTTCGTTTTTCAGCTTTCTCAGTTCATATTTTATTGTTTTCTGACGTTGAATTCTTTTTAATTTCAGAGTGATCATGCCAACTAGGGGATTATGATCTGATTTAATGTCAGCGCCTGGGTATGATTTCACAGATATTACTGAGTTCCTATACCTTCCTTGTTGATCATGATATAGTCAATCTGGTTTCTTATGACTTTACTTGAAGAGTCTTGTGGCGATTTCCAAGTGTAGAGGCGCCGCGCTGGTAATTTAAAAAAGGTATAGGTAAGGACTAGATCTTCTTCCATTGCAAAGATGTTCAGACGGTCACCTCTCTCATTACGCTCAACCAGTCCGAAGGGTTTTAGCATTAAAGTCGCCCATAACTAGTATAAGTTCGTTTCTCTTGAGTTTTCCAAGAACATTAGTCAACTCATTATAGAACAATTCGATTTCCTCATCTGATTTATCCGCAGTTGGAGCATATACCTGGATTATATTTGTCTTAATGGGCCCTATATTAATTTGAATCAGTATCATTCTTTCCGATATGGGGACAAAGTTTAATACATGTTTAGCAATATTTTCTTTCATAATCATGCCAACGCCGTGAATGTGTTGACCGTTGGTATTTCCCGAATAGTATATTTGATGTTGCTTGATTCGACAACTTTCAGAATCCGTCCAGCGCATCTCACTAATACCCATAATGTCTATGGATAATCTTTCCATCTCTAGAATTGCATTATAAATTCTGCCGGCCTCATACATGGTTTTAACATTCCACGTACAGATTTTAATTGGATTATATTTATTTAGCTTTAAGCAGACTTCTAGGCCTGATTAATTAAACAATGTACACTTCTCTAGGTACTAGTTATCAAACATACATCTCCCGTTATCTTTAATTTTATTAGTAGGTCATCCAGTGGGCTGTCAGATGAAAACTTGTAAAAACACAAGTTCAAAATATAATACACACCTTTCCTTGTATTATTTTTAAAAAATCACGAAAAATCGCTGTCCCCTCCTTATCTTGAAAAGTACTGATTAAAAAATTTTGAAAAAATTCCGGAATATTTTCCACTTGCTATAGATTGAACGAAAATTAATATAATTAATAATTTATCTGGTATATAAAAAAACAAAAATTTCACTGTCATCAGTTTTCAGTAAAGATCGGACAAAAACTTTGTTGAAAACTCATTTGTGCTGTGTTTGGTGAAGTCTTTTATCCTTTTATACCTCCGTAACAAAAAACAATCAACGTATGGAACACTAATTGCGCAAGGCTAACTTGCCTTTGACCGGTTATTTTTGTTTATTTTTTAGTTAACCATGTAACTCAGTTTAGTTTTTTCTTTTTTTTAATATCCATTGTTTCAATTCTTTCTGTTGATTATTTGTGTCGTTAGATATTTGAAGTTTTCTAAAACATTGTTTAATGTTATATTTTACTTCATAATTGTGTACCTTTTATGTTGGCGCCCGATTTCAGCCACACTTCATTATTTGGTAATTATATAGTATAGTGTATATTAATTTGTGGAATCTGTTCCAAAAATTAAGCGCCATAGAAAATTAAAATTGTCTGCTTTTTTTATGGGTCTAGCACACGTGCTGCAGTTTCTGGTCTCCAATCAGGCGAAAAGTTTTCTTCTGAATAGAATGCTACAAATGCAGTGTATGCTTGAGAGCAGAACCCCATACATGGGGGCAGTATTCCATAGTTGGTCAAATTTAAGCTTTGTACAGAATTATCAGTTGTTGTGGAATGTAAATTTTCTAGTTCGAAACAATATTTCCAACTTTTGAGAAGCTCTCTTTGCTATACTTGCAACATGTTCATGCCATGACATACCTGCTCGCAAGTTAACGCCCAGCAACGATGTTAAAAGTATGGAATGCTCCGACATAACCATGTCGGGTTCAGCGACGTTAACTTTTATAGAAAAAACTACCAACTGGGTTTTTGTATCGTTAAATTCTACTTGGTTACTGTCACTCCAAGATAGAATTTCTTCCAGGTCTTTGTTAAGATGAACTACTTCCTGCTATCTGCGGATATTTGCCTGAGTAACCGATGTTCGAGCTTTCCAAGTGAATGAGAAGATAAGCGCAGTGTCATCTGCAAAGCTGTAGATTAGAGTCCTAGTCTTTTCCAGCAGATCGTTAATGTAAATGAGAAAGAGAGTCGGAGACAGTATAGAGCCCGGGGACACACCGGCGCCGGCGTTGATAGTGAAGGTGTTAGAAAGAAATTCGTCGACTGCTACTCGTAAAGAACGTTCTTTGAGGAAACATAAAAGCCATAAACAGGTCTAATGCCTTGGATATATCAAGAGCAACCGCTCGAGATTCTGCAGTGTTCAATTGCGTTTTTCCAAACATGTGTTACATAAGTTAGAAAATCTCTTATTGATCTATGTTTACGAAAGCCATATTGATGGTCGCTAATAATGTTGAATACTTTAAGATATTTTAGAAGATGTTGAGGCCTTTTCCATAATTTTCGATATTATTGAAAGCAGTGCTACTTATCGGTAGTTGTTTGGCAAAGTCTTCTTGCCGTCTTTAGGTTTCGGCTGAACTAGAGCGCATTTTCAGCAAGAAGAAAATATTTGCTTTCTGTAGAATAGGTTGGGAAGTTTATAGAAAACTGGTTTTAGTTCTCTTGTGCAATTTTTGAGTACTATGACAGGTATTCCGCCAGCGCCAGGAGCTTTTTTGGTGTCTAGCATCATTAAAATACGTTTTATGCTACGCTGTCTGAAGACAATATCGGGCATCCTTGACTGCACTATGGGAATAGTAGGTAACGTTTTTTCTTGGAAATTGATAGTAGAATGTAAAGTAGAGTTCAGCCAACAAGTTCGCTTTCTTAACAGGTGTTGTGCAATAAAATTATCTGACTGTGTAAGTGGTGGATTTGGTGAAATTTTGACTAACTGTTTTAGCGACTGACCAAAAGAATCTGGAATTATTGGGTCAAGCAAGAAGTTTGTTTCTAATTCGTAGACTGTATGCCTCCTTGGTTTCGTCGATAATTTCTTTACATTGGTTCCGAGCACGAACGATGTTACGAATTAATAGGATTTCCACGCTATTGTCGGCAGGCAAGATGTTTAGAAGCAACAGCTTCTTGGTTTTTTTGGGTCAAACCTAGGCTTACCGTTGAGAGAGTATTTCTTTGAAAAAGGGATATAAGTGTCCATACCAGCCAAAATAACATCGGAAACCTCCTTAGTGCAGTCAGATGGTCGTCGGATCTGATATCCTAAACTTTCCTTTTTTATAATCTGTTTTTTTTCTACAAAAATTATGTCAATTCTAATTTTAAAAAGCCTTTTTTCATTTCATATGACTTAATGTTAATTACAGAAGCTTGAAATAGCAGTAGCATAGTCATGAAATACGGTGTTCCAAAATTATTATTTTTGGAAAATTATTTTTTTTAATATTTTCAACTAATAAAAGTAACATATTAAGCTAGGTGTAATAATTTTGTCAAAAATATACCTAAAAATGAATAAAGATATGCTTTTATTTGGTGTCCTAAAAATAACTTAAATTTGCACGGAAGTAAAACAAACTTTGTAGTTTTTGCCAACAGAGTTCGAGCA
>CM032454.1:83140355-83172855 GCA_019049505.1 Pachyrhynchus sulphureomaculatus | reverse complement strand
CTATATCATTATTATTTTGACCTTTTCTTACTGCACTATTGTAGTAACAATACGAGGATATATTGAAAAGTTCGCCGCCTAATTAAGAAAACAAAATAAAATACGTACAAAAATATTTTTATTTTTCGACGTAATCTCCACGTAGCTCTATGCACTTCTTCCACCTGCTTTCCAAAGCTTCCACACCTGTTCTCAAATACGGGTTAATTGCAGCTTCGACTTCTTCATTTGATGAAAATTTCTGGCCATCGAGGTGTTCTTTTAGGTTTGGAAACAGATGAAAGTTCGAAGGTGCCAAATCAGGAGAATAAGCCGGGTGGGCAGCAATTCGAAACCACAATCACGAATTTGAGCCATATACTCAACAGACGTGTGAACGCGAGCGTTGTCCTGATGGAGCAAAACTTTTTTTCTCATTAATCCTGGGCGTTTCTCTCTAATTTCTTGACGTAAACGACAGAAAAGGGTGCAATAGTAAGTCGAGTTTATTGTTTCGCCTTTCGGAAGGTAGTCTACCATAATAATACCTTTAGCATCCCAAAAAACTGACGCCATCACTTTTCCAGCCGACAGAATTGCCTTCGCTTTCTTTGAGGTCGGTTTACCAAATTTTTTCCACTGCTTGGATTATTGTTTTGTCTCAAACATCTCCAAACAGTCAGTGTTTATTCAAACGAGATGCCTATAGTGTCTGCAATCTCCCTGATAGTTAATCTACGGTCTTTCAATATGAGATCACACACTTTGTCGATGTTTTCTCCAGTCGTAGACGTCGTGGGTCGGCTGGAGCGAGGGTCATCTTCGATCCTCCCTCGTCCACGTTTAAATTCTGCAACCCACTTTTTCACAGTGGTATATGACGGAGCAGGTTTCCGTAGTGTTGATTTCATATCATCGTGGATCTCCCTTGGTGTTAACCTTTTTTAAACAGGTATTTGATGACCGCGCGTTGTTCAATTATTTCCATTTTTCTAAAAACGCTGCACTTGGTCTCACTAACCTAAAAACCACAAATTCTATGGCAACAAAATTTTACACTGTAAACACCAAAGAAACTATGAACTTATTGGGGGTACTATAATAAAAATATTATATTTATTTTTTGGTGAGGCCGTGAATTTTTCAGTCCATCCTCGTATATATTTACCTACGTTCTCGCTTTGAAGCCGATTTCTTACCAAATCACTTTTTTTTTAAAGGAAATGTTTACATTACCAATAAATTTTAATTCCGAATAGCTATGTATTTGTTAAAAAAAACACTGAGTGATATTTTAAATTTATATTTACAATACAATTCTTACAATATCTTCCATATTTTTGAATTTAAGCTGTCTTAAAACTGTTACTTTTTACTATAGTAAGAATAACATTTACTGGCACAACAAAATCTTAAGTTGTGCAGGTACACACTCGATTCGAATTATTAAAAAAATGACTTTGTCTGCTGCGGAAATAAACTATTGAAAACTTTTAACTCACCTTGTATATTGAAGAATATTTGAACTATTTATTACTACAACTGTACAGATAAACTTATTTTTGATAATTTGAAGTTACTTACTCTTGTTACAAAATATGTTATTGTAAATTTTGTTTTTGACGGGAAAGAAAAAAAGGTTAATAACGTGATGAACTTATATATAAATACTAGATGAGAAAAATTTCTCACTACGCTACTGGATATCTTATTATTTTAGAGTTCTATAATGACTCACGCCCGGACATTTTAGTTTCAATAATTAAAACATTGTTTTGTTTCTACAAATACACGACTTTACTGTCAATTTTAACACTTGATAATTTAAAACGTTGAACTTTGTAGTTATACGGAGCACTTCAATTATTTCATAGCATTCAAAGAAACAGTTGACTGCACTAAGTATACAAAGGCGAAAAAGTTTTGGTAGCTTGTAAACTAGAGTATGTTGTATTAATTAAGTATTAGCAGCAATGAAGTAATTAATATTTAGGCATTATTAATTATTTTACATAAATGTTATGATTAAAAGAAAAGAATAAAGAAAAATTTGCAACAACGTAATAATACATCACTATTATAATATTAAATTTACAGTATATAAAGGTTTGATTGTTTTTCAATACCCTTATTTTTTATACTTAATATGAAGCATACAGTTTTAAAATTCTTAGTAACTGATAAAATTGCATGTGGTTGAGTAACTTATTGATGATTTTACTATATTCAGGCAACAATTCAGAAGTTAAAAAAGACTATTAATATGGCCAACTTAATTTGATTCATAATATTTTTAAGTGTCTAACTTCACCACAGGAAGCACAATTGCTTTGCTATGCAAAAATTGCTATTGCATTGTTTAATTCTCTACAATTACAAACAAATTAAAAACAACGAATTCTCTTTATTTCAACAAGTTAACAATAATTTTTATTTAAAAGGATGAAGTTATTTAAAAATCTTGTTCTGATGTCTTAAAAATTTAAAATAAATATAATTCTTATCTCTTTATTGCCAAAACTGATCTGATATATAGAAAACGATATCCATTTTGGATATAATGCAGAAAAGAAATAAATAAAGAAAACTTTTTTTTTATCCAGCATTAACTGTAGAAAAATATGGTTATTTTGATTTATACATTCAGGCAACATTTGTATTACATAGAGTTTTTCAATAAATTATAAACATTTTCCACAATTTACCAGAATTTGAATTTGCATTGTAAGTTGATGCAGGAAAGAAAAGGTTTTTTGATCTGAAAAATATGAAGGACATATAAAGATAAAAAAGACTATGGGTTCTGATTCCAAATATCATGGACAAAACTTTAGAATATAACAAGGACTTCACTTTAATAGACTATAGCACTGCCCTTGATTCGACTGAAATGTGGGCCATTATAAATGTGTTACAAGATTTTCTTGTAGATTCAAGAAATATTGAACTCATCGAAAACATATATAAAAAGCAACCAGTACCTTAAAACTACATTCAGAAATAAAAAAAAAAATAAAGAGAAATAAGGTAAGGAGACTTCGTACTACCAAAGCTTTTGATGCTGGTAATAGAAAATATATTAAAAAAACTAAACTAGGTGAAGTATGTCATACACACTTAAGGACAACAATTTAATACACTCTAGATAGTGTAGTGCTTATTTCGAAAGAGAGCTTAGAATTCCTAGAAATGATAAAAGTGATGAAAAAGTTCAGAGGAATGATAAATATAATTAAAATATAAATAATAAAAAAACAGCCACCGGAAACAATTCTGAACCCATCATTCTGAATGAAACGACGATTTAAGAAGAAGAACTGTACATATGCCTGAGAAAAACCGTGAGTACAGACAAAAAAATATAAACGATAGATTTAAATATTAGATTTGTGTAAATAACTTTTGGAGGATTAAGGCATATCTTACAACATGAAATCACGAGATTTAAGACTTACATAGAAACCAAAATATTAAATTAATCTGTTTTTTCAATCATACTATATGGAACTAACAAGTGGGCAACCACAAAGAAAAAGTAATACGCTACTCAACGTCACAAATATAAGGTCAAAGGAAAAGATGTATGGGGTGCATATAACAAAATGATGGATATCAAAAACACAATATTAAAGGCAAAATGAAAATGGGTAGGACATGTATCCAGCATAGAAAGGACAAGGTAAACAACAAAAATAACGAGATAGAAACCATGAAGAATACAAAGAAATCGAGGTTGGCCTGTACTAAGACGGTATGGTAACATAAGGAAAGTGACTGGCAGGTTATGAGGAACGTAGCCTAGGATAGAAACAAATGTAGGAAAATGGAAAAGGTGTATGTATATTCATCAATCATGAAGGCTGGATAGAGTGAGAGAAGGACAGATAGCAAAATTAAGGGCACTAATAAACAACTAAAAATTATAATAATACTTAAGCATAAGATTTTGTTGTTGTTAATAATAATTTTTCTGTAAAAAATTGTTTTTGAAGTTAACTTTACTTCTTTTGTTATCTCCAAAACATAAATTTTAGATATTTTCAAAATTTATAATATCAGATTCTTTTTTTGCCAAACCAATGTATATATATATATATATATATATATATATATATATATATATATATATATATATATATATATATATTATCTGGCTTTTCTTTTTAAAGGACAAAAATTTTATAATAAGAACTAGACTACCGAGAAGCTGCAAGTAAAATTGTTTCGTATACCTTGCGAATTTTCTTGCTAACCCTATAATCACCCTCATAATATAATATATCTTAACAAGTCGAGAAAATTTTGAACATGCAAAATGACCAACAAAGATCCCATGAATGCTATATTCCATGCCTTTCCTCCTACGACTATAGGTTCTGAGCCTATACTCTTCAACAGGTAGGCTTTAGGCAACGGTATCAATCGTGAAGATCCGAGTACCGTGGAGAATCAAGTTGGAATGACTCTCGCTGGCTTATAGCAATCATGGTACCTTAAATAAACGAGATACTACTCGTTGGGCAAGTTACAGAACCTTGCGCCATCTGTTGAGATTTTCGAACTTCGAAAAACTGCTCAACTATATAAACCTAACGTTGTTAGGAAGGGTATACTAAATCGATATTCCGAAATAAAATTTCGGAATATGGTTTGTTACTTGATTGGTCACTACAACATAAAGTTGAGAAATTTTGCACGTGCAAAATGACCAACAAAGATCCCATGAATGCTATATTCCATGCCTTTCCTCCTACGACTATAGTTTCTGAGCCTATACTCTTCATCAGGTAGTGCCAACGAGTAGTATCTCGTTTATTTAAGGTACCATGATTGCTATAAGCCAGCAAGAGTCATTCCAACTCGATTCTCCACGGTACTCGGATCTTCATGATCGATACCGTTGCCTAAAGCCTACCTGATGAAGAGTATAGGCTCAGAAACTATAGTCGTAGGAGGAAAGGCATGGAATATAGCATTCATGGGATCTTTGTTGGTCATTTTGCATGTGCAAAATTTCTCGACTTTATGTTGTAGTGTGACCAATTTTATTTCGGAATATCGATTTAGTTTAATATATCTTATTATGTCTTATTATATGTCTTATTATATAATATATTTTATTATGAAATATTAATTAAAAAATAATATAAAATATAACCGGCCAAGTGCAAGTCGGACTTGCGCAATTAGTGTTCCGTACGTTGACTGCTTTTAAAATAAAATTTTTTGTTACGGAGGTATAAAATAATCAATGACTTCATAAGACACCCAAAATGCGTTTTTAACTAAGTTTGTTTCCGATCATTGTTGAAAACTGATGACTCCGAAATTTTTGTTTTTTTTTTATATACCAAATAAATTATTAAAGGTAATGCACTCGTAATAATTTTCGTTTAATCTATACGCTGTGGAAAATATTCCAGAATTTTTCAAAATTTTTTGATCAGTGCTTTTTGAGACAAGGGCAATTGGCAATTTTTAAAAAATAATACATCGAAAAGTCTGCGCAAGTATTACGTTATATATATTTTTGAACTCGCTTGTGAAAAGCTTTCATTTGACACAAATTTTTGTTTCACTTCCAATTTCACCACCCAAAACTAACCCTTTAAGTCAAACTAAGTTGGGAATGTGGAATCTTTGGCACAATGATACTACTCAGTATATATCACCACTACACCAAACACTTTATTTTTGCACTCGACGAGCGTTTCGCTAACCATGTTAGCTTCATCAGGAGCGATGATTAACTGACCTTTGACCTTTAAGTCAAAATTTAACTTTCAAAACTACACGACTCTGATGGACCCATTAATTCCTATATTAGTGCCAAATTTCAACTTTCTGTATCAAATAGTTTCGGAGAAAATCGGCTGTGACAGACGGTCAGGCAGACGGACAGACAGATAGGCATATAGACACCGAAGTGATCTTATAAGTGTTCCAAACGAAACACTAAAAATTAATATATTATTAGTAATAACAGTCATTAAGCGAATTATATATTAATGTCAAACGCTGAATTGAAACTGAGAAACAATATATAGATTAAAAGAAATTATTTGAGCAATTATAAATCTCCTTCGTTCATTTTTCTTTAAAAATTCGTTAGTTTTTGGGTAGAGGGTATACAACTGACCATATAAAATTCGATTCGATTACTGAATTTACTTACCGATACCTCTCAGCTCCCGAGCGAATCAAAAAGGCACCTCTAAAAGTGAATACGAAGATATCTGTTTTACTTTACAGCGAAAATATACTGACTGGTGTTTTGGATCATAGCTATGTTTTATTAGTACGCCGAGTCCTTCGGGAGCCATAACTCGATAGCCTCTTTTCCTTCGCGGTTACGCGTCCCGTTTTGCTTCCAGGCGATATTAAAAATGTATAAGTTGTTTTACACGTGATCAAACCAAAAGGGTACGGCTATCGTAAATTTAATGCTATGAATAATAGTTTATAGGTTGTAACGTAAAAATAAAAAATTGGTGAAGTTATTTACCTCGTACTTCCCTTTGCAAATGATTTACCGTTCTCATTGTGGATTACTAAGCGATAGTTTCAAAAAGAGAATGATATACCATAGTATGGTAAAACATTAATTGCAAAATATTGGAAGCGATCCCCATGAAAGCCGTTATATTGCTATGCGATTAAAAAGAACATTTTTCTCAGCCATAACCTGTAAAAAGTGAATTTTTTAGATCAACTGAAATTACATCTTAGTCTCCTCTACATACCATTTCCGTTAGGATTTGTGCTAAAAATTAGTTCATTTTCTCAAACAAATACAATGCAAAATTGATAATTATATTATTGAACGTTTCCAAAATTATCGGCTTCCACCTGATACAAAAACACATATATTGAAGTGTGCATTTAGAAAATAACTAAATACTCAATTTTACTTTCTCACACTAAAAAATAATTTATTGCAACTGTTACAAGTGAATATTTTAAATGGTATGTTAAGGTTAGATGATTATCAACAACTTTTTAACCGACTTTATTTAATAAAAGACCGATGAAGCCGGTTAAAAAATTGGCGCCGACTTCAAAAAGTTATCTTTTTATAAAGAAATCAGAATAATAAATAATAACTGTTTTTAACATTTGTAGGATTTGTGTATACGGAATTAATAACTGAATTGTCAAATTAAAGCAATATCTTATCTTTTTAGGTATTTTATGAGTATTTCAAAAATATTATTTTTTACTTTATAGTGGCAAAATTGTATGTGCTTGAAATCGGTTTTTTTTGTTAAACAGCTTGTATTTAGAAACTATGTAACCGATTTCAATAAAATTTATAAGGGACCATCATAAATATGTGCTCTCTCGAATAAAAAAAGAATCATCCAAATCGGTACATATTTGCCAGAGCTATAGGTGTTTTATTAAAAAAATATAATTTTTTCAGAATTTTTTCAGAAACTATATAATCAATTTTAATAAAATTTATATGGAACAATCTTGAGTGTGCATCCTTTCGAATAAAAAAAGAATCATCTAAATCAGGACATATTTGCTAGAGTTATCGGTATTTTATTACAAACGTTTAAGTTTTTCAGGATTATTTTAGAAACTGCATAGCCAATTTCAATAAAATTTATATAAAACCATCTTGAATGTGCACTCTTTCGAATAAAAAAAGAATTATCCAAATCAGTACATATTTGCTAGAGTTATCAGTGTTTTAATACAAAAATTTACGTATTTCAGGCATTTTTCAGAAACGACATAACAAATTTCAATAAAATTTATGTGGGCTCATTTCGAATGTGCACTCTCTCGAATAAAAAAAGAATAATCCAAATTGGTACATATTTGCGAGTAATCTGTGTTTAATTACAAGAATTTAAGTTTTTCAGGAACTACATGACCAATTTCAATATAATTTATATGGGACCAGTTCAAGTGTGTATTCTCTCGAATAAAAAAAGAATCGTCCAAATCGGTACATTATTGCCAGAGTTATGCGGGAACATACACTACAAAAAATACATATATTCTTTTCAAAGTCGGTTAGAAACGAATTAAACATAGGAAGAGCTCCAGAAATATTTAGAAGTGAACATGCCATTTCACCTACAAATTGTTGTTCTTCGGTCAAATTTGTAAATAATGAAAAATACACACAATTTTTTAGATCCCTTGACTGCGAAAGTCTTGCTAATGATATATTACACTGTACATTCGAAGCAACCCTTCTAGCCTTCTCTCCCACTTCTTAATATGTTTAACTATAAATAATTGAAAATAATGAAAAAAAAAATAACGTAAATTTTCAGATTTCGCGACTTTAAGGGCTCTAAAAATGATATATACGAAGCAACCTATTCGTGTAAGTTTTAATATGTTTAGCTATAAATAGTGAAAACTGTAAAATTTTCAGGTTTCTCGACATATAACTATAAATACAAATAATTCTTTCTTGTAACGCCAACCTTTATGCTTTTGACCCTTTATACTATATATTTCACTGTAAATATTTATATTCAGTTTGTTCATTATATTAATCAAAAGCATGCAAAAACTCTCATGACAGTTTTGACAATATATAAAATTAATCGAGCACCACCCCGTTTCCCTCCTTTCCCTGAAGCGATAAAACTCTAAAAATGTAGATTTCATTCGTACTTGCAACATTATCTGAATACTAAATTTGAAATCGATATCTTATTTCATTCGAGAGTTATCGTGCTAACAGGCTGATCGACAGTAATGAAAGTTTATATGTTCGTGACATAGAAATCCTAAAACGTAAAGAAAAGCAAAAATCTCGGAGAGTGACTTTTTCATTATTACCTTTCTTTTGGTAAGAGAAGTAAAATGAGTTTTTTAAGGCTGAGTAAGACCAAAAGTGCAGTGTTACCAATGAGGGCAATTTTTTTCGATGTGTCGATATGTATTAATAACTAAAAAATGAATAAGTCATGTAATAGTATAACCAATAGGCAATATAGTAACTTATACTACAAGATATTTTCTACTAAACGTCCTTTCCCAAGCCTTTCTATAGCCCAAGCCGTCAATAGTTTTTTCCTCCAGATCTTTTCTCGTCATTACTTTTCGAACATTCCATTCTAGAACTTGCTTATTCATCCTTTTTTCACGTTCACCTAATTCTATAATATTTAAGTATGTTTTTGATCATTTTGAATCAGACATCCCTAAGAGGTAACCAAAACATTTGAGTCCTTTTTAATTCCATTCTATCTATGACTTTCCCTGTCGTCATCATTTTATTTTATTCATTTCGTGCTCTTTCTGTTTTGGTACCTCAGACAGATCATTTCAATGATTATTTATTTAGCAGCTTGACCCCTCTTTATTCTTAACTTACCTAGGTTAGTACCGTGTCCACTACCACTTTTCCGATATTTTTATTTCAAATCCCAGCAAGTTGATCTAGTGCTGCAATAACTGTTGTTCCAATTATTGGCTTTATTTCTTTCAATGCATGAGAAAATACAAGAATACATATTATTCCATAGGCATGTCAGTCTAATGGTGCTATCATTCTTGAACGAAATTAGATACTGATTTCAAATTTGGTGCACATAAAAAATAAATAGTTTTTGAACATAATTGCTTTAAGAGAATGAGTAATTAAGTAAATATGCGGTGAAAGAAATGAGAGAGAAGGGTAGGGAGGTTGCCTCAAATATATAGAGAAATCTAAAAATAATGTTTTTTTATTTACTACTTCCCATTTTTACAAATATATGTAGAAAACAATGTCAGATTCCAGTTGTAGAAATATTCTGTGCTCAATCTTTTGTTTGTAAATGATCTCACCAGAAAGAATTTATTATTTAAAATGTCGTGTTGTAGTAAGAGCAAATCAAATTTAGTAAGTATTTCAAATCTTCTTATTTGCGTATTACTTAAATCATTTTATTGTTTATTTCTATTACCACGAAGTTAAATGCACCGGGCTGATACCTTTCGACATCTTGGCATTTGTAGACTCTCATATATGTTTGAAAATGTGCTAAATCCACGAAACTGCAGTCACGAAAAAAATAAGATAAAGTGATTAGTTAACGAAATAAATTGTTCATAGTCAATACTCTCGTATATCTTCTCTCTTCATAATATTATTTTTTCTTTGAGGATTGTGGAATTTGACACACTTCGTTTAACTATGAGGATGTGTCGTACGATTTTACGAAAAATCGGTCCTATCTGAATATATCCAATCTGACCTACAATGACTGAAATATTAGCATCCGAAAATGACAATATTTGACTTTGACAGATTGTAGCAACTCAACGGACTTGGAATAAAAGGGTATTGCACATTCCTATCTTAGTGTTTTCATACTCTACCTAAATACTCTAACATTCAAATTATTTTATTATTCCGTTTAGTTGTCAGTCAAAGATTAAAAACCATAGATTTGAATAAGATGTACGTTAGCTTTGGAAAACTAAACACCCTAGGTATATACTATATAAGATTTAAATCTATTTAAAATTCAAACTCTTTTCCTTGTCTTCTATAATTTCTGAGGAAAGATATAGGCCCAAAATAAATGAGACAGCCTGTACATACAAGTAGCTTAATTTAAGTAAAAAAAATCATCAAAATAACTCTAGTAGTTACAAATACCGCCCTTTATTTTTATTTGCGAATATTAGATACTTATGAACTAATATTTCTCCATTTCTATGTTATTTTGGTGTTTAAAAATAAAAGTAAATCTCCGAAATTATTTTTAAATAAACAACTGTATTAACTTACTAAATAAAATGTTTTTCCAATTACGTACAAATCATTTTAATTGGAAGGAACAAATTCTTTAACAAATTCTTTATTAAACTAAAACGTATTAATCTGTAATCGACAAAGTAACCCAAAAGTTTTAATGAGTCGAACAAAACGCAAAGTAACTTGGAGTTTCCTTTGAAGTTCCATTTTGCCCACAGCAGTTTTGCAAAGAGTATTGGGGTTTCCAGCCTTTACCTCATAAAAATCCTAAAACTTTTAAAATAACTTTATCCGAAAAGGTAAAGAAAAACCTTGGGAACGTCTACTTTTCACGGCTTTTATGTATTTTCCTCACTTTAATGTTGTATTCGGGCTGCATCTTTCAAATTACGAAACAGTTCTGGCTTATTGAAATCAATCTGCTTATAAAATCTATCGATTTTTTAATGTTCAAAGAATAATAATGTCCACTATTTCCCCGTTATAATGAATATCACACTATCAAATCAAGGTTTTAAAAATAACTTTAACATATTTTTTGCTGATGTAAAGACGAAATAGAAACAGCTTATATGACGAACCTACTAAACTTACCCTACTACATACTAGTAGATACCTATGCTATATTTGTCAATCTTTTGATTTTAAACGAAAGTAAAGGTGTCTCCTCGATTTATTTTTTTTTTTTTGTTTAAGCAGATGAATCCACTTTCTATTTTTCCAATAATGTTAAGTTTTTCGTAACATATTTTTTGTATTAACTCAGTATTCTTATATTAAAATTTAAATATTGCAATCAAAAATCAAAACGTAGTTTATCTGTTTTCAATCAAAATATCAAGTATTATATTTTAAAATACTTCCTGAAATATTTAGTATAATTGATTTTATGAAGAGCGTTCATGCCCGATAAAAACAGCATTCTATAGATACATAGCGAAAAGAAAATTACCGAAAATTATTAAAAAAATAATGTGACGAAGTAAAGGAACGTCAATTTTTCGAGACACTAATACTTACAAATTGACATTGCTTAAACTTTTACATACTATAACAGTAAATCTCATCTTTGCCGTCATAGTTTTTATTATTAGTGTTCCGTACGGAATGCTTATAAGATCACTTCGGTGTCTGCCTGTCTCTCTGTCTGTCTGTCTGTCTGTCTGTCACACCCGATTTTCTCCGAAACTATTTGATATAGAAAGTTGAAATTTGGCAATAATACAGGAATTGATGGCCTCATCAAAGCCATGTAGTTTTGAGAGTTAAATTTTGACTTAAGGGGTTAGTTGGGGGGGGGGAGGGTGAAATCGGAAGTGAAAAAAAAAAAATTTACTAGGCCATCGAGTGTGGTGTGAAATGAAAGCTTGTGAAAACACGAGTAAAAAATGTATATATAATGTAATACTTGCGCGCACTTTTCTTTGTATTATTTTTAAAAAATCGCGAAAAATCGCTGTCCCTCGCCTTATCTCGAAAAGTACTTATCAAAAAATTTTGAAAAAATTCTGGAATATTCTCCACGGGGTGTAGATTGAATGAAAATTATCACCAGTGCATTACCTTTAATAATTTTTCTGGTATTTAAAAAAAAAACAAAAATTTCAAGGTCATCAGATTTCAGTAAAGATTGGACACAAACTTTGATGAAAACTCATTTGGGGTGTGTTTTGTGAAGTCACTGAACATTTTATACATCTGTAACAAAATTTTTTATCTTAAAAGCAATCAACGTACGGAACACTAATTGCGCAAGTTCAACTTGCACTTGACCGGTTTTTATTTTATCTAAAAGTACTAATTTCCGAGTTTCTTCCAGCTTAGGTATATATAACCAAACGATTTACTCTAGATGCGTAAGCCACCGTCTCACTTAAGAGATCAACTGATTTCTTGCACTTAGGATATCAACTGATTTTGACGTCAAACAAAAACATTAAGTAAACAAACTCTCTTTTTATATTTAAGATAGTCAATCAATAACGCTTGCCGTAACCCTTGCTTGCCGTCCAGATTTGGAGCAGCCAAACAGTAATTGTTAGTTTCTTATTTACACTTCCGGTTAAAAATTTTTACTTCTGATTTAATATTTCGGCCTTTCATTTAAATAAAGATGGATTAAAAAATACTCTTTTGAATAAAGTGCCGTTTAGATATTATAGCTTTTGAAAGTGTAAAAAAATCCATTTTGCAAGTGTTAGCATATCGAAATCTGTGTTGGACCATCATAGGTATATTTTTCTCAAGCACATTTAGTAAATGGTTTTTAGGCATCCAGTTCACTCCAAAATATCTTTAAATTTGAAAACTTCTTTCTACCTGATGTATATTAACCTTTATTTACTTAACCCGTATAAATTTATTTTTAAACAATATTGGTGTAGATCAGGTATAGAATAGTATATATAGTAATACAGGTTTAATGTTCAAGGAAGTCGTTTATTATAGAATTTGCCCAAAAAACTAGTTGCTTCCAAGTTTTTGTCAGGTTATTCTGTAGAAATTAGTTGTAGCAGGAGTAAAGTTCAGATTGTTGTAGTAAACACAAACTAAATTTTTATATTTGAACAAAATCTCAATTTTGTCATTATAAGTATCACTTTTCCCAAAGTATCTTGCAGCCTCTGGGACCTGACATCAGTTTATTAGACCAAATATAATAGGGGAAGAATGACAAGTTTCAATGAAAACTAAGATATAAACAGTCTTAAAGATATCGAGTAACATCTAGAATTAAGTATATTCCGAGTAATATGGTATATTCATTCTTTTAAATATCCTCCATAAATCGCTGAAAAAAAAATATTTCGTGTTTTATTGTTATTTACACAAAGATTGTGTTGTCTCTTGCATATATGCATAAGCTCTTTCCAATTTAAAGTAGTTCTAAAAAAAGGAAAAAGTAGTAATAAATGGTAACAGATATTCAATTATTTAAGTATTGTGTAATCTTGTATACTACTGCATCAACTTTTAAGATCTATAAAAAAAATAACCAGAATATTTTCTTTTCATAATAAACTGACCCTCAAAACAAAAAAGATCTGAAAAAGGAAAAAAACAATAAAACATTTCCAAACAAACAAATGTATGCAGAACGGGAGAATATTAACTTATAAAATCCCAAATGCTCAAAAGGTAAGGCAAAACAACAAAATTTTCACGGTTAGAAAAAGGACATCAATAAATATACAACGGGCATCTATAATTCAGGATCAGTGGCAGCTCGAGGGGTGGATTTAGGCAGGGAAATGAGATCTGTAACACCCACGTGAGTAACATCTGCCTTTATGGAGCGCTGGCGAGACAACACATCCCCATTAGTTGAACATTCCCGTGTTCATATTTGACTCTAGAGATTTTGGGAGTGCCTAATGGGGCCACGGAATGATGCATGAATTTACCTTTCCTTAAATATAATCCTACATTAGACTTTATTACGTTGTAAGACATACTTAGGCAATGTAGTTTGTGAAATATTACGAAAGTCATTTTTTTATGTCCAAGTAACAGAAATAAGAGTAAATAATTTTTTAAGAATTCTTTGGAAAATAATGACTTTCGAATAAATTATTTTACAGAAAATAGGTTAGATAGTCCTACTAACATTATTTGTCTAACATACCATATGTCTAAATTGAACTGTTTTGCAATTATTGTCATCTGAAATTTAAAACAAAAAAAAGGCAAAAAAAACTACTAATAAATACTCTAGGTTTATTTTTAAGAATTGCTCAAAATGCCTACCTTTAACAGCGAGGAAATGACCCAATCTGTTATAAACAACCTGAGCAGAGTTTTGCAGAGAATCCGGGGTGATCTGTACTACTTCATATTGAATTCTTTATTATAAATCGTCTACAGATTCAGGTCGACTTCGGTAAACTTTGGTTTTCAAATGACCCAATAAAAAATTTGAGTGGCATAAGGTCGGGACTCCTTGCAGGCCATTCTACAGCACCTCTTCTGCCTATCCATCAATTAGGAGAAATCGCATCCAAATATTTACGAACACTGATTTCATAGTGAGGAGATGCTCCATCCTGTTGATACCACAGATTCTTGTTAGGGATATTCAAGTTATTTTCATCGGGAAAAAGACCTGCACAAGTTGGAATACCTGGCTCTTGGAGTAACTGTAAATACCACTGTCCTGTAAGATTTCCATCGATAAAAAAGGGACCAATGATATGACGTCGACAAATCCCTGCCCATACGTTTATCTTTTGTGGTCTTGAGAATGACTGTCGATTATCCAGTGGGGATTCTCAGTAGACCAATGCCGGCAGTTATGCCTGTTAACTCTTCTATTAAGACAAAATCTGGCCTTGTCAGAAAAAAACAATATTATGAATTAGGTTAGGATTATAATTGATTCGTTTCATCATGACCTCGCAAAATTCAACGCGTCTATCGTAGTCACCTTCAGATAATTCTTGCAATAGAATGGGTTTGTATGGATACAATTTTTCTTCATTCAGTATACGACTTAAGGTACCTTTACTTATGTTGTGGTTGAGACTAAGCTGACGAGTGGCTGTATGGGGATTTTCTGTAATTTCCAATAAAACATCTAACTTTTTATCGTCGCTTGTTTTAACTTTTGGTGGTCCAGATTTAGAACGGTTCTTAACATGGCCTGATTGTCGATTCGGATATTCTGCTTTAAAAAAATTACACACCTTCTGTTGTATTCTCCTACGGTCTCCGTAACCAACCATCATTAACAAAGGGATTCTTTCAGTTTGTGTTAAATGTAACATTATGGTGTTACGCTCAAATTGCAGTTTCACAAAATACAGCAATAAACGTTTTCGTCATTAAATCATTTTGTAAAGCGTTAAGTCGTTACCTGAGAGTAAATGTTTGACACAAGCCAGCTTAATTTTTTTTTTTTTAATTTGATCTCCATATTCAAATATCAATAATTCCAAAACAGTTCAATTTAGACATATGGAATGTTAGACAAATAATATCTAGAATTCCTAGTAGGATTCAAAAATAAAATAATATATAGGGCTTTCTATTTAAAAAAATTTAAAATAGCGTAGTTTCTTCGAACTGACAGTTCAAAACATTTTATTGTCAACGTCAACATGTGCACCGTATGACACCCTATAACTTTTACTTAAACATTTTTTTGATACACTGGAATCATTATTCCATACATATGAGGCACCCTGTGTGTATATATATATATATATATATATATATATATATATATATATATATATATATATATATATATATACATATATATATATATATATATATATATATATATATATATATATATATATATATATATATATATATTTATATATCTCTATATATATATATATATATATATATATATATATATATATATATATATAGTACGTAATAAGGGGACGAACCCAATACTTTTGAGCGATATCGCTTATGGAGAAGGGATTTTAATAGTAATATGGTAATTTTTAGTGTTCCGTACGGAACACTTATAAGATCACTTCAGTGTTTGTCCATCTGTCTGTCCGTCTGTCACACCCGATTTTCTCCGAAACTACTTGTCGTAAAAAGTTGAAATTTGGTAATAATATAGGAATTGATGGCCTCATCAGAGCCATGTAGTTTTGAAAGTCAAATTTTGACTTAAGGGGTTAGTTTTGGGGAGTGAAATCGGAAGTGAAAAAAAAATTTTTTACTAGGAAATCGAGTGTGGTGTCAAATGAAAGCTTGTGAAAACACGAGTAAAAAATATATATATAATGTAATACTTGCGCGCACTTTTCTTTGTATTATTTTTAAAAAATCGCGAAAAATCGCTGTCCCCCCGCCTTATCTCGAAAAGTACTTATCAAAAAATTTTGAAAAAATTCTGGAATATTCTCCACGGGGTGTAGATTGAACGAAAATTATCACGAGTGCATTACCTTTAATAATTTATCTGGTATATAAAAAACAAAAATTTCAAGGTCATCAGATTTCAGTACAGATTTTAAACAAACTTTGTTGAAAATTCATTTGGGGTGTGTTTTGTGAAGTCGCTGATCATTTTGTACCTCAACAATCAACGTACGGAAGACTAATTGCGCAAGTTCAACTTGCACTTGACCGGTTTTTTATTCTTAATTTTATTGTTTATATAATAAACAAATATTATGCATAAATATTTGTAGTAAAACATATCGGGGGTGAAAGAGGTGAGGGAGGAGACTAGAGGAGTTTTTTCGTATATATACATAGAGTTGTATGACCCTTTGTTATGTTCTTCAGGTCGAGCAATTTAATAATGAGATAATTTATTTCATTACTTTCAATTTTAAGTCAAGAAGGGGTGAGGGTTCGTTAAAGTATTGTATAGTTTCAATAGTATTTTAAAAAGTTTTTCAGGTTTGTTGATTGATGTAGTGGGCAAATTTTTGGAAAAATATTTATAGTAAAATATATAAAAGGGGTTTATGAGGTGGAGTAGAGCGTTAAAGGGGTTACTTTATATATATCCTGCTACATATGCACACAATATGAAAATTATGTACTTTTTTATTTGCAATTTAAGTAACGGCAAGGGGTGAAAGAAATGACAAAATCTTGTATAATTTCAGTAATATAAGAATTTTTCCATGATTACTGAATGGGCGAATTTTACGCATAATCATTCATAATAAAACATATAAACGGCAAATTTGTTATTGTGTGTAGATAACAACACCCCAGCAACTCAAATTTTAAATAATTGCACGAGATTCTATCTCATTTAAAATTTAACTTTCCAATAGGCTATATTTCGGGAAGTAACTTATTTTAGTAAGCACCTATTAAAACGTCCAAATTCTGAAGTAAACGAGCATTATGTTGCCAATTATTTTAGTATCATGCGTTCACTGCTTCAACAAAAAGATAGTTTACCACGCCGTATTGCCATAATTAATTGTAAAATTTTCAGATATTTTACACGTAAAAGATGGAAATCCGTATTTCGATCAAAGCGTGCATTTCTTACCACTTTTTTGTTGTATGTGCATTAAAAAAGAAAAAGTCACAACAAAATATACACGTAAAAAATTACTTTGCTTTCGTTTGTTAAAATATGAAAGAAGTTTACCTCCTAGTTGTAAAAATATTAAATAAATAGTACTTTTTGATTTATCTTATAAAGTGAATTTTCGGTGTGGAAACGTAACTTGAAGAAGACAGCGCGCGAGGACGCGGGCGTTCTTTCAAATTTTGAATCACATATGTGGATTGTACTGATCGGACTTTCTTTTAAAAGATACTAGAATAAACGCTTACCTCGTAAGCGCATTTATTCAGTTATCAATACTTAATAATTGATATAATTTTAATAAATAACCCAAAGTATCGTTTTAATTAATTACACATAATTTTTATTGTATATCATGTAAAAGTATCAAGATTATTATAAATAACACGTGATTACGTGCGGAGGGAAGCAAGCGGCCAGCTTGCAAATTATTTCGCGTCTTTCTCTAACATAATGCTCTCTTTGTCTTCTCGTAAGAAATACCTTAAAATCTTGACTTGATTCAGCCGATACTTGGTGGAAATCCATAACTATAATTTTGCAAAAAGTAAAACACTACTTAAATTTCCATTCCAGCTTCTTCAGATGGTTTGTTACAAAATGAGGATAAAATTACTATAATAAATGGGTTCACAATTTATGGCAGGTAATAAAATAATTTAATTAAAATAGATTTAGTAACAGTGAATTGTTTAAGCCTAATTGTTCATTTATTAAGGAATCTGAATTTTTCAATTTGTTTATTTCTAAAGATTCTAGGTAATTAAGTGTCAGGCCCTTTGTACGAGTATGTAATATTTCAAAGTTTGGGTTGATCTGGTGGTTATTTTCAATTAAATGATTTGCGTAATTTGAATTATTTTTTCTGTTGATGATATAAGTTTCTGAGCAACTTCCACAATTTAGTTTGTATACTCCGGATATATTAACATTTTAAAAACGTAAGTCAATAACGTACTATGGTAGATGCAACACTAAATTAAATAGTTTCTTGAGAAAATTAAATATTAACACAGCATTCAAAACATCCAACACACTCGGAAAATTTATAAAAAATAACAAAACTACAACAGAGACAATAGATCTGGAGTATACAAATTAAATTGAGAAAATTGCTCAAAAATATATATAGGTCAAACAGGAAGAAATTTTTGAAAAAAAATAAAAGAGCATGCCTCATCATACATTAACAGAAAAAAAATTCAAATTACACAAATCATTTAATTGAAAATAACCACAAATTCAGCCCAAACTTTGAAATATTACATACTTGCACAAAGGGCCTGAAACTTAATTACCTAGAATCTTTAGGAATAAACAAATTGAAACATTTAGATTCCTTAATAAATAAACAATTAGACTTAAATAATTCACCATTACTAAATCTGTTTTAATTAAATTATTTTATTATCTTTCATAAATTGTTAACCAACCATTTATTATAGTAATTTTATGCTTATTTTGTAACAAACCATGTGAAGAGGCTGTCGTAGAGCGAAACATGTCATGGTGTTAAAAATAAAAAATTTAGTGGAAATTTAAATACTGTTTTACTTCTTACAAAACTTATACCTTAAAATCATTGCTGTAGCCAAAATCTCTCATAGGGGCGACCGTGTTAGTTTAAATGCCCCGCCGCCACTTAGTAGCGTGATACAGTGGGTAGGACAAATAAACTTTGAAATGTAAGCATAAAATAAAATATATACTTAAGTAAAAATCCAGTAAGTAACAGAATTTTTTACATAAATATTTTAATCCATCCTAAACGTTTTGACGACACAGTATAATCACTTTCACTGCACTAGTTACATGCTCAAAGCTACTTGTCAATCGTCTTTTGTGTTTTTATTGAGAGGTTCGTGGAGATTTGGTATAAAACCCAATTAATATAAACTATTTATAAGAAAATAGTTTTCTATCTACAGGAAAAAAAAACCCACAATGTAATAACAAGCAAAAAAATAATTATTCAATTTAGTTTACGTTTTTGAAAAAATTTTTAGTTGTTACTATATTCCTGAAAAATTACTGCAAAAATGTCGACAATCGTAATAAAATTATTTCTAGTGCAGTAAACCAAGGTCAAAATAATGATGAGATAGGAGTAGTTTAGATACAGCAATATTATGATTTTATCCTCTCTGGGGTATCACCAGGAGTATTGTCCTGAGTTTTGGACCTCGAAAAACGTGTGCTCTTTATAGGTGGACAGTCAACCAATCGGCTTTCAGGTACAAAAATATTGAACCCAATGGGCAAAATTAAATTTGTTATTTAAAATTTGAATTTCTCGCCATTTTATGCCATTTGATCTAAAATGGATCTTTTTTTTTTCAAAATTTAGTTCTCGACACCAGCTTTTCGATTCAATTAAAAAAAAATTAAGAAGTCATTTTAACCATTTTTTTTTACACTTGTTTATTAATCAAATAACAACATGAGTTTTTTCATTCATTTTCAAAAAAAAAAACTGAAAAATATTTATCACATCTGGTGGGGAATCGCGAGACCTTTATTTAAGAAAAAAATCGTTTTCGTTAACGTAAAAATGACCGAAAAAATGCAATGTTATTTGATTAATAAAGTTAAAATTACTCCAAATGATGATTAATGACATCGGAAAGTTGGCGTCGAGACCTAAATTTTGAAGAAAAAATTCATTTTGGACCAAATGGCATAAAATGGCGGACAAGTCAAATTTTAAATAATAAATGTAATGAATGACTCATATTGTCAAATTTCCACTTTATTTAGTTTCACTGAAACCGTATGACGCGTTTCGCTATACTATAACTTCTTCTGATACAAAATACACCATTTTGTATCAGAAGAAGCTATAGTATAGCGAAACGCGTCATACAGTTTCAGTGACACTAAATAAAGTGGAAATTTGACAATATCAGTCTTTCATTACATTCGTTATGAACTTCCATCAGTAACAGCCACAACAATTCAAAGTTTAAATAATAAATTTAATTGTGCCCACTGGGTGCAATATTTTTGTACCAAAATTTCAGAATATTTTAGCCAACAAAAGGCATATTTTCTGAAAGTTTCAAGCCGACTGGTCCACTTAGTCAACCTGTACAATAAAATGAAGAAAAAAAAAAAACAGTTTTTTTTGTCTGTTTTTTTCAATTTTGTAGGTTAGGTTATGTACGCACTTGAACGATTTGAAACCAACGAGAATTTGTTGGAAATTTTATTACGAAGAGTTTGGTTTTTTCTGTCTCAATCTGATTTATATAACTGAAGTTATTCACTGTTAAGTTCGAAAAATGCGTTTTTTATAAACAAAAGAATACAAGTTTTTCGAGGTCCAAAACTCAGGACAATACCCATGATGATGCTCCAGAAAGAATAAAATCATATTATTGCTGTATCTAGATTGTGCAATTTCAAATGCTTTTTTTTATCTTTTTCGATATCTCAAATATTAAAAATACCCACCGGTATATATTAAACTATCATCTTAAAGCACAAAACTGAAACAAGTGCTTAATTATTCTTCTGAAAAAAAGGCACATTACACCTGCAAAAAATAGGTACGCCATAAAATACAGACACGGTAAAAATTTGGTCGTCACACTTCATTGTATTGATTTATAAAAGAGATCATGAGTAATAAGAGAAACCGTAAAATATTTCACAGTAAATTTGCTGATCATTTGCGTATGACGAACGGCAGTTTATTAGCAAAAATCCTTATGCCGGATTTCCCTATTTCATGCTTGGCTGATCTGAAATGTCATTCGGTTAAAATAAAGGACTACAGTTTTCCCTGCTAGCTCGCGCAATGTGCACATGAATTTATAGGCTCATTATTTTTGCCAGTTTACCGACTTGTAACTATCCATGGTTTCAAGAATTGGAAAGATATATATTTATGCTTTAAGTGAGACATTTATTCCGAAAAAATATTTTTCCAAGTAATTAAGTTCGGAGAACAAGTTTATAATTAGTAATTTTAGAAAAAAAAATGTTGTTTTACCTAGAAATAAATGCTTCCCGGGAAGAAATTTTAAAACTTTCCGTTAAAATTTTTCGTTTTAATATAGTTTCATATTAGATTACTCAAAGAATTGCTAGAATAGTTTATTGGTAATACTAAGAAATGAATCTTGCATTTTCGACCACAAGGCGTTTGCAAGCCAACTTATAGTACTTCTATATAAAACAGCAAAGAAAATTTATGTAATTGAGTTTTCGGCACCTGCAGAAACAAATATTTTAAGTACAAAGACTTAAATTACGAACTTCGCATTTTGTTCCCCCGATATTCAGTAGTAATGGTCGTCCTAATCATCGGAGTTTTGGGAGGAATTAAGAACACATTCCAGAAGACCCTTAAGAAGATACCGGCTTGCTGTGCCTGGGCTGATTTATTAACAATGAAGGTACAGAGGGCAATTATCCTTGGGTCGCTCAGATTGCTCAGGCATATTAACTTGGTCGATGGTCACTAACCGAACGGACGTGAGACGTGATCACCATCTTCGGACCACACCGCGTGACAGCCTGTGTGAGTTGGAGCCACAGGATTTGTCACGTCGGATTCTTTCTTTTCTTTTATATAATAATAATAGTAATAATAAAAATAATAAATCCGTACATGAAAATAGAGATAACAGGCTCTACTGGGACATCAGTATCCATACAGATAAAACACTTCCCGCCAATAGACCCAATATTACTTTTCAATACGAAAAAGAAAACGTCACCTATCTAATTGACATAGCTGTCCCCAACGACGCAAAATCCCAACGAAATAAACAGAAAAAATCTTCAAATATACAGACCTTGCAACAGAAATAAAAAGGCTATGGAAACAAGAAAAAGTCATCATTATCCCCCTCGTCATATTAGTCACCAACAACATTCATACCATACTTAGTACAATTAGGACTCAACACAAACATGCAGAATGGGTCTGCGGCCACCAACGGAGGGAAATGAGAGCCTTTCTGTTTGTGGCTGCGCAAGCTGCAACCAAAAAACTTGATCTGACAGTAAACTTCAGCAATGTCATCGAACAACAAAATGATGATAAAAATTCTAGCTTTAGAACCTCCTAGACTTAAGACAGCAGAACAACACAGATAAACCCCAGCGTGGAGTGTTTTTTAGGACTATCGATTCACTGCAGCTGTAAAAGAAGATAACATTTAGTTTCCTGTAATCAGCAAGTCTTAAGTCAGAGGCCGAGGGATTTTTACTGGCTTGTCAGAATGGTGTGATTAAAACCCTAGTGTATCATAGTCGATTTACCGAACTAGCTGGCATTAAGTGAAGGGCATGTAACAAAGAACCAGAATCACTATGGCATTTACTTTCAGCGTGTTCTGTTGACGCCATCCATCGTCAGAATGCAGCGTAGCTTGTTACATAGTACCATCTTATACATTCGTACGGTATTGATAACGGTCTCGGACTGCCGTATCTTCCGGGAGAGATCGAGTCGGCTGTAGAAAATAACAGATGCGGAATTTACTGGAATTTTGCCTTTTCGACCACAAAGCGTTTGCAAGTCAACAAACTTGATATAGTTCTTTTCGATAAAACACCAAAGAAAATTTGTGTAATTGAGTTTTCGACACCTGCAGAAACAAATATAGCAATCAGGAAGGAGAAGAAATGTTCTAAGTACAAAGACTTAAACTAGGTACTTCGCACTTTGTTCTTTCGACATTCAATAGTAATGGTCGTCCTAGTCTTCAGAGCTTTGGGAGGAATTAAGAACACATTCCTGAAGAACCTTAAGAAGGTACCTGCTTGCTGTGCCTCGGCTGATTCATTAACATTGTAGATGCAGAGGGCAGTTATCCTTGGGTCGCTCAGATTGTTCAGGCAAATGAATTTGGTCGATGGTCACTAACCGAACGGACGTGAGGCCTGATCATAATTTTCGGACCACAACTCGTGACAGCCTAAACTTAAGACAGTCATTAAAATAGCAGATCAACAACAATTTTATAGGTAGCACACAGAACAACCCTATCATGGAATGTTTTATAGGAACATCGATACACTGCAGCTGTTGAAAACTAACATTTAGTCTTCTACAGGCAGCAAGTCTTAAGTCCGAGTCCGAGGGATTTTTGCTAGCTTGTTAGGATACTGTGATTAACACCCTCTTGTATCGTAGTCAATTTACCACCAAATTATGTGCATGCAACAAAGAACCAGAATTGAACCAGGTGCATTTACTTTCAGCGTGTCCTGTCAGCGTTACGTGTCCTATGTTACCATCCTAGACAATTGTATGATATTGATGACATTACCAGATGGCCGTTTTTTCCAGGAGTTAAGTTTTCAGCACTTACAAAAGCAAATATAGCAATCAAAGAAGAAGAAAAACATTCTAAGTTTAAATATTTAAACTACGAACTTCGCGCTTTATTCTCTCGATATTCAGTAACAATGGTGCTCCTAGTCATTGGAGAAACTTAAGAAGATACCGGCTTGCAGTGCCTCAGCCAGCAACGAAGATGCAGAGGGCAGTTATCCTTGGTCTTTTTTTATCTATTAGATCATAATAATAATTTATTGAGCAGTTTTTGTGCTACGGACTTTTAAACGTATTGTAGGCTGGAAAAGAGATTCTGGTGAAATTCGCCGACACTTTGCTAGAGTATAGATTTCGATCATCTAAACTGAAGTTACAATTAGCATAAAAAATGAGAGGCTCAAGTTTAGCACTAAACTTTAACGGCCTTTAGAACAAAAATTACTGGACAAATATTTTTACCTATTGTACGATTTATTCAAAAGGTTATATATTATACTAGCCGTGCCCGCGGCTCCGCTCGCGTGGACTTGATTCACCTTTATCGTCACTGCTTATTCGTTATGTTTATGTTATTATATAGCTCAAGGGGCCTTAGAGGCCCATGGCTTGGTTGCATACTTGTCTCCACTTCTTTTTGTCTCCTGTTAGCTTTTCCCAGTGCGGGATTCCCATCAACTCCGGATCTTGCTTTACTGCCTGAATCCATGTAGATCGAGGTCTACCCTTGCCTCTTCTTCCAACCACTTCTCTTATTAGGGCTTGCTTTGCCTATCTTTCTTCCTTCATCCTTGCCACGTGTCCCAACCATCCTAATAGCTGGCTTATTATGATTTGGCTTATAAGGGGTTTCGTATATAGGCATTTTTAATTCGTAGTTTGTTCTTCTTCTACACAGTCCCTCTTCTTTCCTTCCTCCGTAGATTCTTCTCAGAGTTTTCCTTTCCCACACCTCCAACGTCTCCTTTTCTCTTGCATTCAGTTTCCACGTTTCGCATCTATATGTCACCGTGGGTCTGACAACTGTCTTATATATTCTTTCTTTTGCTTTGATTTCAATATTGGATTCATTGCCCCCAAACATCTCTGTCCTTTCGCTCTTCTTTCCTGTATCTCCGTCCTTTCTTGTCCACTCTCTGTTATTATTACTCCCAGATAATTAAATTTGTCTCCTTTTTCAAACATATATCTTTTCCCTAAGTTGTTTATTATATTTAAACTTTTGTTGTTTTTATTATCCTTCTTCTTTGTAATTTCCATGTATTTTTTTTTTCCTCATTTATCTTTAGTCCTCTCATCCTTCCCCTTTCTTCTATCCTACTTATGGCTTTTTTGAGGTTCTCTTTTGCTCTTGCAATCACTGCTACATCATCCGCATAGGCCAAACATTGGCGAGTTTGTTTGTATATCGTTCCATTAGTTATTTCTGACTCCCGTATTATCTTCTCTAGTACTAAATTAAATAGACATGTCGACACTGGTTCCCCCTGTCTTAATCATCTTTTCACCTTAAACTTGTCTGATACTTTGCCCTCAACCAACACTCTATTTTCTGTGTCATTCAGGGTCATTCTCACCATGAGAATCAATTTACTTGGAATTTTTAGTTCTTCCATTATCTTGTAGAGTCCTTCTCTATTTACAGAGTCATATGCTTCTCTGAAATCCACAAAGACCAAGTGTAGTGCCAAATTTTGTTCTAAGCTATTATCTTGGATTTGCTTAATCGAAAATATCTGGTCTGTAACCGATCTATTTTTCCTGAATCCACACTGGTACTCTCCCAGAATAGACTCGGCTTTCTCTGCTAGTCTGTTTTTGATAGTCAACACTACTATCTTGTACACGACATCCAGTAAGGCTATTGGTCTATAATTAGCGCATATAGTTTTTTCTCCTTTTTTGTATATCGGACAAATAAGCGACTCTCTCCAGTTCACTGGCATTCCCATATTTCTTGCACCAACCGGCATATTTCATTTTCCAGATCTACTCCTCCAGCTTTTATCAGTTCTATAATTTCCACCCGGGGCCTTTTTTTTTGGGTTCTGAGTATTTCTTCTTTGCCGGGTTTATTTGTCTCCTCCTGCCCTTCAGTTAATTTTGCTTCCTATTTCTCATTCAACTAATTTTCATCTCCATTTAGTGTTTCTTTAAAGTATTCCCCCCATCTATTCAGTCTTTCTGCGATGCTTACTGCTATACTTCCATCTTTTTTCCTACATATTCGCATTTTGTCTCTGTTTATTCCCTTTGTATTTTATAAAAAAAAACACGTAAATCGGATAAGTGGTTCTTGAGTGCTAAGCGCAGTAATGGATAGACAGACAGACAGAGAGACGTTACGTTTTATATATATTATAGATTTTTTTTGACATATATTAAATTAAGAATTTAAAAAAAATCACGTAAATCGGATAAGTGGTTCTCAAGGGATAAGCGCTCTAACGGACAGACAGACAGACAGAGAGACGTTGCATTTTACATATATTATAGATATAAATTATTATTATTACTATATAACCTGGCCAAAGAATATATGTATGAATTTAAAAAAAGACACGTAAATCGAATAAGTGGTTCTCGCTTGATAAACGCACTAATGGACAGACAGACAGACAGAGAGACATTGCATTTTATATATATTATAGATTATAGATATTCTCTGCTACATAGTATTGTTCCAAATTTAATGGTTTAGGCTGTGTACTGCAAAAGAAACGCGCTAGCGTCAAACTTTTTTCCGACTTCATTCACTAGTATCGTCACTGCTCATTCCGTATGCTACCTATCGTAATAAAATATAGCCTATAACCTGGCCAGAGAACATATGTATGTTTTAAAAAAAAAAGTACGTAAATCGGATAAGTGGTTCTCCAGTGATAAGCGCACTAACGGACAGACAGATAGACAGACAGACAGACAGACAGAGAGACGTTGCATTTTATATATATTATAGATTATAGCAGTGACAGTCTTAAATAATATTTTCCGTCTATAGGCATACTTTGATAGCACAAAAAGAGCACCTGATATTTTTGTGCCAGTAGTAATTTTTCATTTAAGAAACTATATGATGAAATTCTCAACCAATTAATCCGAAACCACTTTTCACAGACATTCTTCAAACATCCTTATATATCAGATATTTACTTTGTTTTTCTAATATTTCTAAAATTATTAGTTACTGTCTATTTTTTTATGTTGTTTGCCAAATTATTCTAATGTTGGTAAAAGAATATTTACATTCGTATTTTCAACTTGGGTAACATGTAACTAAATATAAAAGCTAACTACCATAAAAATTTGTTCCATAGACAAAATATGAAAAATAGGAATAAAAATGAGCAAAATTCATTAAAGAAAGGCTTAAAAATACGTTAGTAATAACACCTTGTGCTTACAAAGTGTTTAACTGATTATAAAGATACATTTTAGCTCTAAATGACTTCTTGCGTCACAAAGCACTGTTTATATTATGTTTTGGGATTATATGTACAATATAAGCCAATTGTTGTTACAATATCTTCCACATTTTTTAAATTTAAGTTGTTTTTCAGTATGATAATAGTTTCACCAGAATGACATTTACGATCATCGAGTTTTGCTACGTACCAGTATCAAAATTCTAAGGACATTAACAAGCCAAAAATCTATGCCACAGAAATTTTGCAATACATGGTATAAAAAATATAATGAACTGCCGAAGCAATTTAAAACAGGATGCAAATATTGATTTTTGTCACAAGTAAAATCTCAGAAGCGACATATTTTATGTTCCCATTCCAGCCGAAACACCTGGAAATATATATTGTTTTCTTTATTTAATTAAATTATTATAAAAAAATAAATGAAGAAATAAAAATAATACCTAAATCTCATTTATAATTTCAAGGAAAAATGTACTTTAAAAACAATGCAGAAATTCAGATTCATTTAAAATTCGATTGTGGCTCTCCCTCAAATTAGAGGTACCTAATAAAGGGGAAAAATGTGACAAAGTTCATTAATAATTTCAGGACATCCCAGTAAAATAGGTCCCCACAACTTTACTGAAACATTTTTGCCGTTGCAGGCAAAACAAGGAGAGGGTGTCAGATACATTACAAATTCCAATGGTGGGATAATACCTCTGAGAGGTGGAGTAAACTGAGCAGTTGGGCTTGGATTGTACTAAAATCGCGAAATAGATTAATTCTCAAGTGATTTAAAGCGTACTTTTTGATTTCGTAGTAAGGCGTTAATAGCCCTTTTTTTAAGTTTAGGCAATGCTCTATTAAAGACCTAACGCACACTGCAGTTGAGGATGTATTAGATTTACAACCCCAAAGTAAATAAATGTGAAAGTAGACACTATGAGCGTACTGCAAATGAAAAATGGCTTATTTTATGCAATTGCTTGCTATGCTGTTGGTATCGTCTACACGATGTATTATTAAATAGTTGTGTGTTTGTTATTACTGCAAGTAGCAGTTATATCAAACTTCTTCACGTATTATTCCCAGACACAAAAAAGTACTTGTTTCTCAAAGTATTGTCGCTAGTCTAAGTACTTTGATGAAATTTTGTACGAGTTCGATGCGTTTTTTATATATCAGGTAGACTGATTTAGGCAAGAACCGAGAGAACCGTTAGGCTTGTTAGCGATTTTCTCCTATCAAGTAGACGAGTAAAGATCGTAGCGCTTGCTAAAAAAGCTCGAGTATTCAAAATTACAGTTTTCAAGATTGTGCATGAAGATTTGGGGATGAAAAAAGTTACATTAGAGCAGACGCAGACACTGAAAGCAATATCAGACAGGATAATATACACCACCATAAAAATTACTTCCAACGTAACGATAAAAATAATCCAAATTTACGCACCGAGCCAAGTAGCCACGATGACGACCAGGTCAAAACATTGTATGAAGAAATATCAGAAAGCTTGACAGAAAACGGAACGAAATACACCCTGGTTATAGGAGATTTGTGAGGAGATAAATGTCTAATTGACGGGGTGATACCAAAAGATTGGGATACTGCCATAGTTATATTGATATACAAAAAAGGAAAACCTAACAATTTGAAGAACTATAGGCCAATAAGTCTTCTTTCGCAAATATACAAAACATTCATGAGAATACTCACAAATCAATTAGACAAGAAATTTGAAAATTACCAACCCGAAGAACAAACAGGCTTCCGAAAAAAAGATTTAGCACAATCGAACATCTACACTCGGTCAGACAACTTATCGAAAAGGTAACTGAGTAAAATATCACAGTCTGGATGGCACTTGTCGATTTCCGAAAAGCCTTTGACACAGTGGAATACTGGGCAATTGAGAAAGCGATGAAAAAACGCAAGAGTCGATCAAAGGTATATTAACATACTGACAAAAATCAATGAATAATCAAAACTGAAAGTAAAATTACACGAGGATACCAAAAAAGTAAAATTAAAGAGTGGTGTTAGACAGGGTGACATCATATCACTCAAAATATTTACCCTGGTGCTAGAAGATATCTTCAAGAACCTTCACTGGGAAAACAGAGGACTTAACATATCGGTAGAGATGCTCAACAACTTAAGATTTACTGATGATGTCGCACTTTTTGCTGAAAATGTAATCGAATTGAAAGAAATGCTCCAAGAATTACAAACTGAAGCAAAAAAGGTTGGTTTAAAGATTAACATCACAAACACCAAATTCATGACGAACGAACAAACAAACAACCATGAATGACGTAATATCCGTACAAGGACAATAAGTGGAAAAGGTGGATTCATATGTATATTTGGGACAGGAAATTACACTCGGAAAAGTGAATCAAGAACTGGAAGTCAATCGAAGGATACGCCTGGAATGGATAGTTGCTGCAATCCAAAGGGGATCCTTTCTCATGCAAGGGTATAAATACAACTTCTCACTAATCTTCCAGTCATCATCTCATTATATATATATATATATATATATATATATATATATATATATATATATATATATATATATATATATATATTAAATATATATCTATACATATATATATATATATATATATATATATATATATATATATATATATATATATATATATATATATATGCATATATATATATATAGATATATATATATATATATATATATATATATATATATATATATATATATATATATATATATATATATATATGTGTATTTGTAACTGTATATTATTTCGAAAAAAATTGTACTATATCGACTTTGTACAAGGTGAGTCAACGATAGAGTAAAGTTCATTATCTCATTTGTTTCGGGAATGACGAAAAAATGTTAAATAAATAAATAAAAATAAATTTTAGAGAATGTTAAAGTGCACAGTTTAAAATTGTTTTTAAGAATACAGGGTACTTCAAAAAAGTGTGGACGATATAACATATGTTTTTTTAAATGAAACATCCTATTTCCTAATTTATTTTTAAATTCTGCGTAAAATTTTATAAGTTTTTTATTAATAATGTTAGATACCTAAACCTAGTAGTTTTTCTAATATTTCAATTTTTTTAAATAAAATCGAGTTTTCAGTTTTTATAAAAAATTGCCAGTAGCGCCATTGTTTCTGAAGGTGGAATACTCATAATTGGCACTAACAAAGGTAAAAAAAGATACATGTAAAGAAATTTAAGTTAGATGCTTTTTTAAATTTTTTAAGTAGCACACCCTGTATATTATTATTTTTTCTGATAGATTTTACAAAACCCTCCAACTTTTATTATGTATGTCATGTACCTATTTCTAATAATTTTCGATTTATTTTGAATTTTTCAGTTTTTACCCTTGTTTTTAATACACTTACGCTATTGTAAAAACATAAACAAATAGTTAATAATAATTTTAATATAGTTTAACTTATCCAATGAATAATTATTATGACGTAATAAATGTTCAAAAATATGCCCGTCTACTTGAATACACATGTTTAATCATTTTACTAAATTTTCCTTCATTCCTTAGCATAAAGAGCGCTATTGTCCTGTACGCATCCCATATTCTTTTTTCCATATCTACTGGTGTTGTAGGGAGATTCACATAAACACGATCTTTAATTTAGCCTTATAAAAAGGAGTCTAAAGGTGTTAAGGCACATGATCGAGGGGGCCACTGAATGAATCCATCCCTACCGATCCATTTTTGTGGGTAGCGATGGTTTAAAAATTCCCGAACTTCCCGGTGGTAATGAGCAGTAGCTCCATCTTGTTGAATCCACATTTGTCCCCTTTCAAAGTTATCAACTTCTTCAAGAAGCTGGGGTAATTCGTTTTGCAAAAAATTTAGCTATCTAAGCCCGTTAAGCGGTTCACGGAAAAAATATGGACCAATAATTTGAAACTTCAATATTCCACACCATACATTAAGCGACCAATGGTTTTGGTTTTGAACTTCCCGGACCCAAAATGGATTAACTATTGAATAATCATGCATGTTATGGCTGTTAACTGCTCCATTACTGCGAAAAGTAGCTTCATCAGAAAAACACTATTTTGGATAAAAAAATTTGGATCGGCCTCTATTACTCCATTCATGATGGTACCAAAGTTTACTCGTCGTTCAAAACCACAGTCTTGAAGTTCTTGGTGTAGTTCCATATGAAAAAGATGACACTTGTATTTTCTCGTGGTGCGATTAGCCGTAGATTGGGATGTGTCAGATAAGTCAGCTAATTGACATGAAGTAAAATCTCCATTTCTTTTTCCTCATTGGTAGCATTCTGGTTTACTACTTTCCATCTCGTATACTCCACGCTTCCACTACCATCAAACCGTTCCATTAAGCACTGAAAAGGTTTTCTAGATGATATACGTCTACTAGGGTACTTCGCTCCGTAAAGCCTTACAGCCAAAAGAAAATTTTTTCCCGCCTCGCCCGGTATATAAACCATAAGAATTAATTCATTTTTAGGAAAATCCATAACTATTACCTTTATACGTCACTTACTACAACAAATTAAATTATTTTTACTTGCTTAATAGACATGTCAAAATTTGACAATGCCTATATTTTTGTTTTGTCTTGGCAACTATGATGTTATAGCGTATATTAAAAACAAGGGTAAAAATTGAAAAATTCAAAATAAATCGAAAACTATTAGAAATAGGTATATGACATACTTAATAAAAATTGGAGGGTTTTGTATATTCTATCAGAAAAAATAATAATATGCAGGGTGTGCCATTTAAAACTTTGAAAGGAACAAATGTGGATTCAACAAGACGGAGCTCCTCCTCATTACTACCGGGAAGTTCGGGAATTTTTAAACGATCGTTACAAAAATGGATCGGTAGGGATGGATTCATTCAGTGGCTCCCTCGATCATGTGACTTAACACCTTTAGACTACTTTTTGTGGGGCTATATTAAAGATCGTGTTTATGTGACTCCCCCTACAACACCAGTAGAAATGGAAAATAGGATACAGGATGCGTGCAGGACAATAACGCCCTTTATGTTAAGGAAAGTGAAGAAAATTT
>CM032454.1:83109923-83140255 GCA_019049505.1 Pachyrhynchus sulphureomaculatus | reverse complement strand
ATACATGCTATAAGAATATACATATTTTCGTAAAATAACACATTTTTTAAGTTAAAAAAATTAAAAAATTTACTATTAATATAAAATAATAATAGTTATTGTTACTTGTAATAATATCATATTACTGTTGCAACTAAAAACCTTTATACATTTAAAATGAGAGGTAGTTATTGTTTGTTAAGTTTGTTCTAATGATCTTGCAGCGTAACTGTAGACCAGGGGTGCTCAAACTTGAACTGCTGGCGATCTACCTCAATATTGTTAGACTATGATCGATCGACTCTGAGAGGCTGCAAGTAAGTGTGATGCAGGGTTATCGTCTAGGTAGGGTGTATCGTGGCATAGATATTAGTTTTCCGCACAATATGCATTTTTTTAGTCAAGGTAAGTGTAGGTCTGCTCTAAAATGTCAATGAAAAAACTCATAATTATTCAAAATTGCGAGTTTATGGGTTCTTACAAACACAACAAACGAGTTTTAGTGTCTAAACTTAACTAAAGAGTGACTTTGGATGGTGAAGCGTGGCACTGCATGTCCTCAGCATTACTTTTCATAAGATGGTACGTAATTACCGAGTGCTAATCGCAAGCATGATGACATATGTTCGTCAGTTAGTCGATTGCGATATTTTGACTTAATTATCTTCATTTCAGAAAATGCAGACTCGCACAAGTAAGTTGACCCAAACATTGCCGTCAGTTGAAGGGGCGATTTGCCTTAGATTCGGATATTTATCTTCAGATATAAAACACCAGAATTTTGTATCAGATGCTGTGGCTTTGAGATATATATATCTGATATAATCTGCACTAACTCATTTTCAACAGAACATGAGTCCATGTTAAACTGACTTGCTATTTCAGTAGCTAATTCCTCAATGTTTTTACACGAAAAAGGATAACTCATAAATGATGCGATATTTGTCAATTTACTGAAATCATAAAAACGTATTTCGAATTGGCCCAAAATATTTGATAATTCTGCCTCATAAATATCATAATTCAACTGAGGAATCCTTGCTTTCAAGACGGAAAATTTTTCAGATCCTTTCTTTTCAGTTGATCTATCATAAGTTGCAATTTACTTTTGAATCCGTTTATTGCGCTAATCATCTCAATAATAGTTTTTCCTTTACCTTGAAGCTCCGAATTAATGTGTTTTAAATGCATTGTGATGTCTGTCAAAAATGCCAAATCAGTCAGCCATTTTCCGTTTTTCAGCATTGAGTGTCATCACTCTTTCGTCCAGAAAAGCTGTTATTTCGGGCAATAATTCTTGAAACCTTTCTAGGAATTTTCCGCGACTCAACCACCTGACGTCCGTGTAAGAACTAAATCAGTGTGTTCCAGCTGACTCACTATCTTCCAACTGCAATTTAAAGAGCCGTCGTTGCAGCTACGTGCCCGGATAGAATTCACAATTTTTATTGCAATTTAAATCTCCTCCATTGCAATTTTGCCCATAATAATGCAATAAAAGAAGGGAAAAATGAAGGGAAATCATCATTAGCTCGACACTAATGCCACAAAACCGTTTTTTTTTTCCAGTCATTGCTGGTGCTCCATCGGTTGTAATGCCCACTAGTTTATATATTGGTAGCTTGTAGTTTGTTACAAAATTGAAGAAAACGTTCATATATATCTTCGCCACGGGTCTTTCCTTTCAGAGGAATCATTGTCAAAAACTCTTCCTTTGCCGACCTGTCATTGAATACCATTCGAATAAAAATACACAGCTGGGCAGTGTCTGTCATATCGGTGGATTCGTTGAACTGTAAAGAAAAGTATGTACATTCCATGATATCATGTGTTAGTTTATCTGCCATGTCCTGACTCATGACTTCAACACGCCTTGTGACAGTCGGAGGAGATAACTGAAGTTCTCTAATAGCAGACATAATCTCTGTTTTATTTTTAAAATTCCAAATAAAGTCTCACCCGCTTCAATAAATGCTTCCTTCACAACCAATCCATCATTAAATGGTTTTTTGTGTTTCGCCAATATGTGAGATATTTTAAATGACGCGATCGTTGCAGCTTTTGATTGTTTGGCTGGTCTTGTGAACATGGTTTGTTCTTTTTTCAAACAAGTTATCAAATCACCTACTTTTTGTTTTCTTAATTCACTCTGTGACGGAAAATCCTTTTCATAGTTTTTTTTTATGAACCGTTTTATGATGCCTTCTAAGTTCCCACGCTTAGGTATTGCAACTGACGCACGCAAATGAGACAAATGCACTTATCCTTTACCATAAAAAGAAAAATTCTTCCTCCCAATCGTTATTAAAATGATAAGTTTTACTTTTCTTCGCCGCACTCATTTTGGACTATTTATTAATAAATTTTGTATCGATGTATCGCCTTCAAGTTACAACTCTGACTCCTATTCCTGCAGGCGCAACATTTATATCGGCGCGAACGAAGTCTCGAATGTTCCCGTCAAACACGCCGCCCGAAGTTTCTAGAAAAATCGGCGGGAATTAAAAACGCGCTTTTCTTTGACAAGTACCGCGCGTTCCTTTGATAAAGCCGCCTTTTGCCGCTAGCAGGGGGTTATTACGATAAAAGAAAGTGATGAGGGGGTTATTCTGGCCTAATTGTGGATCGAATAAATTTTAGTAGTTTATTCATTACATTTTGTTTTAGTTACCTAAAACAAAATCTGTGAATAGTTCTATATCGGAATTTTTTTCTCGAGATCGACTCAAAAAGCACTCGCGATCGACTTGTCGATCGCGATCGACCGTTTGAGCACCCCTGCTGTAGACACTGCTGAAACAGTTTTCTAAATTTTGGAACCAAACACAAATTACTCTTTGGCAATGTAAACATCCTATGGCCTAAATAACTGGAATTTTTACTACGTTGTAAACTTAAGATAAAATACTGATACTGAACTTTCTAATACTTAATTCGTGTGTAAATTGTTTTCATTTCCAATTTTATAGAGTTTAGATCTTGTTTATGTTATCTGTCAAATATTTCTCAAAATTGCTGATCTTGCTTTTAGCAGTTAGTGATAAAAATTAAATCCTAGATCTTTGCACAATGTATCGGTGTGTCTGTAATGAAACGCTGTAATAAAAGTTAAACAGTTTTTTAACGGAAGTGTAGTGGTTACAGATGTAAAGCAAAACATCACTTTTGTATAGAAAACTGTCTGTATATCTATTTTCGTTAGTGAATAATTTCTTTTAAAACTCTGAAATGTAATTTGCATCTGCAACCTTAGATAACTTTTTATTTCGAAAAAGGAAAAATTATTTTAATTTGTTAATACATAATATAGCAAAATTTTGATTATAAACATGACAACATTGCAACTGTAGTTAGTTTTTTTTTTTCGGTATGTCTATTTAATGAAACCATTAGGTATATACTGAGACCATAAATTTTCAGGATCAATTTTCTCTGTTGGTTTGATGTAATGCCGGCAATGTATAATGGATATTAAAGCAATAAGCATTAACTGTTACTCATGTTGCGGGTGGCGGAGGAGCGCGGTAGGGGGTGGAGTCAATACGTTGTGACATTAACTAACCTGAACTAACCTAAACTAACCTAAACTACCTCTATACTAACATTTAAAAAAAAAATAGGTATTTCTTTTACAAATAAAACCAATGTTTGATTTTTCAAAGATTGCCGAAGTCTCTATTTTCATTTCTCTATGCATTCTTTTTACCGACAGTTGATAATCTTAATACTGTTAATTTTGAATAAACAAAAGATACGATTGTGGTAATATGTTTTTCATTTTATACCTATTCATTGCATAATGAACTGTTGTGATACTTAAAAGTACACAGAATTTTCTTCTTAAGACATAAGGTCCTATTAGTTCAGGTTACTTATGTTATAGCGTGTTGACTTTACCCCCTTACCGCGTTCCCCTGCCACCAGTATGAATTTAAACGAGTAACTGTTAATGCTTATTGTTGTCATTATATCTATTACTAGCCGTACCTGGCTATGTGTAATTTATATTTCATTTTATACTTTGCCTAATCTCTTATCGGCATTCTATAGAATTCCTAGATATTCTACAGATGGCCTAGGTAAAGTATATAATAGTTAAAGAAAAAGAAAGTATTTCATATATTGCCTAAACAAGCCCGGCATTCTATAAAATACCTAGGCTTTCTATAGAATACCTGAATTATACATTATACGTATTACATACTTTTTTTGACTAAAAAATATGAAGGATTTAAAACTATTTAAAAATGTCAGCTAACACAATAAAAATCTCTGAATCGAAAACAACACAAACAACTGAGTTTCAGTGTGTATATTTTCCAATAATTTAGCTTCAAAAACAAAAAGGATACCAAATTTTCAACTTCTCGACCCAAACATCTCAGAAGTTATACAATGTTTTTTTATGGTCACCTCCCCGCCTGAGTAGGGCTCTTTTTCGTATCCTGAGGATACTGGCGGGGATATCGTAATACCAGTCAACGTTGTCCAAATGCCAAAACATTTTTGTATTTCATAGCACCTTTTAGATAACGCGTTAGTGCTGCCACGGACGTTATAACATTTCTGCTGACAACTACTACCTATGTACGTAGCCAAATAAATTAATAAAGTATACGGACCTGCCGGGATTGGCACAGCAGACCTTCTGCAGCGCAAGTAAGTTACTACGCCACGGAGCCACGGGCCGCCACATATAATCGCCTTTTATTAATGTTTTTATGCCGTTAAATGTCGACAGCTATAAAAACGATTTAATGGGCTAGACAAATCATTTTTAAAAATTACTGATATTTATTTTTAAGTAGATGAGTATAGACCATTTTAGAAATGGCTCTGGTTGTTTTAACGAATTAAACTACTTTCTGTTGTCACTGTATTGGATTTAAGATTTACAAAACAATTCGAAATTTCGCAATTCAATTTGTCCAGGTGGCGTACTTTCATTTTAATAACCAAATAAATCAAAATACCTTAAAGGATCAATATTTCAACTAACTGTAAATATAATCTTGTTGTTACTTATACTGTGGCAACATAACTTTACCATATTATTACATACAGAAATGGTAAATAGACTCATATCCTGCGCAATTTAACAAAATCTAAAATTCATTTCAATTACTTATTACTAACAATATAATTACAAATCTGTAACATCGGTTTCTTTATAAATATAAATATGATATAATATAACAATAAAAGTATAAAACTATATCTAGGATGCCCCATATGTATGGAATAATGATTCCACAGCATTTATTAATCAGTGTATTAAAAAATTTTTAAATAGAAGTTCTGGGGTGTTATACAGCACACATGCTGACGTTGATATTAAAATGTTTTGAATTGTCAGTTCGAAGAAATTACGCCATCTTAAATTTTTTTAAATGGAAAGCTCTTTATATTATTTTATTTTTGAGTCCTACTAAAAATTCTAGATAATATTGGTCTAATATACCATTTGTCTAAATTGAACTGTTTGGAATTATTGATATTTCAAATTTGGGAGATCAAATTAATTTTTTTTTTAAGCTGGCTTGTGTCAAACATTTACTGTCAGGTAACGACCTAACGCGTCAAAAAATGATTTATTGACTAAAATGTTTATTGCTTTATTTTGTAAAACTACAATTTGAGCGTATTATCATAATGGTACATTTAACAGAAACTGAAAGAATCACTTTGTTATTGATGGTTGGTTACGGAGACCGTAGGAGAACACAACGGAGGTGTGTGATCTTTTTAATGCAGAATATCCAAATCGAGAATCTATAACCCAATCCGTAGTTAGCAAAACAACGATTTATTCAATCAGGTCATGTTAAGGATCGTTCTAAATCTGGACCTACAAAAAGTTAAAGCAAGCGATGATAAAAAGTTAGATGTTTTATCGGAAATTACAAAAAATCCCCATACAGCCACCCGTCAGCTTTGCCTAGACCACAACATAAGTAAAGGTAACCTAAGTCGTATACTGAAAGAAGAAAAATTACATCCATTCGAACCCATTCTATTGCAAGAATTATCTGAAGATGACCACGATAGATGCGTTGAATTTTGCGAGGTCATGATGGAACGAATCAATAATGAACCTTACCTAATTCATAATATTGTTTTTTCTGACGAAGCCACATTTTGTGTTAACGAAAGAGTTAACAGGCATAACTGCCAGTACTGGTCTACTGAGAATACCCACTGGATAATCGACAGTCATTCTCAAAGACCATAAAAGATGAACATGTAGGCAGGGATTTGTGGACGTCATATCATTGGTCCCTTTTTTATCGATAGAAATCTTGCTCACTATGAAATCAATGTTCGTAGATATTTGGATGCGATTTTTCCTGATCGATGGATAGGCAGAAGAGGTGCTGTAGAATAGCCTGCAAGAAGTCCCGACCTTACGCCACTCGATTTTTTTTATGGGGTCATTTGAAAACCAAATTTTACCGAAGTCGACCTGAAACTGCAGAAGATTTACCACAAAAAATTCAATATGAAGTAGCACAGATCACCCTGGATTCTCTGCAAAGCTCTGTTCAAAGTGTTTATGATAAATTGGGTCATTGCGTCGCTGTTAATGGGAGACATTTTGAGCAATTGTTACCTTACCTATCTTAATAAACGTAGAGTATTTATTAATAGCTTTTGTCTTTTTAGTGTTCCGTACGGAACACTTATAAGATCACTTCGGTGTCTGTCCGTCTGTCTGTCTGTCACACCCGATTTTCCGAAACTCCGAAACTATTTGTCATAGAAAGTTGAAATTTGGTAGTAATATAGGAATTGATGGCCTTATCAGAGCCATGTAGTTTTGAAAGTTAAATTTTGACTTAAGGGGTTAGTTTTGGGGGGTGAAATCGGAAGTGAAAAAAAATTTTTTTTACTAGGTAATCGAGTGTGATGTCAAATGAAAGCTTGTGGAAACACGAGTAAAAAATATATATATAATGTAATACTTGCGCGCACTTTTCTTTGTATTATTTTATAAAAAAATAATCGCAAAAAATATAATATATATATTTCATCGCTGTCCCGACCCGCCTTATCTCGGAAAGTACTTATCAAAAAATTTTGAAAAAATTCTGGAATATTCTCCACGGGGTGTAGATTGAACGAAAATTATCACGAGTACATTACCTGTAATAATTTAACTGGTATATAAAAAAAAACAGAAATTTCAAGGTCATCAATTTTCAGTAAAGATTGAAAATAAACTTTGTTGAAAACTTATTTGGGGTGTGTTTTGTGAAGTCACTGATCATTTTGTATCACCGTAACATAAATTTTTGACTTAAGGGATTCGTTTTGAGGGGTGAAATCGGAAGTGAAAAAAAAAAATTTTTTTACTAGGTCATCGAGTGTATGTCAAATGAAAGCTTGTGAAAACACGAGTAAAAAATATATATATAATGTAATACTTGCGCACACTTTTCTTCGTATTACTTTTAAAAAATAGCGAAAAATCACTGTCCCCTACCTTATCTCGAAAAGTACTGATCAAAAAATTTGAAAAAATCCTGGAATATTCTCCACGGGGTATAGATTGAACGAAAATTATCATTACCATTAATAATTTATCTGGTATAGAAAAAAAAACCAAAATTTCAAGGTCACCAGTTTTCAGTAAAGATTGGAAACAAACTTTGTTGAAAACTCATTTGGGGTGTATTTTGTAAAGTCACTGATCATTTTATACCACCCTAACAAAATTTTTTATTTCAAAAACAATCAACGTACGGAAAACTAATTGTGCAAGTTCAACTTGCACTTGACCGGTTTTTTTTTATTTTAAATTTCAAATGACAATAATTCCAAAACAGTTCAATTTAGACATATGGTATGTTAAACAAATAATATCTAGAATTTTTAGTAGGATTCAAAACTAAAATAATATACAGAGCTTTCCATTTTAAAAAAAATCAAGATGGCGTAATTTCTTCGAACGTCAGCATGTGCGCCGTATAACACCTTAGAACATTTATTTGAACATTTTTTGATGCCCTGATTAATAAATGCTGCGGAATTATTATTCCATATATGTGGGGCACCCTGTATAAATAAAATAAATATACAAGCAGACAGACACACTCCCATAGACTTACAGAAACTTACATACCTACACAAACCTACATTATACGTGTTATATAGTAACACCTATTAAGCATTTTTTAATGGTATTTTTATATACTGTAATATACAGGATTATTGATTTTAGATGAACGACCCTTTCAACTCGGTTATTTGATTATTTGAATAACTAGGCAGAAGTTTTAAAAAAAAGAATTAAAGAATTGTTTTAAGGAGCTAAAATAATTGTCCATCGCGTTTTCGACATATGAAATTTTATTTCGTTAAATTGTATATTTTATGTGTTATTTTTTTAATTTTATAAAATGCATGCTTTTATGGTGTTATTATGCAAAATAAGGAAGGAAGAACAAAGCTAACTTTGCCGAAGTTGGCTATGCACGTTTGACAATAATGCAAAATTGACAATGGTATTCGTTTATATTAAGAATCTTCATAGTAGTAAGCTAAAACTAAAAATAGATTATCCGGAGAATGGAAAACCGGATATGTGCGAAATATTTAAGAAGAAAGGAAAGCGCGACTGGGATGTACAAGGTTCTATAGAAGGCAAAGAAGAATTCCTAGCTTATATAAATTTTCAAGAACATATAATTATATTTTACCTAAAACAACGTTATAATAAAAAAATTAATAATACAAAGAGGTGAAAACTACTAAGTTAAAAAATTATAAAAAGCTATGTAAAAAGAAGTTTGGTCATTTGATCCTAAATAATGTCCTAACACTATTACAAATAAACCTTAATTAATTATGTTAACTGTTCAAAATTCCTATATTCTAGTCAATCCAATTCCTATTAATTCGTTTTTGTCTCAATGGTCTTCATTTAAAATTGCTCTTCTGAAATTTTATCACTTAGACAATCCAATGTCAAGTTTTTTTTAAATTATAAACAGCTGCAATAACTGTCTTCCGAAAGGTAAATCTCGGCTATTTGGTAGTCAATTTATTCTTTAAACTCTCTCTCTATTTTATAAAGGAAAAGTTTGATATAAAAAATCACTTACTGAGTCAATGTTATGTGGTCTTGCTACTAGATTATTTCTCTGTTGTGTGTTACCAAAATTTTCATAATTTCCACTATTGTTTCAAAGTATGTTACTCTATTTTAATTTCTATTACTGGTCTTATTACTCTATTATTTACTGTAACACACCAAGCATGAATAGATTGACGGCCGCACTGGCCGTTTTATTTCTCGTATACACGTAACTGCAGAGATCATAATCTTAAAATAGATTTTTACAACATACGAGGTTTAAACCCGAACATAAATTCAGTGCACCAACACCTATAATCAAATAAACCTCATGTACTCGCTCTCTGTGAAACCAAGGTTAGTTAATCGACCAACACAGTAAACTATCTCTATTCTGGGTATGACTTCTATTCCCGATTTAGGCATATCTTTTGAATCTATCTTTTTGTCAGAAGCGACCTATTTGCTGATTTTAATGTCCACAACATCAACTGGCTTAAGTATTCAAATACTACCGAACAAGGTCGTGAAGCTGAATTATTCTCAATCAGTTGTGGCTTAACTCAGTTTATCGACGAACTATCACGGACCCCTGATTGAGAGGGGGAGTTCGCCAGTCCTCTTGATTTGTTCTTAACCACCAATCCAGAGATTTACACTGTCACCGTAAATCCGTCGTTAGGTTCTTTCGACCATAAACTGCTTTCGATATCGAGTATCCTACCAATCAGCGACAGAGGGATGCCTAAACCGCGTAAGATTTAGTACTACAAATCTGCTAAATGGGAAGAACTCATGGAATATTTTCAGACTTCCCCTTGGTTGGACGTTTATTTTCGGTCCGACGACCCGTCAGACTGCACCAAGGAGGTTTTCGATGTTAATTTGGCTGGTATGGAAACTTATATCTCTTTTTCGAAGAAATACCCTTCCAATGGCAAGCCTTGGTTTGAACGAAAGTGCAAAGCAGCTGTTGCTTCTAAATATCTTGCCTACCGACAACGGCGTCATAAATTGTAACATCTTTGTTCGCGCCTGGAACAGATGCAAAGGAATTATCGACGAAAGCAAGGAGAAACACGATCATACATCAATCGAATTAGAAACAAACTTCTTGCTTGCCCCAACAATTCCAGGTCCTTTTGGTTAGTCGCTAAGACAGTTTCAAAGTAAAAATTTCACCAAATCCACCATACCACCACTCATACGGCATAATTCTATTGCAACAACAACGATTGAGAAGGCGAACTTGTTGGCTGAACTCTTTGCGTCACATTCTACTATCGATTTCCTAGAAAAAACACCACCTACTATTCCCATAGTGCTGTTAAAAATGCCCGATATTGTCTTCAGATATCATGTCATAAAACGTATTTGAGTGAAATTAGACACCAAAAAAGCTTCTGGCGCTGACGAAATACCTGCCATAGTACATAAAAACTGTGCGATGGAACTAACACCAGTTTTCTGTAGAATTTTCAACCCATCCTACCGAAATGCAATATTTCCTTCTTGCTAGAAATGTGCCACAGTTCAGTCGATACCTAAAAAAGGCAAGAAGACCTTTTCAAATAACTACCGACCAGTCGCACTGCTTTCAATAATATCGAAAATCGTGGAAAAAGGCTATCAATCAGCATCTTCTAAAATATCTTAAAGGATTCAGCATTATTAGCTCGATCATCAATATGGTTTTCGTATACACAGATCAACAGGCGATCTTCTAACTTATGTAACACATGTTTGAAACAATGCAACTGAACACTTTGGAGAATCTTGGGCGGTTGCTTTTGATATATCCAAGGCATTCGACCGTGTTTGGCACGAAGGATTGTTGGCTAAGCTACGCTCTTCTGGTATATCTGAAAAGTTCTGTTTGTGGCTTTCATGTTTCCTCAAGGAGCGTTCTGTACGAGTGGCAGTCGACGAATTTCTTTCTAACACCTTCACTATCAACGCCGGTGTGCCCCAGGGCTCCATACTGTCTCCTACTCTGTTTCTCATTTACTTTATCGGTCTGCTGGAAAATTAGGAATCCAATCTACAGCTTTGCAGATGACAGTACGCTTATCTCTTCATTCACTTTGAACGCTCGAACATCGGGTACTCAGAAAAACATCCGCAAACAGCAGGAAGTCATTCGACTTAACAAAGACCTGGAAGAAATTCTATCTTGGGGTGACAGTAACCAAGTGGAATTTAACGTTACAAAAACACAGGCGGCAGTTTTTTCTAAAAAAGTTAACGTTGCTGAACCCGACATAGTTATGTAGTGGTACTTCATTCCTTTAACATCGTCACTCAATTTGTTGAGCGTTAATTTGGGAGCAAATTTGTCTTGGCATGATCATGTTGCAAGCATAGCAAAGAGAGCTTCTCGAAACCTGGGAATATTATTTCGAACTAGAAAGCTCCACAACTTTTAATTCTATGGAATACTGCTCCCATGTTTGGGGCTCTGCTCCCAAATTTACACTGCATTTTTTGGATTCTACTCAAAGAAGAGCTGCTCGCTTGATTGGAGACCCGGAACTAGCCTGCGACCTTGATTCATTGGAACGTCAAAGAACGGTTGGCAACTTGAATCTATTCTACAATTATTTTCATGGAAAGTGGATGTAGCAGGCTTAATTCTTCCCAGAGCGGTGCATGCTAGAAATACATATAGCGATAATACTTCACATCCGCATGAGGTTCAACTCCTCGTACAGCCCTTTTCAAATAGGCTTTTTTATGGAGAACCTCATCCCTGGAATAGTTTGCCGAGACTGTTTCCCACCGAGTACAATTTACAGCGGTTCAAGAACAACGTGAATTGTTTTCCGCACACGTGTTGCTCCTGTAGCGCTTTAGGAATTTTCCTGCAGCATGTGTGCTAGAGACCCATAAAAAAAACTCGAGGATCTTCGTTAATCCAGAAGTGAACATTTCTTTTATTAAAACTTTGCCTTTTGAGATAACTGATTCATCCGCCCAGAAAATTTTATTAAACAGTTGCGCGTCTTATTCGATACGTTATTATCTCCTAACAAAATTCTAAACGTAATTTTTTGTTCTCCTAGATTAAATGCTGTCCTGGAAAAACTTTATATGGATGGTCACTAGATTTTTTTTTAAGAAAGATCTGTGACAATATCTATCTTCTGAATTTTCTAAAATCAAAAAAATGGCAAATACTGGTTTTCGATTAATTTTCAAAATAGCAATAATATAATTTGTGTATTATTCCAACCAAAAAGGGTTCTCATAATACTCTTGAAACTATACAATATTTAACAATCTTTAGACCTATTATTTCCTAATCCTGTTTATATTAAAAACAATGAAAAAGTAACTTAATTTCCCATTGCCTAATCTCCTTCTGCACCCTTATATATTTTACATTAAATAATATGCTTGAAATTTTATCTCAGCCAAAAATCATAATCCTTTTCAAACTATATAATATTTAAGGACCCTCCTTCTTCTCCTGTTAAAATTGAAAGTAAAAAGACACCAACTTTACAAGTTCCATGGCTCTAAGAACCCTTGAAAGTCTATATAACACAATATATACGAAACAGCCTCTATAACTTTCTTTCGTGTCCTGTTAACACCTTATATATTCTAATATAAATAATTAGCCATAAAATTAGTTTACTATCTCAACAAAAACTAGGAAAAATTAACATATTACTATTAAAACTAAACAAAACTTGTCGACCCCCACCCTCTTCGCCCCCCTAAGCTGAAGCAATATTGCTCAAAAACTATAGATTCTATTGTTTTTTAGATATTCTAACAATTCTAAATTGATATATCACTTCGTCCGAGACACTGATAGACAGACCGACAGAAACAGTTTTCCTGAGTTTTTTCTCAAATAAAATATTTTTTTTTTTAGCAAAGAAAGTAATAACACAAATTACAGTTGCCTCGTATTCAAAAACCCTGAATACATACACGAAACAATCCAACTAACGGCTTATGTGTTAGATTATAAATAATTATTTATTAAAACTTTTGTTATTGCAACCAAAAAACGACAAAAATTCTCGTAATGATATTTCGTGATCTAGGAACCCTGAAATGTGAAGAAATGCGAAATCAAGGAGGATAACTTTTTCACACATAACAAATTTTCCTTTAGTAAGGTAAATGAGAAGATATTAAGCAAAAGGGAGCTTCAGAACCCTGGAAATTATATATAACCGACCAAGTGCAAGTTGAATTTACACCCCAAATGAGTTTCAACAAAGTTTGTTTCCAATCTTTACTGAAAACTGTTGACCTTGAATTTTTTGTTTTTTTTTTATGTATACCAGATAAGCTACTAAAGGTAATGATCTCGTGATAATTTTCGTTCAATCTACACCCCGTGGAGAATATTCCAGAATTTTTTTTCAAAAGTGTGCGCAAGTATTACAGTATATATATATATATATATATATATATATATATATATATATATATATATAATATATATATATATATATATATTTTTACTCGTGTTTTCATAAGCTTTCATTTGACACCACACTCGATGACCCAGAAAAATTTTTTTTTTTCACTTGCGATTACACCTCCCAAAACTAACCCCTTAAATTAAGGGGTTCCGTACGGAACACTAATAACACAATAAATAATAAGCAACGTTTCTCTGTTATCCCCTTAACCACTGATATGTTTGATTACTTATAATTTATTCATCATATTAACCAAAACTAAGAAAAATTCTCATAAAACTATTGAACTACAATATATTAACGCCCCCACTCCTTTCCTCAAAAACAATATAACTAAAAAACCATAGGCTTTATTTGTTCTTCTATTACTATATGTGTACCAAATTTGAAATCGATGTCGTCTTTCATTAGATTTACCGTGTCCACCGACAGACATACAGACCAATACAAATGTAACATAAGGTTTTCCTAATCTAGGGATCGTAAAACATAAAGTGTTTCCTCCTGTAAGGAAAGTATTAATTATTGTGCCATTTATATGCTAATGGTCCAAGTTTCGATACAAGCGGTTTTTCATATCCATATCATAAACAATACGAATTTTGTCACAAAGCATATTGACATATAAGAATTTTCTCACAAAACAATCTATAAAATACTCCTATATACGAATGCTATGTACTTATAATTCTTGCTTGAATATATAGAGATGAAGATTTACAACTAACAATAACTGAACCGCGTATGTGCGCATGCGCAGGGGTGAGACGCTATGGTCAACTTTGTGTGAAGAAGTAGTCGTTCGGCCCTCTAGAGTATTGTTAGTGTACAATGAAGTTAGGTAAGGTATTAAAAGGACATTATGAGACAGTGTCGCCAACCCTTTGTGAAGTAGTATTTTTTTCGGCTGAAGAAGATCATCGTCGTCGAGGTGTGTGTGTCTGTGTGTGTGGGTGTGGTATTGGTTGTAGGTCAAACTGGCGTTAATGTTGGTTGACCAAAAGATTTTTATAATGGTGATGACGCGTGTTCTAGACTCGGTTAAAAAGTCTTTATTATGACAATGAGGTTTACTGTTAGAATTGTCTTGCTTATTTTTAGTGTCTAATGGGGGTAGACTAGATGTGAAAATGGCATTAATCAAGTCCGTAGTTTTTTTTGTGGTAAAAAGACATTAGAAGAGGGTTAATGGTTATTTTTTGAAAAAAAGGATTGTTAAAAAGGCATTGGAGGAGGGTTGATGTGGGCGTGTGTATATGTAAAAAAGGCGTTAATGAAGTTAGTAGGGTTGTTTTTATGATAAAAAGTTTATGAAAAAGCCTAATATGGGTTATTTTTCGTTAAAAAGTGGTTTTATATATATATATATATATATATATATATATATATATATATATATATATATATATATATATATATATATATATGTATATATATATATATATATATATATATATATATATATATATATATGTATATATATATATATATATATATATATATATATATATATATATATATATATATATATATATATATAGTAGTGGTTTTTCGGGTATCCGTGTTAGCTTGAAGTCCCTTGATGGACGGTTTCGCTGACGTTTCGATGGAATCTCATCCATCTTTTTCAAAGCTTTGATCACTGGTCGGTGTCTTGGCGTTGAATGTCTAGACTGGCCCTGAGTGCGCCGGTTTTATGTGCTCGGGGGTGTTTCTATTGGTCGGACGGATCTGGCCAATAGAGGCTCGGCTTTGGCTGCGCGTTGTCGGTCCTGTGGTTCTTTGTAATGTTTGTGTTGGTGAAGTAACATATGGTTGAATTATTGTTTCTCTTGATTGGACTTGGTACTGGGATAGAATATGTTTCCAAGAGTTCGGTAAACGTTGGCTATCATCCCGATTATTTAAGTTGTTGGGCCTCTTTTCTATTTCTATGGCTTCTTTGATTACCCTAGTGGATAGGTTATTACTTTTTTGTAGGGTTCTGGTTTTGTCAAAATCGATTTTGTGGCCGGCATGTTGTGCTAGAGAAGAGGTGGTGGATTTTTGTTTTACGGTGTTTTTGTGCTCGTCTCTTCTGGCACTAATTTTCCTGTTTGTTTGGCCTATGTATGAAAGACCGCAGTCCTGACCCGGAATTTCATATACCCCTTGGTCTTCTAAGGCTATAATGTCTTTTGGTGTAGGTAGAATATCTTTAATTTTTTGGTTGGTTGTGTAATTTGGTGTTTTCCTAGAAGTCTTCCTATTTTGTCTGTGATGCCTTTTACATATGGGAGAAATTCTTTTGTAGTATATGTCTTTCTTTCCTGTTTGTGTTGTTTATTTAGGGCCCGCCGGATCGTGTTTTGACTATATCCATTTGAAAGTAAAACGTTTCGAAGGAGCTTGGTTTCTTGTTGCAAATGTTTGCAAGATAATAACAACACTTTTACGCTTATTATTATGACACTCGACTTTGTAAAATACCTATTAACACGAATTTATTACCTCTGCGATAATAATAGACGTAATGAGCAACTTACAACACTCGTCGACTAACCAAAACATAGACAGCGGTGAAATTCTAGACGTCGGGGTGTCCCCGACGCGTTAAGGAAACCACTCATCGTCTGTTTCGAATAATGGGGATTTTTTCGATTAATGGGAATACAATTTGCTTTTTAACAGTTTGTTTCAGATAAGCCGGATTTCAGATAATCGCAATTCGGACAATCGGGATTGTACTGTGTATATATATATATATATATATATATATATATATATATATATATATATATATATATATATATATATGTATATATATATATATATATATATATATATATATATATATATATATATATATATATATATATATATATATATATATATATATATATATATATATTTATACATATATACATATATATATATATATATATATATATATATATATATATATATATGTTGGTATTATACAAATCGTTTAATATATTCACATTGGTGACTCTTGGAATAAACTGTAGTCACCCTCTCACTTATTTTTAATTAATTTGAACATAAGTGAAAAGTTACAAAACTACTGGATTACGTAATTTAAAGGTCATTGCGCTGCACTTGTTACCGCTAAGATAATTATGGCTGAGAGAGAAAGTGAATTTTTAATGCAGATTGAAGGGAAGACAGACCACTGTTACCGACAGAGACTTTTTTGGGGACAAAACGTGAAAAGTATTACGAAAAAAACTTTTTTTGTGAAATATTACAAATGGTTTTTATGACATATTGCCTAATTAAACAAAATTATTGTTGTGTGTCCTTAACCTATATCTGATGTGTTAAATGCATTTTTTTATAGGAAATTTGTTATACGCGATGGAAAATACCTTGTTTTACTTATTTTGAACTATACAGATAACGAGAAATCAACTAATTGCACTGGTAAAATAAATATACGTACGTATTTAATATATTATTTCTATATATAATTGTCCAGACAGTGGATGCGTTGATTTTAGATCAGAAGTTTGTGGCTTCTTTAAGTTAGATTTACATATTATTATTGAGCGACGCTATTTATTAATATTTTTCGACTATTGTTTTTGTTACAAAGATATTCCAGTTTCATTACATTTAGTAATTTTCATAACACCCTATATATATATATATATATATATATATATATATATATATATATATATATATATATATATATATTAGGTATTCCTCAATAGTATTTCCTTTTCATCCTATATAAAAAGCCAAATAATACATCGTGTATAAAAAAATAAATTTGAATCTCTTGCCCCTCCTGCCTGTAGCTAATACCTCTGGTTCAGATTGCAAGGATACCGGCCTTCCGACCATAGTACTATAGTGCCAGGCGCAAGAATAATATTGTCCACTAATTACTAGAATGTGTTCGGGATGCATGATATATTTGGCCATGACTGTACTTTTAAAACACAAAAAACGTTTTATTTTCATAGTTTTCTCCTCTTTATGCAGTTCTATCCTTTGTTTAAACATTGTGTCAATTAAGATCTAGTTATGTAGTAGTAGTCTTAAAAATATATTTATGCTAGCAATTTAATACACGTAGTTTTAATTTACTGTTCTTAAATTCTTATTATAAACAAATGCTATTGTTATTGTATGTTATTCTCAAACGTTCATAGTTAACTTCGTGAAAGTTAGAAAAACCGTTTTTTTCCACACTATAATTATGTCCATTTAGAATCAAGGACCGTATACAAGCAGAGTCTCTAATATTTTGTATTAGCATAACTAGATATGTAACTTCTAGGATAAGCAAGAGTTATTTTTGTAGTTTATAGTTCATGAAAATGCTTCATGAGACATACGTTATATCTTGACCTGACACATGAAATATAATTACAAAAAAAAACAGTAGGTCCTAATTTCTGTTTTAAACATGCGAATAATTTTAAAATACATATTGAAATCATTATTAACGTACTATTATCATATTGTGGTACATAGAATTGTGTGATAGATCCACTATCAAACGAATGATTCTTTGTTGAGTTGCAAATGCCCTATGAATGTCTACTAGTTATTCTCAAATTATTATCTTATAAAACAATGCTAAATAGACAAACGCAAAATCAACATTAAGTTGTATCCGTTCAAGAAAAGAAAAATGTTATTTAATATTTTGAATTTTAGGCCTAAGTTTAAGGCTTTCCTTCCAGCTTCCGTTGAAACTGAGCTGTATTTATTCCAATGTGTTATTTCGAACAACACTTTTTTTACCTTTTCTCTTTGCTAATCTAAACATCTTATCATTTTTTCCCTTTTAACCAATATTTCTTATTGCATGTTATATAAAAACCTCATGCTCAACATACCAATCAACTTGCCTTTAACAACATTCTTTATTTTCCTTTTATTCTTGGCAACTCATTTTCGACTTTTCTTTTTTCATCCAAGACCCCCCTGGGAATTTTTCGATCATACAAAACAAAGTTTCCATTATCTTTGAGCTGAAGATTCATTTTTCTTTTTCCTATTTAGAAGTCGTTAGAGTTTCGGAAAACTATATTTAGTTTCGTGAATAACTTTCTTGTGTAAAAGATTTTTCTTTGTAAATTTCTGAGAATAAATTTAGTTGACTTTTCAACTTTTGGTCAGTTTTAAATTAAGATTGCTTCGAATGATGCAGTAAAAACTAAAAACAAAACAATAGATTGCCTTAAGTTAAAGTGTTTCTATTCCGTTTTCTTTTTGTTCTTAACAAAACTTCTAGTTTGAAATACAGTATATCCGATAAAAAAGTTCGATTTTAAAAAGTCATAGTAAATAATCGGTCAAGTGCAAGTTGAACTTGCTCAATTAGTGTTCCGTACGTTGATTGCTTTTCAAATAAAAAATTTTGTTACAGAGGTATAAAATGATCAGTGACTTCACAAAACACACCCCAAATGAGTTTTTAACAAAGTTTGTTTCCAATCTTTACTGAAATCTGATGACCTTGAAATATTTTTTTTTTGTATACCAGATAAATTATTAAAGGTAATGCACACGTGATAATTTTCGTTCAATCTACACCCCTTGGAGATTATTCCAGAATTTTTTCAAAATTTTTTGATAAGTACTTTTCGAGATAAGGCGGATGGACAGCGATTTTTCGCGATAATACAAAGAAAAGTGCGCCCAAGTATTACATTATATATATATTTCACAAGCTTTCATTTGACACCACACTCGATTACCTAGTAAAAAAATTTTTTTTCACTTCCGATTTCACTCCCCAAAACTAACCCCTTAAGTCAAAATTTAACTTCCAAAACTACATGGCTCTGATGAGGCCATCAATTCCTATATTATTACCAAATTTCAACTTTCTATGACAAATAGTTTCGGAGAAGATCGGGTGTGACAGACGGATAGACGGATAGACGGATAGACGGATAGACGGACAGACGGACAGACGGACAGACGGACAGACACCGAAGTGATCTTATAAGTGTTCCGTACGGAACACTAAAAACAGAATAATTAATGTATTCATTGTACATCCTACTAGAGTGCTCAATGTTAACCGCTACATTCCTGACCCTACTCATGGCTCGGCACGTTACTTGCATAATCCCTGCCTATTTTCTTATTATTTCAAGAAGTGATGATTGTTACTGAATATTTTTGTTTTGAGATATCTTTATAAGAAAAATCCATCGGCTTGAACCTTATATTGTGTGAATTTTTTTTTGGAAATTAATCTATTGCAAAGATGTGTTTGAAGTGTGAAATGTTAGTGTATCATGGAGAAACTAGATTCTCTCACCAAAATCCTGTAAAGCGAATGTGAAGAAATTTCCAATCATCTCCGAATTACCAGTTATTGTGCGACATATGTCACCTTCAAAGGAGGACGAATCGATTGTTTCACACTGCGACACTTCATTTTGGGGGAATGAAAGGACTTTAAAGTTTTAGTGTTTTGGATTAGCTGGTCTCCAATAATGGAAATTCTCCTTATTGACGAAAATGCACCTAATTTGATAATAAAACATTGATAAATCTAGAAGGGTGTTCAAATACTTCATTAACCAAGTTGAGCCTCCATTTATGGGGGTGCGGACATAAGTTTTTACGAGAAATGCATTGTTGTGTAATTTCGCCACTTGATCTTTTCCATATCATAAATTCGGAATTTTCTCAAAGTGACACTGGAAAGTACTCTACGTGTACATCTGGATGTCCTAAGAATTGAATAGTTAGGTCTTCTTTTCACCTGTCTAAATAATTTTAAGAGCGCAACCATCGCCAAATTATTTTCGAAAAACTCTCACACACAACTTCACAGCGCAAAAAAATATATTTTTTAGCAGATTTGACAGCGAATAGCTCAGCCACGATATCTTCGATAAAGATTTGCGACTAGGATGTATATCTATACAAATCTACTTTGGCCACGGTGCGTGAGATCTTGGAAAATAATGATGAACAACATTAAATTATTGGTAGCTCGGTTATATTAAATATCGTATCTTAGTGACATGTCCAATAATTTGCTCTAAGATTTAAAGTGAAAAACGAAAGAAGATATAAGTTGGAAATTACATACAAAAATCTAATTTACGTCACTAGCGCTAGACCGGAAAGTTGTCGCTCTGTATATTTTAATATTTTGGGAATTTAAAAAGTAAGTATATATTTGTTATTCTCACTTAGATGGTTAGTTGTAGAGGGGATAGGCGATTGTGCCTATTTGTACATTACAGCCTCTTGGTTATTGTTTTTTCCCTCTCTTGGTCACATATGCGTCCTCCCTTTATTTTTATTTATTTATTTATAAATTCCAGTATAGTATGGAACACTGATCTAAATGGTACTTAATCTAATTACAAAAAATCTATATAGTCTATATACAATATACACAGCTCATTATTTAATTAATAACTTAAAATAAAAATTAATAATAAATACTCAATGACAATCTCGGCAAAATCTCAAATCATTGAAAGATAAAATAAATTTAAATATTAAGAACACACTAACAAAGGTCACATGAACCCATTTAAGGTATAAACGAAAAAAACCACATATACATATATATATATATATATATATATATATATATATATATATATATATATATATATATATATATATATATATATATATATATATATATATATATATATATATATATATATATATATATATATATATATATATATATATATATATATATATTATATATGTTCCGTACGGAACACTTATAAGATCATTTCAGTGTCTGCCCGTCTGTCACACCCGATTTTCTCTCTCTATTTGACATAGAAAACTGAAATTTGGCACTAATTTAGAAATACACGTCGCGCTGGTGCTTCACATCCGTATGAGATTCAACTTGTTACTCCGCGTACAACGCTTTTCAAGCAATCTTTTATATGGAGAACGTCATCCCTTTGGAATAATTTGCCCAGCGCTGTGTTTCCCACCGAGTACAATTTACAGCGATTCAAGAACAACGTGAATCGCTTGTTTCGCACTCGTGCCGCTCCTGGAGCGCTTTAGGGACTTCCCTGCAGCACGTGTGTTAGACCCATAAAAAAAAAAAAAATAGGAATCATCAATCAGAGCCATGTTGTTTTGAAAGTTAAATTTTGATTTAAGGAGTTAGTTTTGGGGGCCCGGGGTTGTGAAATCAGAAGTGAAAAAAATATTTTTTTAATAGATTATCGAGTGGGGTGTCAAATCAAAGCTTGTAAAAACCCGAGTTCAAAAATATATATAATGTAATACTTGCGCGCACTTTTCTTTGTATCATTTTTAAAAAAATCGCGAATAATCGCTGTTCCCCCTTTATCTCGAAAATTACTGAAGAAAAAATTATGAAAAAGTTCTGGAATATATATATATATATATATATATATATATATATATATATATATATATATATATATTTAATATATATATATATATATATATATATATATATATATATATATATATATATATATATATATATATATATATATATATATATATATATATATATATATATATATGTATATATATTTATTTATTTATATACATATATATATATATATATATATATATATATATATATATATATATATATATATCTCAAAACAAAAATATTCAGTACATATACATATACATTTATGTCAATAGTGATCCGAAATTTTCAAGATAATTTTGATTATTCCCAGCTTAATTAGAAGTGAATTTATAACATTGCCCTAGAAAAAAATCTGTAGTGAAAATTATTAGGTAGTCTGATGTTTTGAATTATTTGTGTCATCTGAAAATAGCTAAAAATTACTATTTCTTCTTGTTTTAATTGAAAACTCTCCATCGTGTAAACGCATATAATGTATACAAATATCTGTGATATAACAAATCAATTTATCATAACATATAGTTAATATAGAAAAAATGTTTCTGTCTTCAAGCGTCTATCTTTTCTTGATTTGATTAAGAAATATAATGTTGTTCTGGGCAACAAAGGTAATTAAACAAATTACTAACCTGAATTAACACATAAGAAAATTATATACTTATTGTATCGACAAGATAATATTCTAAAGAAATGTTAATGCGAGTAAGCTACGATAAAAATAATAGTTGATTTTAGTGTCTGTAATTAATTTCGTTTAAACGTGATAATATTTTTAATAATAGAAAATAGATAATGAAAACCGAGTAGTTGATTAAACTAACAAGCTTTTATAGCTTAATTGGCAGAGCAGCAAACCAAGATTCGGGGTTAAAGTCTTGGTTATAATTGAAAAATACTTGAAAATTTATGTGAATGTCACTAGTTTATATTTGCTAATTTGCAAATGCATATTCGTAGCGTTACATAGTGAACACGTTAAAAATTATACATGTTCAAAGTTTTTTTCCTCACTATTCAGTAAATGTCTGTTTTATAAAATCGCTTATATCGCTCCAAGGTAGCACAATTAGGTAGAGAATGAAATTAATATTAGGTAAAAAGTTAATTATAAAAATACGTTTCTATGAAAATTGTGTGAAAGAATTAAATTTGCCTAGTATTGAGGTACATTTCATAATAATTCTTTTTTACATATCAGTATTATACAAGTTTTTAAACGCAATTCTTTTTTTTTATCGATCACCTCCTCGCCTGAGTAGGGATTTTACCCTTTTTCATATCCTAAGGATATCGGCGAGGATGTCGTAATACCCGTCAACGTTGTCCAACTGCTGAGACATACATTTCTGTATTTCACAGCACCTTTTTTAGACAACGCCGAAGTGCTGCCACGGATATTAATGCATTTCTGCGAACAACTAGTACCTATGTACTTGGCCAGGCCAAATATACTTAAATAAGTTAATAAATAAGTATACCGACCTTCGGAATTGAACCCTCGACCTTCTGCGCCGTAAGCAAGGTATTACGCTACGGAGCCACGGGCCCCCACCGTTAGTTGTTTTATGCAGTTTTTACATTTTTTTTCCAAAAAATAGAAGGGAAATGGACCAAAACTAATTAATGAAGAAGGTCCCACATATACGGCAATAGCGTATATGTGGGATTACGTTATTTTCTAATAAGTAGTTTCGATGGGGCCGAACTTAATTAAGTTTCCAGTGTTTACTAAAGTAGATGGACTACCCGAAGCTACAATTTTTAAGATTGGGCCAGAGGATTTATGGATGCAAAAAACGAAACTCCATATATCAGAACACAAACTGGCGAGGAGCAAAATTTCTCAAGAGTATTTAGCTTCTTTAGAGAAGAATGAAAGTTATTCTTCACAAATGGTCACTGGTGACAAGACTTAAGTGTTTTACTGGGCATCAGTGAAGCAGGAGTCGATGCAATGGATTCATAATCATTCTCCACTTTAAAATAAAGCGAAAACTTCTTGATAGTGGATGGTGACCGTCTTCTGGGACTGCCAAGGAATTTTGCTTATTGATTATATGAAAAAAGAATCCACGATTAATGCAGAGGTTTACCTAAAGACAATCCATTAGAGAATTTCCAAACTTTACTGAAAATTGATGACCTTGAAATTTCTGTTTTTTTATATACCAGATAAATTATTACAGGTAATGCACTCGTGATAATTTTCGTTCAATCTACACCCCGTGGAGAATATTCCAGAATTTTTTCAAAATTTTTTGATAAGTACTTTCCGAGATAAGGCGGGTGGACAGCGATTTTTTTCGCGATTTTTTAAAAATATAATACAAAGAAAAGTGCGCGCAAGTATTACATTATATATATATTTTTTACTCGTATTTTCACAAGCTTTCATTTGACACCACACTCGATTACCTAGTAAAATTTTTTTTTTTCACTTCCGATTTCACCCCCCAAAACTAACCCCTTAAGTCAAAATTTAACTTTCAAAACTACATGGCTCTGATGAGGCCATCAATTCCTATATTTACTACCAAATTTCAACTTTCTATGACAAATAGTTTCGGAGAAAATCGGGTGTGACAGACGGACAGACGGACAGACGGACAGACGGACGGACAGACACCGAAGTGATCTTATAAGTGTTCCGTACGGAACACTAAAAAACAAGACTTGATTTTTAGGATTCGACTAGAGCTCTCAATTCTATAACCTCAATAAAAAGTACAAGTTTTAATTTTATTTTAGTTTAAACAAAAGTTGAACCAAATGGTTTTGAAGTTTGACCAAATTTTACTGTGACTGAGATTTTTTATATATACACTACAAAGAATTTCAGAACATAATAAAATTTTTTCAAAAGTAAAACTGATTTTTCATATGCCAAACATTTGATAATAATTTCCATATTTTACATGTTCGGAAACAAATCCCATAAATTAAATTTATTTGAGACAGTCGAGAACAATAAAAGAAAGAACACAAACACACTGCTAAATAACTAATTAGGCCTCGGAAATTCCCCATTGTTGAATTTATTTAATGAATAGATAATTTGTATAATTATTAAGTTTTGTTGTTATCCTTTAGTTACAACCTACCAGCAAATATGTACGTATAAAACCACTAAAAAATGTTTATTTTATTCTATACTCATACTTTTGTAAAGCCAATGTTTTAGCGAAACACGTGTCAAGTATAAAAATCAATAAAAGTGGAAATTTTATTAAAATTTTAGTATTTTATTCTCATTGTACACTACACTCACTGCAAGAAAGTGCATAAATCGCTACAAAGATGAGGCGTGTCCCGTAATCGCGATTCCTATTGATCTTAAATCTTACTTCTTGTCGATATTACCAAAATTTGACATAATTATGACGAGACATTAAAATTTTATTTCTTGGATTGGTTTTGGATGCTTTCCTGCACTTTGTTTTTGCTGTTAATATTGTCATTCAAAACTTTTCTGCTATTTTGATAAATTACTTGAGCACCCTCTGAAAATCCGCTTTGGATCTTATTATAAGCGCTGTGTCGCTAACACAGCATTCATTTTTATAGTTCTATTATATAACCTCTTACCAACTTGTTTATTATTTTTTCATTATACTATTTCATTCAATGGGACATTGAAACGCCTTTGGCATCCATACCAGGATTTTTGTACAGTTAAATTCTACTTAGTTTCTGTGACTTCCGGCGCTCCTATATCAATGGTAAGTTTTAAAATTTTCTGCTCTCTGCCAATATTTATATCAGCAGCTGATAATCGAGCATCAAACATACATGAAGAAACACGTGCGCCGTTACTAGCAATTATACGGATAAGTTTTTTGGTCTTTTCCAGAATTGTTTAATTCAGTTGGTCAATTTATTTGACCAAAGTTTTATTGCATTAGCACTTTTTCTGTTACATTATAAATAGGTGTTCAATTTTTAGGATAGATCCAAGAACCGTTTTATCTATAAACCTCCAATTTTCTCCAATACCTAATTTACTCTCAAACTAATCCGACTAAATGGGAAATATTTTTTAATTACGGTTTTAGAACTTTGTGCCAATAAAAAATTCACCTTTTAGATCGTATCGGCAACAGCGTTAAAAGCGGGCAAAAAAGTTACCCAAACTGGATTATTTTGGGTTGCAAAACAAAGCGTAAGGGTGAATAACGAATAAGCTAGAAAGTGATAAAAGCAAGTTGAGGTTGTTTAGTATTCCAAGAGTGACCTTTAGGACGTGAAGCCTTTGGTCGTCTGTTAATATTGTATTATTTTAAAAATGTAAATTTTTAGCGAAAAATTAACTTTTTCTTTGAAGTTTTAAATTAATTTCTAAACAGAAAATGTAATATTCTGTGTTGTCTTGAACATTAATTTTTTTTAATTTTTAATTTCTTAAGTATGGATTTAGACCTATGGACCTAAACAATTACCTTAAGCAAAAATACGTATATTTGTTGAAATGGTAAATTGGTATTAAAAGTTCTGACTTTTGACAGTAAATTAATAAAATAATTGAACTGTTTGAGTTAAGGTTCTAATGTAGCTTTGATTTAATTAAAGTATCAAAAGTTACAAAATTGAATATTTTCTTTACTGTTTTAAATAATTTAAATTTTAAGACAATTTTTTTTCTGTTTTATTGGTCTCGCGACCTCAGCGTATTAGCCACGAATTTTTATACATATTTATAAATCGGGGCACCCTGCCACTAGGATCGAATTCGAACCAGCGAACATGGGGTCACTTGGTCAGACAAAATTTTATAAATAAAGTGACATATGTATCTATAATTCTATAATTCATTCGACTAAGTGATTTGAAATGTAATTCAATTGCAGGAGACGTAACTTAAATATACTAATATACAAAACTTATACCAATATGAAAATATACACGAACAAACTAAGATATTCAGACTACATATATATATATATATATATATATATATATATATATATATATATATATATATATATATATATGTATATATACATAAACTTAAGACTAAATTATTGTAAGAAACATGTACATCGGCACCAACAGGAAGAGGATGAACTAATACACAGGACAATTAGAATACATTAGGTCGAGATAACCACTAGTCTAACAGTGTTATAAAATTTGTTGGAAACCTCGGGAATATCCCACAGGCAAAAATATATCGGTTTGGAAAGCTCGACAAGTAAACTGTTCACTTTTAATTTACCACTTACGACTGCATCCCCAAAAATTAGCTCAGGTTAGTTCAGGTATATATATATATATATATATATATATATATATATATATATATATATATATATATATATATACATATACTCGTAAATACATAGCGACAGAGAGAGAAGATATTCGATTTTAATAATCTTTTAGATGGATGCCTGAAATAATTTTATCAGTTAATCCACGACATACGATTAAAAACTTAAATTCAATCTAAAAAATGCCCCAAAAAACTACCCTGCTATGTCCTACAGGGTCACCTGTAGGACGTAATTGGGACAATTATTAACGCGACGACATTATCATGTTGTAGATGTTGTGTGCAATGCAATAACGTTCAGTTTCCAAGGGAATTAATGGGCACATTCTCGTGAATCGAAAGTCTACCTAATGATAAGACCTGGATTAGGTAAATAAAATATCTTGATAACAGTGCCTCTGTATCGCAATTGGCCAGATATGTAAGTTTTGTTTTATAGTTATTTCGTGTGGTTCTGTAAATTTGTTTCACTTACCTTCTAGCTGAACATGCCAAAGTATGAAAAGTTTCTCCGTATGTTTGAACCAAAGTAGTTTTAAAAATGAATGTGAATATACTTATAGTTTATCATTTTTCGATTGTATTAATACTAAAGTGAACTCAAATATTCTATTAAGTGTATTTCTCGCTATTACTAAGAATAACATCATGGCATAGTATTGGTATAAAAGAGTAGGTAACTATGCCCTTTTTTAGAATACTATTAATCTCTAAATAACCTGTCAAGTGCAAGTTGAACTTGCGCAATTAGGGTTCCGTACGTTGATTGCTTTTAAAGTAAAATTTTTTGTTACGGAGATATAAAATGATCAGTGACTTCACAAAACACATCCCAAATGAGTTTTTAACAAAATTTGTTTCCGATCTTTACTGAAAACTGATTTACTGAAAACTGATGACCTTGAAATTTTGTTTTTATATACCAGATAAATTCTTAAAGGTAAATGCTCTCGTGATAATTTTTGATCAATTTGCACCCTGTGGAGAATATTCCAGAATATTTTCAATTTTTTGATCAGTACTTTTCGAAATAAGGGGGAGAAAGCGACTTTTCTCGATTTTTTAAAAATAATACAAAGAAAAGTGTGCGCAAGTATTACATTATATATATTTTTTAAGTCGTGTTTTAACTTTCAAAACTACGCAGCTCTGATGAGGCCATCAATTCCTATATTAGTACTAAATTTCAACTTTCTATGTCAAATAGTTTAGGAGAAAATCGGGTGTAACAGTCGAACGGACGGACAAACACCGAAGTGATCTTATAAATGTTCCGTACAGAACACTAAAAAGATTTTAGTTAAAGTCACTTTAAGCATTTCTATTAAAACAATAGATTTTACATTTATATATCTAACATATAATAGAGCAACAGAGTTTTTTTATTGGGGTAGCATACATGCTGCTGGGAAGTTCCGCTACAAGAGCGACATGTGTGCGAAACACGCGATTCACGTTGGTATTAGCGCGACGTGCTGCAGGCTACATCCATCGAACACTTTCCGTGAAAATGCTTGTAGAATGGACTCAAGTCGCCAACCGTTCTTCGATGTTCTAAGGTATCAAGGTTTTTGGGTCTCCAATCCGGCGAATAGTTCTCTTTTGAACAATTCAATAAATGCAGTGTATGTTTGGGAGCAGTATTCCATTGTTGGTCGAATTTGAGCTTTATACAGAATTAACAGTTGTTGAGGAGTACAAGGCTTTCTGCTTCGTAAGAATATTCCCAGCTTTTGAAAAGCTTTCCTTGCCATGTTCATGCCAAGACCTATTTGTTCTCAAAATAACGTCCAGCAAATTGAGTGACGATGCTAGAGGAATAGAGTGTCTGGGCATAACTGTCGGGTTCAAGAAAGATAACTTTTTTGGAGATTTCATAGCATTAAATTCTATTTGGTTACTGTCATACCAAGATATAATTTCTTCCAGTTCTTTGTTAAGTTGAACTTCCTGCTGTCTGCAGATATTTGCATGAGTAGCCGATGTTCGAGCGTTTAAAGTGAATAAAGAAATAAGCGTACTGTCATCTGTAAAGCTGTAGATTGGCTTTCCGGTCCTTTCCAGCAGATGGTTAATATAGATGAGAAAGAGAGTAGGAGATTGTATAGAGCTGTGGGGCACGCCGGAGTTGATAGTGAAGATATCAGAAAGAAATTCGTCGACCTCTCTAAGAAAACCCGAGAGCCATAAACAAAACCTTTGAGATACTTGTATACCATAAACGCGTAATTTAGCTAACAGTTCATCATGGTAAACACGGTCGAATGCCTTGGATATATCGAGATACTCCAAAATGTTCAATTACGTTATTCCAAATATTTGTTACCTAAGATCTCCTGTTGATCTTTACTTACGAAAGCCCTATTGATGGCAGGTAATAATGTTAAACCCTTCTATATGTTTTTAAAATATTTAAGAGTAATTAAAATCACAAATTCATCCGGATAGTCGGTTGAGTACATATTGCCTTTTTAATTTAAGTTGAATTAAAGATTTCAATTATTCAACAGTGTTTAGCAAAGAAAATCTATAAAATCTACACTATGAATTCTACATTATTTTATGGAGAGATGAGTATGCGTTCAATATACCTGAGGCATTACATATCGAATACCAGGAATATCAGTTGTACCTCACGGGCAAACATCGTTTTATTCACCCTGGACCGCATTCTCTATCGATTTTCTATTTAATATAAATTAATGGGGTTGCAAATAATTCATAATATGCAGTACCAATACGTTTCAGTGGTTTTGCAATACGAGCACATAAGTTTAAATTGTATAATAAAGGATAATATGTTTGAAAAGCTCATGCTCCTTTAAAGGAGAAATGCATACGGAACTATCCATCCATACGTATAATAAATTTGTAATATAAGCTGGGCGTGTCTTGATAACTTTTTCGAAAAAGTTATTGACCTAATCTAATTTATATAAAAACTCAAAACTCATTTTTATACTAGTGATCTGCTTGTTTCTTGGTCTGGTCCAGCATTAGATAAGCACGAGTCAACGGATTTTCATGAAAAAATAACTGTGCGTTAAAATATCATCTAGGTTGATCTATTAAAGCTATTAAAAATAACAATAGGTGTTCTATATGTACAGGATTAATTATTATAATTGGACCGCCTCTCTGACTCATTTACTTGAGGAATTAGAAAAAAACATTAAATACGGAAAT
>CM032454.1:83019923-83104923 GCA_019049505.1 Pachyrhynchus sulphureomaculatus | reverse complement strand
CTAGCATTCTACGCAAATCCAAGCCACCCAAGAAAAACATATCCGGTGAAGAACTCCGAGCCCTGCGCGATCTACGCAAAGACCAATCAATTATTGTCTTACCAGCCGACAAGGGCAATGCCACCGTGGTTATCAACTCTGACGATTACCACCAAAAGATGCTCAACCTTTTAAATGATCCTTCGTATAAAGCCATCACAAGTGATCCGACAACATACCTAGAGAAAACCACTAAATCCGCAATCAAGTCCTCCTCTCTTAGTGAAGAAACAAAAAAGAAACTTATTCCTAGAGAGAAATCATCAAGATGCCCAAAAATGTATGGATTACCGAAAGTCCACAAACAAGGAGCACCCTTAAGACCAATAGTCAGCTCGTTTGGCTCCCCAACACAAGCTTTAGCCAAGCACCTAGCCATGACTCTGCAACCTCATGTGGAAAAAGCCGCATCATACGTGAAAAATTCACAACATTTTATTCAAATCATAAAAAAACATGCAGCTAGAGAAAAATGATTTACTTGTCAGTTTTGATGTCGTATCCCTTTTCACGCAAGTACCAGTTACCGAAGCACTGTCTATCATAGAGAGAAAATACAACTTGCCCGAATACGTCATCAGTCTATCAAAACACTGCCTCGCTAATACATACTTCGTCTATTCAGGCCAAAAATACAAACAAATAGAAGGTGCACCCATGGGCTCTCCATTGTCACCAGCACTAGCTAATCTATACATGGAGCATTTCGAAACACTAGCTCTAGAAACTGCGCCACATAAACCGAAAAACATGGCTACGATACGTAGATGACACTTTTGTGGTATGGCAACACGGTGAAGACAACTTAAACAAGTTCCTGGAACACCTTAACAACATACATCCAAACATTAAATTTACAATGGAAAGGGAAGCAGCAGAACAACTACCATTCCTAGATGTCTTGCTTCAAAGAAAATTAGATGGTTCCTTGTCTCACTCAGTATATAGAAAACCGACACATACAAACAGATACTTAAATGCCGGCTCACATCATCACCCAGCCCAACTCTTCTCCGTTGCCAAATCCTTAGCTCACCGATCAGAAACCCTAACAGACAAGGAACATTTACAACAAGAAACCAAGCTCCTTCGAAACGTTTTACTTTCAAATGGATATAGTCAAAACACAATCCGGCGGGCCCTAAATAAACAACACAAACAGGAAAGAAAGACATATACCACAAAAGCATTTCTCCCATATGTAAAAGGCATCACAGACAAAATAGGAAGACTTCTAGGAAAACACCAAATTGAGACCATTTACACAACCAACCAAAAAATTAAAGATATTCTACCTACACCAAAAGATATTATAGCCTTAGAAGACCAAGGCGTATATGAAATTCCGTGTCAGGACTGCGGTCTTTCATACATAGGCCAAACAAACAGGAAAATTAGTGCCAGAAGAGACGAGCACAAAAACGCCGTAAAACAAAAATCCACCACCTCTTCTCTAGCACAACATGCACACAATACCGGCCACAAAATCGATTTTGACAAAACCAGAACCCTACAAAAAAGTAATAACCTATCCACTAGGGTAATCAAAGAAGCCATAGAAATAGAAAAGAGGCCCAACAACTTAAATAATCGGGATGATAGCCAACGTTTACCGAACTCTTGGAAACATATTCTATCCCAGTACCAAGTCCAACCAAGAGAAACAATAATTCAACCATATGTTACTTCACCAACACAAACATTACAAAGAACCACAGGACCGACAACGCGCAGCCAAAGCCGAGCCTCTATTGGCCAGGTCCGTCCGACCAATAGAAACACCCCCGAGTACATAAAACCGGCGCACTCAGGGCCAGTCTCGACATTCAACGCCAAGACACCGACCAGTGATCAACGCTTTGAAAAAGATGGATGAGATTCCATCGAAACGTCAGCGAAACCGTCCATCAAGGGACTTCAAGCTAACACGGGATACCCGAAAAACCATTACTACATTTCACACCCGTGAGAACATTCGTCAAAACATATATATATATATATATATATATATATATATATATATATATATATATATATATATATATATATATATTATATATATATATATATATATATATATATATATATATATATATATATATATATATATATATAATAATTAAAAATGGTTTTAACATAAGGAAATAAAAAAAAGCAAAGAATTCCTAACTTAAATATATTTTCAAAACTGTAAAATCACATCTTAACGAAAACAACGTCGAAAGTAATGAAAATAGTGATACAAAAAAGTGCAGACCATCAGAAACTGAGAACGAATCATATGAAAAATGTAATTATTACTATCACAAATAATCTGGAACTCAATATATGAAATACTGAACATATTCCCCATTCTACTCAATGCATTTTTTATAAACTAGTTTTTATCTTTCTATGATTGCCAAAATGCCTCTCGAGCCTTGATCACTTAAAATGGCAACCTCCTGTGAAATTATCTCCCTTAAATGATTTACTGTCTATCTTCCTTCATATTTTAATTTACCTTTTAAATAGCCTTAAAAAATATATCCAATACATTTAAACCTAGGCTATTTACAAATAAAGGGAGGAAAACTCTCATTTACTAAATCGATTAATGGGAGAATGTTGTTTGTCGGAACGTCGCGCCATGCTGTAAGATATTCCGCTATTATTATGTGGTACCTAATTTTAAACAATTTCCGTTATTATCATTATGTATGTTGCCCAAGTTCAATTTCTATTGAAAAATATTAGTTATTCAAAATATAGAGCACCAAACCCAAGCAGATTGGCTGCCAAAGTATTTTATTTCTCTTATCACTTAAGGACTTTCCTTAACTCAGAATTTCTTCTTTTAAAAACCTTCTTCTTTTAAAAAACCTTTGGCTGTCAAAATAATTTCGTTAAAAAGTTTTAAATCTTACTCCACACGTTACATTATCTCTAAAAGGAATTTTTTGTTTACTCGGGTTAAATGTTGCACTCGTAAAACTTTATATGGGTGATAATTATGTTTATGTAAAGAATTTTATTCGTGTAGTATATTCAGTAGCATCTATTATAAACCTTCTGGATTTTTAAAATATAAGCTAAAATAATTACTGTTGGTTTTCCTTTAGTATTCATATTGATATGGCAATTTGAAAATGCAAAACAATTTCCAATTTTTCATTTTCATAGTTTTTTCTCCTTCACGCAAGCTCTTTTCAGTGTTCCGTACGAAACACTTATAAGATTACTTCAGTGTCTGTCTGTCTGTCCATCAGTCTGTCCGTCTGTCACACCCCCGATTTTCTCCGATACTATTTGACTTAGAAAGTTGGAATTTGGCACAAATATAGGAATTGATGGACCAATCAAAGGCTCTTAGTTTTGAAAGTTAAATTTTAACTTAAGAAGTTAGTTTTGGGGGGTGAAATCGAAAGTGAAAAAAAAAATTCACCAGGTTATCGAGTGGGGTGTCAAATGAAAGCTTGTGAAAACACGAGTTGAAAAAGATATATAAGATAATACTTGCGCACACTTTTCTTTGTATAATTTTAAAGAAACGGCAAAAATCATTATCCCCCCCCCGTCACTCTAAAAGTACTGATCAAAAAATTCTAGAATAGTCTTCATAAAGTGTAGATTCAGCGAAAATTATCACGAGTGCATTACGTTTGACAATTCATCCGGTATAAAAAAAAAATTATATTGCATGATAATATTGTGGACGTTTTTTAATATACACTCTTGGACAAAATTAACGCAAAAATATATTAAATCATTCAAATCTCTATAATGAATTAATTTTAATAATTTTTTATAAACATTGGTTTCACTAAAAGTTAAAAAAAAACTTATTCGGATACTTTAAAAGTGAATTAGGTACCAAATTTCTCTATAAGATTGGAATTAAAATTATTCTTAAAACATAATAACAAAATCGTTGAAATTATGTAATAATGAAAAAAATAAACTAGAACACTAGTAGCAAAATTAATGGTGTAACTGGGACACTAGTAGCGGGTGTTGCCTCCTCTACTTCGGATGACAGCGTTTATGCACCTAGGCATGCTTCTAATTAAATTTTCGATAAAATCTTGAAGAATTTGCTCCCATTCTGTGATAACTGCATTTTCAAGTTCCCTCATGTTTCTAGGTGCAGGTATATGACGTTTCACATTTTTCTTATGGTGATCCCATACATGCTCTCTCGGATTCAGATCCGGGCTTTTTGGTGGCCATTGCATAATCGGTATATCAACTTGATTAAGATAATCGTGCCACGTGAGGTCGAGCGTTGTCTTGCATAAACTGGAAATTGAGCCCCACAAAATGACCGAAAGGCATCACATGTTCTATTACAATATAGTAGTAGTTAGCATTCATGGATCGCGTACGGACAGGAACTAACTCTGTGCGAGCATCAAAGCAGATGCCACCCCAGAACATAACAGAGCCACCGCCGAATGGAATCCTTGCAGAGATATTGCAAGGAGCAAACCTCTCTCCTGGTCTTCGCCATACTCGCCCACGACCATCTGGATGTTTTAGACTAACCCTAGTTTCATCTGTGAAGAAAACTTGTTTCCAATCATCCACAGACAATTTTCGTGATTTCGAGCAAAACGTAACCTGGCAACTCTGTTCTCTCTAGTAAGCAAGGGCGCAGTGGCTGGTCTCCTACTGTTTAATCCAGCTTCATTTAACCGTCTTCTAATTGTTTTAGAAGAAATTGTGACATTGTGAACAGCTGCGAGTTCGTTTCTTATTATAGAACTAGTGACAGTCCTGTTTCTTAAAGCATATTGTCTTATAAAACGTTCATCTAGGTCGCTAGTGCATCGATTTCGTCCTTGCCCTAGCCTTCTAGAATAAGTTCCTACTTCATTCAAGCGTCTTACCATACGACTTATTGTGGAACGATGTTTGCCTAACAAATTGGCAACATAACTCTGACAATATCCCTCGTCCAATAAAACTGAGGCTTGCACTACCTCGTGTTCAGTTAAATTCCTTGTTCGATTCATTTATCTAATTCTTCGGGGTCAAAAATAAAACAGTCTACCACAAAAACGTATTACTTTGAAAAAGGGAACAATTTATAAGCTTACTTTTAAAGAAAATCTGTCGCATTATTACAGAAAATTGTTTATCTTCTAAAAAATTCTTTAAAACTGTAAATCTAAACGAATCGTTTTGATTTCTGTCATGAACAACGAAACAAAATATGCATAGCCTACTATTCAAATACTCGATAAACTTTAAAACTGACATAAGAAGAAGATAAATTAATTTTCAGATTGTTGCGTTAATTTTGTCCAGGAGTTTAGTTTTCAGTACATTACTACATACGTCGCTGTATCGAGAAAAGATTATTTTATTTTATTTGTTTATAATTAGACACATATTTAGGCAGTTTGCACTTTTACTAAGAGATTCTAGTTTGACCTAGTTTGATTTATTCGCTATTAGGTAGCTAAGATGCTGTAATTATACTTTACTGATTTAAAAAAAAACGTGAAATTACATTTTGGATATTAATATATTTACATGTCAGGGACCTAATTAGCTAACCCAGGTAAGAATTTTATTTTATTTTAAAGGCAATCATGATACGGAACACTAATGGCGCAAGTTCAACTTGCACTTGGTCGTTTTTACTTTTAGAATACTATGCATATGTTTCTGCTATTAAAGATTAAATAGTATCTAAACACAATTTAAAAAAAATCACAACTTTCTAGAGATATATCTGAGGCGTGGGCGGCTAGAATACATCAAATTGGAGAGTCTAGCGCTGAACGCTCACAGCGGCTTGACTGGCAAAATATAGGGACAATAGCACATATTCCTCATATTCCTGTAATCCTAACGGGTCCATAGATTTATTTCAAGCTGTTGCAGTTTCTGGTGAAAGGATCGTTTGCTCTCACAATAAACAAGTCCCAGGGACAAACTTTCATTCTCGTGGAAATCGATCTGACGGCTTCTTCCATTATTGACAGTCAGTTCTGGCTTAAGTACCACAAAATTCTATTTTCTCGTTTGTCGATCCTAGCACGGCTGATGAGCCATGATACGGCGAAATGCGTCTCTGACGAATAAGAGAACAGTGGATAGACTGCTGAAATATTAGCCTTCGTCTCTATTTTCGTTTGTTTTATATTGAACCACATATACCTGAAGGGAGATCCCTAAAAAAATCGCGCTACAGTGTTGGCAGTCTGCTAACCACTCTGTCGGCATGTATGGCTGCAGCGAGTCAGCCTCCGATGGAGTACCAAGAATGAGGTATACGTTATTTATTATATTTCTACTGGTACGAAATATATATATATATATATATATATATATATATATATATATATTATATATATATATATATATATATATATATATACAGTCGATACTCTATATGAAAGACCAAAATGTTGACCGAAATTTCACTATAGAAAGTTTTTCACTATATAAAGAAAAAATCCGTATATATTGCTATGTATGTATTTTATATAGGTCTTGAAAAAATTGCACTATAAAGAGTTTTTCACTATATAGAGTTTCACTATAAACAGTGTCGACTGAACTAACCTAATTTTAATTTTAACATATGTACAGTGACAGGCAGAGAGTTTACGACATATGGGATTTTTCTTCATTATTCAATTTAGAAAAAAATTTAATTTATAAGTGGATTCTATGTCACTTAGAAACCGAAAAAATGATTTAGCAGTGCCGATTGTTATTCGCTGTTTGACGGGAAATTTGAATTTTTTAAAGTTTAAAGTCCAAAAGTCACTTTATTAAAATGTCGAAAACATTCAGTAGAAAAAAGTGTTTAGAATTACATTTTATGGTTGTATACAAAACTTTAAATCGATAGGACACAAAACGTATTTTTTCCGTTTTTGACCAATAAGAACCTAATCGCAAGGAGATTTTTATTTTTTGAATTTGAGAGACATTGGTTAAATTGAGAGGCGAATTTTAACTTTTACTTGTTGATTCCAAGACATGTTTTACTTCTCTCACAACCAATAATTAAAAAAATGATAAGTAACACTACCTACGCACTGCCTTCTTTCGTTTATTCGTTAGGTAGTCTCATAAAAAAGATCTCACGGACCAAGAATTAAGAGAATAATGTGCAATCCACTGATCTTCAAATCGTTCATTCAGCCATTCCCGCGCTTGTAGCGTTCTGTGAATGGACGCACTATCTTGTTTCTGCACTGCTGAAGTGGACTTCGTGTGTAAAAAACTACATATTTCCGTGTTTAAGAATTGTAGGTAACTTCACGAAGTTAAACATTACCGGGAAAAGAAAGGGCCAAAAAATTGAGTTTTCCATATCGCAGATCACAGATTTACTCTAAAGTAGTACCGATTTTTAGTTTCTAATACAAAATTTAAATTTTCGTCTGCCCACCATCTGCAATTCTGTGAGCTAACCCCTTAGTCAGAAGAAAACGTAACTTCATCAGTAAAAAGGATGTTTCTGAAATGTAAGTCTTGTTCCTTCTTTCCTTGTAGCCAAGGACAAAAATTTAGTCGAGCATCATAATTCCTATCATATAACACATGAATACATTTTGGGTTGGAAACACGAAATTTATTTTGTACTAAAACTCGCCCGATCGACCGGTCTGATATTCCAACTTGCTTACGTCTTTCAGATAGCGTGATTTGAGAACTTTTAACAGTCAATAACATTATATTCAAATTTGCTTCTTCGTTAGTAACAGGCCGATGATGGCTTTCTATCGACTATCTACAGAACGATATCCTTTAAAGATATTTAAGCCCCTAGCCACCGTCGAAAGAAGAACATTTTTACCCGAATATCTTTTGTTAAATATTCCACCACTATTTCGCGAACTTTTATAACTATCGCTATATAATAAAATGATTTTAATAATTTCCTGAAGAGATAATTTTCCAGCAGCCAATGTATCTACATACAATTCGACAGAAAATTAAATGATATCCTTACTGAAGAGACAATACAAACATAATTCTACTGTTTCACCCAACTTTATGTTTAAGTAGATTGCATTATGTTATTTACGGCAGATATGTTGTAAGTTATTAGGAAAATGTGTGTGTATGTTTTGTATTATTATATACATAGAATGTCAATATACGTGAATACTTTGTACTGTAATTAAAATCTCAAAAACATTCAAAATACTAAAATAAATTTATCGTTCGTTAATAAACATTAACGTGCTTGTTTTTCTTTATGTTTTGCAGTTATGATGCTAGATTTTCCTTTAAAAAACAGAATCCTCAAACTGCAAGTAAGAAGAAAAAAATATTCGATAATTGTCAGTGCGACACTTGAGGTTTAACAATTTTTTATTTATTGATTGTTAAACAAGTACAACATAACTTGAAATCAAAAAATAAATGTTTGAGTTCTTGTACTAATTTAACAAATATATTTCAAATTCAAAAAATAAAAATTTTGTTGTGATAATATTTTATTGATCAAAAACTAACAATATACGATTTTTGTCCAATCTACTCAAAATGATGTTCCAAAGACTTTTTTTATAATAAATGTCGACATTTTAATAAACAGCGTGCCTTTTGGAGTTTGAAATTTACAAAATTCAAATGTCGTACCAAACGACAAATGACACTCACTTTTCTTCTACATTTAATAATAAAGAAAAATCTCACACAGACTTTCTGCTTGTCACTGTGTATAGATACAAAGCGTGTCACGAAAGAAATGGTCAATAATTTAGTATCGAGTAGAATGGATCAAGAAAGGTCAGAATTTCATAAAAAATTTTGTCCTATATTCCCTTATTACGATGCTACAGCCCCCAAAAGAGGTACAGGAAAATTATTTTTATTCATTGCTCAGCAAACCGTTGTAGTTTGAAACTTGAAATTGAAATAATGTTCTAAACTAATACATAGGCTGAAAAGTTTTTGGTCTGACACATACATGTCGCCCATTTCAAAAAATCCATATGATTTTTGGGAAGTACCAACCTTCAAATGATACGTGTCAAAATTTCATGACATTTCGACGATTAGTTTACAAGTTAGAGTGGTTTTAGTGACACTACTTTTGATATTTTCAAAACAATGGGAAAAATCGAATTTCGTGTGTTGGTTAAACACTGTGAACCGTTCAAGCATGCTTAATGGGTGCTACAGGGACTCTGTCCCTGGAAAATCACTCATCATTTAATAGTATGCTGAATTTAAGCGCGGTCGTACAAATACAAATGATGCTGAACGCTCTGGATCCCCCAGTGAGGTAATTACACCGGAAAACATCAAAAAAATCCACAAAATTGTTTTGGATGACGGTAAAATGAAATTGCGGGAGATAGCTAACACCCTAAAGCTATCAAAAGAACGTGTTGGTCATATTTTGCATGAACATTTGAGCACGAGGAATCTTTGTTCGAAATCACTACCGCGTTTGCTCTCAGTGGACCAAAAACAACAATGTGTTGATGATTCTGAGCGCTGTTTGGACCGATTTAAACGCAATAAAAAGCATGAAAAACATGCGACATGTAAGAATGGATGAAGCATAGATCCACCACTACACACTGGAATCAAACCGGCAGGCAGCTCAATGGACAGCAGCCGGTAAAAGCCGCCCGAAGCAACCAAAGACAGTCGGCTAGGAAGGTTTTTGCCTCTGTATCTTGACATGCACATGGAATAATTTTCATCGAATGTGCTGAGAAGAGAAAAAACCATCAAGAGCGAATATTATATAAAGTTCTTGGTGCGTTTGAAAGCAGAAAAAAACACAAAGAAACTGCCCCAAATGAACAAGAAAAAAATTACTGTTTCATCAAGGCAATGCACCGTGTCACAAGTCAATGATTATGATGGTAAAATTGCATTAATTGAAGTTCGAATTGCTTCCTCATCTATTTGATTTGTCCGCCAGCGACTATTATCTATTCGCAGACCTCAAAAAAATGCTTGCAGGAAAGAGAGTTCGTTCCAGTGAAGAAGTTCACTGAAACTGAGGCCTATTTTGAAGACAAAGACAAATCCCTCTACAAGAAAGATAGAGAAATGTTAGAAAATCGTTGGACTAATAGTATCGCTGTTGAAGGAGACTATATTGATGAATGAAGTAGAATTTTGCAAAAAAAATGTATTTTAAGTAGCTAGATAAAAAATTTTCGGCCTACGTGTTACATGCAGTTAAGCGAACCGTGATACTAAAATTATCTACATTTTAAGGACTTCAAAAAATGGGCTTAACATTTGTGTACATTGATGTTTATTTTTTTCTATATCAAATTATAAAAAGTCAACATTTTTTTACGAGGAAAGGTAAACTTTGTTGAACATGATTACATGAGTCTTTTTCGACATAAAACGATTTACCTTGCAAGGTAAAAAAACGCATATCGGTCATTCAGACATTCTCGCACTTGCAGCGTTCTGTAAATGGACGCACTATCTTGTTCCTGCGCTGCTAAAGTGGACTTTGTGTAAAAAATTACATATTTCTGTGTTTAAGAATCGTATGTAACTATCCGAAGTTAAACATTGCCAGGAATGGAAAGGGCCAAGAAATTGGGTTTTTCATATCCCAGATCACTTTAAAGTAGTACTAATTTTTTAGTTTCTAATATAAAATGTAAATTTTCGTCTGCCCTCCATCTGCAATTCTGTGAGCTAACCCCTCAGTCAGAAGAAAACGTACTCTCGTCAATAAAAAGGATGTTTCTGAAATGTAGGTCTTGTTTCTTCTTTCTTTGTAGCCAAGAAGAATTTAGTCAAGCATCATAATTCCTATCATATAACACATGAATACGTTTTGGTTTGGAAACATGAAATTTATTTTGTACTAAAACTCGCCCAATCTGATATTCCAACTTGCTTACGTCTTTCAGAGAGCGTGATTTGAGAACTTTTAACAGTCGATAACATTATATACAAATTTGCTTCTTCGTTAGTAACAGGCCGATGATGGCTTTGTATCAACTATCTACAGAACCATATGTATTTTTTAAAGATATTTAAGCCCCTAGCCACCGTCGAAAGAAGAACATTTTTACCCGGATACCTTTTGTTAAATATTCCACCAGTATTTCGCGAACTTTTATAATTATGGCCATATAATAAAATGATTTGAATAATTTCTTGAAGAGATAATTTTTCAGCAGCCAATGTACCTACATACAATTCGACAGATGATATCCTTACTGAAGAGACAATACAAACATAACGCTGAACATGATTGTAGGAGCCTTTTTCGACATAACACGATTTAAAAATTACCTTGCAATATTTTATTAATCTCGTTTAATAAAAGTTTATATCATTATTGTTAGTTTTGTTTCTTTTTGCCAAAGAATAAAACTTTGTAAAAGAAATTATTAAATTTAATTTCATAACTTATTTTAATCAAGAACAAGTAAAGTAAATGTAAAAGGATATTTTTAAATAAGTTTAAAAATTCGAAAGCCTTTTCGATTTTGTTATGCCTAATTTTAGTCTTGTTGAGTATGCAAACATGCTTTTAATGTATGGGCTAACTTCTGGTGATGCAATCGAAGAGACACGACTATACGCGCATCGATTTCCTGATAGCGAATTACTCGATGGTAGAAATTTTGAACGTGTTAGTCGCAACCTGCAAGAAACAAAAAGGTTTGATTTGTCTTACACAGAATGGGAACTTAAAACACTGCTAAATATTTCGTAGGTAGAATTATACCTAATCCAGATGGAGTCGGTCGTCCAAGAAATATTTTCACTATCGAATTAAAAGAAAATATTTTAGATTTGTTGGCAAACGACCAAACAAAGAGTATAAGAGCATTGGCGGCATCGCCTAGTACCTAAAAATCTTTGCCATAATGTACTTCAAGAGCAATTATTCCATCCATATGACTTCGAAGAAACTCATTGTGGAATAATCCTGGCATGCCCTTTAAAGTTTCAAGGACTTGTATTCTTAAATTAAGAAAGTATGCATACATACACATATTGAGCATATCCTTTCTTTTATTTTTTTAGCATTATTAAGTTTCATTCTGTCTTGTTTGTATTTTTTCAAGTAAATATATTTCTACTTTCATTTTTACCTAGGTTTGTTTCTCACTATAAGGATTTTCCTGCTACAAAATTTTAAATAATATCCAAATAAAATATCAAAAAAAAATATATAAAATTTTCTTAAGTAAGAAAAGATAACTAGCAGTATAAGGGGCATCTAGTTTTTATAATTTGAAATAGAGAAATATACACTTTAATGTATAAAACAATAGTTCTGCACCAAGATCCCCACTTTTTTTAAAGTTCTTGTTAAAATGTCGATAATTTTATTATTACGGCTCGATTTAGAATAGTACCTAAATTTTAAGTTTCGATCTACAGGGGTTTTGCAAATAATGAATAATTACCAATTCCCCAGTGCCCCCTGCGAGAGGCTGTAACTTGGTAATAAGGACAAGATGGTATATGAATTTCTAACCTAATTTTGACCCTATCTACTCTATCTTAAATTATTAACCATACCTTTTGGGACAACATATCCATACATAATTACCAATTCCCCAGTGCCCCCTGCGAGAGGCTGTAACTTGGTAATAAGGACAAGATGGTATATGAATTTCTCACCTAATTTTGACCCTATCTACTCTATCTTAAATTATTAACCATACCTTTTGGGACAACATATCCATACATTAGTGTTGTGTTAGCTTTTCTATGCTATGTGTTTCATTAAAGGCGTAGGTATAGTGGTAAAGGAGATATTGTGTTTTGAAAAACAGTCGGAAAATGAATTTTAAACAAGAAAAGTCGATAGACTTTTGTATTCAAGTTAGTTACTGAAAAGAATCGAATACTTCACAAGAGCATACGATGATCAAGGTTTATCCCATGCCCAAGAGTACGAGTGATCCAAGCGATTGAGCGTCGTGAGACGTTTTAAAACAACAAAAGCTCGAGGCGCCCAAAATGTAGATTTAGAATTTTTAACATTCAAGAAGTGCGATATTTCATGAAGGAAAACCCGAATTCGTCTTTGAGATTCATTGAACATGAGTTAAAAATACCAAAATCAACTATGCATAAAATTTTGACTGAAAGTTTGGGGCTCCGTTCAAAGAATTCGCAATTTGTTTGCGACGGATTGATCGGCCATCTCATTGCTCGGTCTTTGTGAGACAGTTTTTAGACAAAAATCAAGTCGATGGATCATTCGCCGTAGTCACCTGATTTAACATGTTAAATAAGATATTAAATAAAAATTACTATTATTATGTAACATGTTATAATTATAAATAATATAAATTATTTGAATAATTATAACAGACTTGTGTTTTATTTTCTATTAAAAGTTTTTTTTTGTAAAGGTGATGTAGAACTAAATAATTAATTCTTTAAATTTAGTAAAAAGCATAACAAAGTTTATAGTCTTTGCCTGTGTAAGGTAAAAGTATAGGTGTGCATAGAAAATCATAATTTTCTATATATTTTTATAGTCCAGCCATCAGAGACAAGTTATGACGAAAAGCTCTTATTAAACCTTAATACGATAAAAAAGGTTTGCTTCTCTAGAATGTACGTCAAGCCTAAAAAATTGAAAATAAAAAGAAAAATCCGGCTTTTCGGAAATATCTCAAAAAATGAAAAGGATGTAGAAAAACTAAGAGCACCCCGTGAGAGAACTTGAAATTTTACAAAAAAAAACTAAATAGATTTTTTTTAGTTTTATCATAATTTAAAAAAATTAACCCCTTCAGTTGTAGTGGGAATAATGCTTCCAACCTGATTTATGATTAAATTAACCTTTCTGTATACCGCTAAATATTTTGAAATTGGCTGTTAAGGGGTTTCTTGGGGTGCCGATTAAGATGACAAATTTGAAAAACTCAAAATGGCGGATCCAATATGATGGCCAGAGAATACTTAGTTAATTTAATTTCTTCGAGTAATTTAGAATTTTTGTGTTTTCAATAACTGTTTTCTTTGTACCTGTATGTTCAAATGAAATACAAATACTTTCTACTTAAAGCGTAGACTTTTATCTTTCATTTACCACCTTTAAATATTTTTTTTTATTTTAAGTTGCATGAGAATAATAAGCAAAAAATACGTTTATCATGAACACTTTTTTAAGAGCAAAATTACAAAAAAAGAGAAAGTTTTTTTAAGTTTTTAATGATTTTCAAATATCAAATATACTTTTCACTGTAACTTAAAAAAAAATTGTCCGACTTTTTTTGACCATTTCGTACTGCTTTGAACGTAAAATTGCCGGCGGCACACTACAGCAGGCAAATTTTCATATTTTAAAACTCAATTTTAAATATCACCGACAATGTGGGTATTTTTAATTATTCTTATATTGAAATATAACGTATAATAATGATATACGCAGAAGGATTTTTTTTCAATACTATATTTTATTAAGTATTTTTAATTTACTGCAACTGCTAACAAAAATTTCGTTTTAAGTTTTACAAATTATAAAGCAACAACGATAAAAACTATTAGTATCATCGGAAAGCTGGAAGTCTCCTGTTCATAAAACTATCTTTTAATTTTTTTTTACCCTCTGAAAACAAGTAATATCGATTAACTTTCGAGCGATGCGCATAAACTTTCAAATTAACCTGTTTGGCGCCCTACACTTTTTGAATCACTTATCCGAATTTTTAATAAATTCTCACGCTAATAAAAAAATCTGAAAAAAAAAATGTATATACATTTTTTTTGTAAAATTTCCCGCTCTTTTACTTGGTGCTATTAGTTTTTCGATATTTTTTTATTTGTTGAGATATTAATGAAAAATCGAATTTTTGATTTTATTTTGGATTTTGTGGGCTTAGAGTACATCAACCTTTAGCAAACTTTTTATCGTATGCTACGTCTAAAAAACTATCGGTGTGCCAAAATGCAGCCTGTTAACATTTAATGAGTGTTCAAAACCCCTGGCGACTGGACTATTAAGTTACTACGCATAATTTCACGTTGCGAAATCTTTTAGGGACAACATTGCGCAAGTTGCTTGGTTAGCTAATCAATTAGATTCATTTTAGTGAAAAGCATCGAAAACGTCACAAGAGCATACGATGATCAAAGAGTATCCCGTGCGCAAGAGTATGAGTGGTCCAAGCGATTGAGCGTCGTGAGAAGTTTTAAAACGACGAAAGCTTGAGACACCCAAAATGTAGATTTAGAAATTTTAGCATTCAAGAAGTGCGATATTTCATAAAGGAAAGCTAGCACTCGTCTTTTAGATTCATTGAACATGAATTAAGAATTCCAAAATCAACTGTGCAAAAATGTTGACTGAAAGTTTGGGTCTCCGGTCAGGAAACTTGCAATTTGTTTGCCACGGATTGGTCGGCCATCTCATTGCTCGGTCACTGTGAAACAGTTTTTGGGCAAAAATCAAGTCGATGGATCATTCGTGTACTCACCTAATTTAACATGTTTCCGGAAGTTGCTTGGGTAGCTAGTCAATTAGATTCATTTATTATTGTTAAGAAATATTGCACAAAGCATATAACTAGTTAAACAGTTTACTAAAAGGAAACTAATTCGAAGTAGAAAGTAAGTTCTTATGTGGCTACGGTTAATAAATCAACAGAATTATTTTTCATGTATGTCAGTGCCTAAAAGAATAAAGAACATGTGAAATTTTTCGAATATTAGCTGCCCCTATATCATTTCCTACTTTTTTCCAATTTATTTTAAGTATTTATTCTCCTTAAACCCTACTAAAAATTTGAAACAAACTCAAGAATTTTAATGAAACAACAATTACTAATACCCCTTTCCTTAAAAGCGTACGCTGGAAGTGAACGCAGACATAAAACTGTTCTAAACTTTAATTAGTATTTTCCAAGAAAGGTAACTTTTAGCATAAATTCCCGAGTCTATGGTTGTTTGTATATTTTTATGGGAAAAATACAATTAAAAATTAGTTTTAATGTGCTTTTTGAAGTAAGAACGCTGTATTTTTAGTTTTGTATATATATTTGCAACTAAATTATTTTTATTTTTAAAACTATCTAGCATAAATTGCTTAAATATATTCATTAAGGCCTTAAATTTCAAAGTAGCATAATCACTTCAAATTGGTATATAAAACCAACCTGATCTAGTAGATAATTAAAATTTTATTCATATTTTCATATAAATAATAACGTTTTCAAAAATAACAACCTTATCATTAGATCATATATAACAGGAATCTTGATAACTATTTTCATCTTATTAAAAACACTCTGGTAAATAATAGTTACCTATAAACACCTTTAGAAACAAAAATAAAAAATGGGATAAAAGGTGAAGAAAACAGTCTAATACACAAGAACAAACACATTCAAACCTTCCAACTATCAATACAGCATTAAATTTCTCTCTTGTTATAAATATAACCAAATGAAATCAACGGAAACCGATTACAGAAAAAACTTCCCAATTTATGAAACTACCATATTTTTCACACTTACAATCACGGCTTAGGAATGTACTTAAAACGGAACGTACTGAAAACCATCAATCTCACATCAGCTTGGAATTCACACATTACTTCAAAACAGATGTTTTGAGGTAATCTCACATATAAAAGTGATTATCAAGTCATGTAATCCTGCCAAATCATACATAAGTCAAACATCGTAAATAAATATTTTATAGAACATAAATATAAAAAACAAAACCACAATTAGAAAGTATTCTGGATTATGTGAGCAGAGCTTAACAACAGAACAGAGATTTAATTTTTCCAAAACAAAGATTTTAAGCGTCGCACTGTGGACCAGAAATCTGATTTTTCGTTTAAAATTGTCTACAGTCCTCAATTGTTAACGAAACCAGACAATTTTTTTAAAAATACTCGTTAGGGAATTCCAGACAAACGTAACGAATTTGCAAAATATAAACTTTAAATTTTTTGAAATTGCAAAAAGCAGCACGGAACCGGTAAGTGAAATTTTAAAGTTGACCTGATTTAAAGTTAATGCATTTAAAACTGTTTTTTGGGGGGTTTCTGGGGTCACTGAATCATTTTTATTATCTACACTCTTTTGAGATGTGAAAATGGGGGTTGGAGAAATTACAATATGAAACTGAATTAGAGTTTAGCGTTCAAAATTGGTTCTTCGGGGGTTTCTGGGGACGCTAAATCTATTTTCAGGGTCATCTTGACCATATACACCCTTTTGAGGGGTGAAAATGGGGGTTGGAAAATAGATTCAGCGACCTCAGAAACCCCTGGGGAACCAGTTTTTGAACGCGAAACTCTAATTCAGGAGAATATCGTAATTTCTCCACATTTTCAGCTTTTCAGCACTCAAAAGGGTGCATGTGATCAAAAGGACCCTGAAAATAGATTAAGCGACCCCAGAAACCAGGAACCAGTTTTGAACGCGAAACTCTAATTCAGGTGAATATCGTAATTTCTTTACCTCCAATCCCTATTTTCACCCCTTAAATAAATTAATTAATAAAATAATTGAGGGCTCTTGACAATTTTGAACCAAAAAGCAAATTCCTGGCCCAATGTGACTTCGAAGAAAATATTGTAACAAGATAGTTTTGTTATAGTTTCATGTTTTATTTCTAGATTAAAAAAAAGTTTTTTAAAGTAATTTCTATCTCTTCTTCATTAGTGTGGGCTATATAGTATAAGCCAGAGATATTTTCAAGGAAAATATATTTTGGGGAATTTTTATATTCATTTGACAGTACAAAGATAATATTTTAAACATAAGTTGAAAAAGCCAAAGAATTCATTGGTGAAAAAACCCCACCCTTAAATATGACAAGATTATTGTTTCCAAATAAAATTAAAAAAATATATAACACTAACTTGTTTACTTTGTTGGGAATGTGGAATCTTTGGCACAATGACACTACTCAGTCAATCATCACTCCTGATGAAGCTAACATGGTTAGCGAAACGAGCGTCGAATGCAAAAAATAAAGTGTTTGATGTAATGGTGATATATACTGAGTACTAACTTGTTTGATTGTTTCTATTGGATCTGTTAAGTAATTTATTAGAAATTTTTACATACTCCTTTTTCTAATTAAGTTCTTCGTTAGGTCATAAATGATTGTTTTAAGCTTAGCAGCTTTGTTTTAGAATATGCAGGGTTTAATTTTTTAAATATACTGTAGCATCCTAGTTGTTAGTATTCTTCGAGAGTTAGTTGTTGAAATGATCACAATTTCATTCTATCTTTCTGTTATATTCAAACAAGCCTCGAAAAGTAAATTTATTAAACAAAACCAAATAGTTCATAGAGATTAAATATTCTGTCATTTTTTTCCGATTTAAGCATACATATGTATAAATACGAGTATATATATATATATATATATATATATATATATATATATATATATATATATATATATATATATAAATATATATATATGTAAACAATCGTAAGTTTAACCACTGGGAAACGCCCTTATAAGGAGAAGAGATGAGCAATCAAAGATCTAGTATCTGCTCTTTATTTTTGTTATCGAGCTTTGGCTGTCTAATGGTAGCTTCTTCTGGATTCTAAAAATGCAAACCAGGTACAGAAAAATAAACTTAAAACGTTCGTTTTTAAAATGTGATTCAATAAATTATATACATAAATTATGAAAAAATTAGTTTCCAGTAAAGTTGACGTTTCTTTTCTCTTTCTGTTATTCCTGCTTTTTACATATTACTAATGACTTTTTCTGTGTCTTCTTGTTATAATGTTAAAAAATTAAAAATTAAATATGATAAATAACATCCAATTAATATTCTCTTTCAAATACTTTAAATTAGTCTATGAGTCCCTTTGTTATAAAATTAAAGAATTAATATAATTAATAATAAATAACTCGTCTAATAGTAACGTTCATCAAATTTAAGTCCCCTTACTATAAAATTGAAAAATAAATATCATTAATAATTTGTCTAATAGTAGCATCCACCAAAAATTTACCACATCCCTAACTTTAATGCTTTTGTGGTTTTTTGTCGACCTGATAACGACATAGACTACCAACAATATCCGGTTCAGACTCAAATATCACTAAATAAGTTACTAAATTCGATGTCAAAATTTTTTTAAAAAGGGAATACCATTTCAACATCATGGTCTTTCTTACAGTTGTGTTCTGTCTTAAAAAGTGTTTTTGATTAATGTTTATTGACAACATTTTATTTTTAATACTTGTGTAACTCTCTAAGTGTCCTTTTATAATGTTTTTTGTAATCATACCAAAAATGCAAATTTTATTATCTTCACCAGAGATGAATTAACTGCTAAATTTTTGTAAGTAATTTCTCATACAGCCTTATAATTTATTGAATCACATTTTAAAAACGAACGTTTTAAGTTTATTTTTCTGTACCTGGTTTGCATTTTAGAATCCAGAAGCTACCACTAGGCAGCGAAAGCTCGATAACAAAAATAAAAAGCAGATACTAGAGCCTTTAGATCTGTGATTGCTCATCGCTTCTCCTTATAAGGGCGTTTCCCAGTGGTTAAACTTACGATTGTTTGTTGCCAGTTCCCTGATACTGTCCTTCCTCTTTCTTATGTGTATATATTTTACAATTACAGAATGGACACTAATAATTTAAGCAACATATACTGTGATATTCTAAATAATAATATTAATCGCTATACCTGACCACTGTACACACACCGACAAGAAAAAAAATAAAACAAATAAAATAATATTCAATACCAGTTCTAAAGAAGCATCTCAGATCGAAGTGTGTATAGTTATTTTATTCACAATACAAATAATGATAAACGACGAAAAACCAATATTCAAGAGGGGAAACTTTCGTAACAAAAAACAGAAGAACATGTTTTAATTTCACGACTAATTAGAATTTTTTTATGAACATAGCACCCGTACTGCAGGGAAAACCCTAAAGCAGAGCAATAGAGTTTTTTATGAGCATATCACACATGCTGCTGGGAAGTTCCTAAAGCACTACAGAAGCGAAAAAGTGATTCCCGTTGGTCTTGAATCGCTGTATATTGTACTTGGTAGGTGCTGGGCAAATAATTCCAAAGGGATGAAGTTCTTTATATGAAAGACTGCTTACGTCGCGCTGATACTTCACATCCGTATGAGGTTCAGCTTGTTAATCCTCGTACAACGCTTTTCAAGCAGTCTTTTATATGGAGAGCATCATCCCTTTGGAATAATTTACCCAGGACTGTATTTCCCATCGAATACAATTTAAAGCGATTCAAGAACAATGTGAATCGTTTTTTTTCCGCACAAGTGTCGCTCCTGTAGCGCTCTAGGTACCTCCCTGCAGCATGTGTGCTAGACCCATAAAAACAAGAATTCTTGAAGTGATCAAAGTTTCTAGTCAGTTGTGTGTCTCTAATCAGGCCAATAGCTCTCTTCTGAATAGAATTTAACAAATGCAGTGTATGTTTGGGAGCAGCGCCCAAATATGGGAGCAGTGCCCCACATACGAGAGCCGTACTCCATCGTTTGTCAAATTTGAACTTTCTACGAAATTAACAGTTGTGGAGTGTAAAGCTTTGTGGTACGAAATAATATTTTCTGCGTTTGAGAAGTTCTCTTGGCTATTCTTGCAACTTATTGGCGTACTGCCATCTGCAAAGCAGTGGATTAGATTCCTGATCCTTTCCAGCAGACCGTTAATGTAAATGAGAAACAGAGTAGGAGGCTGTATGGAGCCACTCGTAAAGAACGCTCCCTGAGCAAATACGAGAGCCATAAACAGAACCTTCCAGATATAACATCAGAAATTAGCTTAGCCAACAATCCATAAGGCCAAACTTGGTCAAATGACTTGGATATATCACGTGTAATCACTCGAGATTCTCCACAATGTTCAGTTGCGTTGTTCCAGACATGTGTTACGTAAGTTAGAAGAACTCTGATTGATCATTGCTTACGAAAGCCATATTGATGGTCGCTAATAATATCCAGTCATTCAATTTTAGAAGACACTGATTGATAGTATTTTGCATGACTTTTGATATTATTGAAAGAAATGTGGCAATGTCTTCTTGCCACATAACATAACGTCTTTTGTTGGGTATCGACTGAACTGTAGCGCATTTCCAGACGAACGAAATTATTTCTTTTCTGTAGGATAGGTTGAAAAGCCTACATAAATCTAATGTTAGTTTGCTCGCACATTTTTTGAGTACAGGTATTCCGCCAGTGCCAAAAGCTTTTTTTTGTGTCTAGCTTCATTATATATATATATATATATATATATATATATATATATATATATATATATATATATATATATGTACATATATTTGGGTTTAACTGTATGTATACACAAGTAATATATAACAATTATACAACTAAGTGTTGTGTTCCCATTCGCCTTCTCCAAACCTCTCTATCGTCTGCCATCTCTTTGTCCATTCCTCGTGACCTCATGGTCTGTCTCATATCTTCATTCCAGGATCTACGTGGTCGTCCTTTTTTATTTCTTCCCGGTGGTTTCCATGTCAAGAGCCTTTTGGACCATCTTGTATCGTTCATTCTGAGTAGGTGTCCAAACCATTTTAATCCTCTATTTTCTATTCTTTGTATAATTGTTTCTGTTGCTGCTGTTCTGTTGCGTATTTCTTGGTTTGTTATGTGTTGGAATTTGGACACTCCGGCGCTTCTTCTCAGGTAATCCATCTCTATCGTCGCCATTTTTCTTTTATCCTCTTCTTTCATTACCCACAGTTCACTACCATAACTTAACACCGATTCTACCATTGTTCTTCCAATTCTCTTTTTATTTTGTGTATTTATGTTTTGATCCCACCATATTGAGTTAAGAGCTCCTATGATCCTCCTGGCTTTTTGTATTTTATTCTGTATTTCCTTTTAACCTATACCATTTTTGTTGTCAATCAGTACTCCTAGATATTTAAATTCCTTGACTTGTTTAACATGTGTATCGTTGTTAATTAAGACATCAAATTCTATTTCCGAGTTCACAACCATATTCTCCGTCTTTTCAAGGCTTACCTCCAGTCCCCATTCCTTGTAGTCTGTGTATAATCTCTTCAATACATATTCCAAGTGCGGTCCCATTTCTTTAGAGCGTTGTCCACAAATATATTAAATAAGATTGGTGAAAGGCAACACCCTTGTCTTAGACCTTTTGTAATGTGGATAGCTTCCGAGAGATAACGTCCTTGTTTCACATATCCTATATTTTCATTATATAACTCTTTTATTGTTGTTAGCATCCCTTCTTTTATCCCTACTGTTCTCAAGACATGCCAAAGTTTTCTCGGTACACTATCGTATGCCTTCTTAAGATCTATAAAGGTCATATGTATTTCGTCATCTTTTTGGATCTTCTTTTTTATCAATTGTTTTAAAGTAAACAAGCTGTCTATACACGACCGGCCCGGAGAAAATCCGCTTTGGTTTTCGGATATCTTTCCTTTAATTGTTTCTCTTATTCTATTCTGCAATATTTTACCGTACAGTCTGCTCATAGTGCTTGTAACGCATATACCTCTATAATTATTAGGGTCTTTTCTATTTCCTTTCTTATAGATTGATGAAATGTAACTTTTTTCCATTCGGTAGGTGTTCTTCCTTGTGATATACAATTATTAATTAAGCTATTGTTCTCCACATGGTTATACCTCCATTTTTGATCATTTCTACAGAGATATCACCTGGTCCGGCAGCTCTTCCATTCTTCATCGTTTTTAGATTTGCTTGTACTTCCTCCATGGTTATTTCGTCCCAGTCCTTTCCCTCTGTGTCTTCTGATTCATTGTCCTCTATACTAAGAAATTCTTGTCTGTTTTCAGTTAATAATATTTCGTAATAATTTTTCCATTCTTCCAGGGGTATTAAATTTACGGCCCTGTCTTTGTTGTTCGTTTTCATATTTTTGATGGTTTGCCACACTTCTGTCGATTGTGCTCCTCCAATATACGTGTTAATCTGTGCACATTTCCGTTCCCAGTATTCATTTTTTTTCTTTTTTTATTTTCTTACGTACCTCTCTATTTTTTTCTTTGTATTCTGCCCGGGCAGCTTCTGACTTGTATGTTAAATATTTTTGGTGTAATCTATTTCTTTCCTCTATTAGTTCTTTTAATTCTTCTGTTATGTAATATCTGCATGTTTTTTTTTCTTCCCACTTATACTCTCCTAAAGTTTCTTGTGCCACCTTGTTTCATTATAATATGTTTTATGATAAGGTGTTCAAGGACAATATCAGACATCCTTGACTGCACTATGGGAATAGTTGGTGGTGTATTTCAATATTGCAATAGATCATGTGAGTGGTGGCCCACTGGATTTAGTAAAATTTTGTTTCATAGTATTGGCGACTGACCAGAAAACCTGGAATTATTGGAGCATGCAAGAAGTTTGTTTTTAATTCTTTGATTGTGTAACTCCTCAGTTTCGTCGATAATTTCTTTGCACCGGTTCTTGGTACGAACAAAGATGCTTCGATTTATGACGTTAGAATTTTCACGTCATTGTCAGTGGGCAAGATGTTTAGAAGCAACAGCTTCTTTGCATCTTCGATCGAACCAAGTCTGCCGTTGGAAGGGCATTGTCTCGAAAAAGGGCTGTAAACTTCCATACCAGCCGAAATGACATCGAAAATCTTCTTAGCGCCGTCAGATGAGTCGTCAGATCTAAAACAAACGTCTAACCAATTAAATGTTCGAAAATATTCCTTGAGTTCATCCCATTTAGCAGATTTATAGTACCAAATCTTGCGCAATTTAGGCGCCTCTCTGACAGAGTTCGATAGGATACTCGATGTCGAAAGCAATTTATGGCCAGAAGAATTTTACGGCTGATAGACGATATTTTAAGTATTTAAAGTGATTTAATAGACTTTATGACAAAAATGATCATACCTTTAACTTCCGAAATCACATAAACTCAACAGAAAATAACCGGTCAATGCGAGTTGAACTTGCGCAATTAGTGTTCGGTATGTTGATTGCTTTTAAAATAAAAAATTTTGTTATGGAGGTATAAAATAATCAGTGACTTCACCAAACACATCCCAAATGCGTTTTCAACAAAGTTTATTTCCAATCTTTACTGAAAATTGATGACCATGAAATTTTTGTTTTTTTATATACCAGATAAGTTATTAAAGGTAATGCACTAGTGATAATTTTCGTTGAATCTACACCCCGTGGAGAATATTCCAGAATTTTTTCACTTCCGATTTCATTCCCCAAAACTAACCTTTTAAGTCACTTCACTTTCAAAACTACATGGATCTGATGAGGCCATCAATTCCTATATTATTACCAAATTTCAACTTTCTATGACAAATAGTTTCGGGGAAAATCAGGTGTGACAGACAGACAGACGGACAGGCACGGAATACTAAAAAATATCAAAATTACTTAATGTCGAATATCCAATTTCCAGGCCACTGTGATTTTTTCTTAGTTAAAATGAGTTATAACTTTTGAGTCTATGTACCAAGTAAAGAAAAGTGGTATATTCTCTCAATTTTGATACTACTCAGTAAATAACATCACTATACCAAACAATTTATTTTTGCACTCAACGCACGTTTCGCTAACCATGTTAGCTTCATCAGGAGCGATAATTGACTAAAGCTAAACTACGAAACTACCCTAATTATACTTAGCCTAACACCTGAATTACTCAGGCGGAACTAATGGCATAGGCGAGGCCATCAGTTCCGGTCAAGTAACCAGTAGAGGGGACTATAAGGAATAGACCCTCTGTCTTTATTTAAACTAGTTTTACATTTTATAATTTCCATACTTTCATATGCGTTCAACAATCTCCTATCAGATACATTTTTAATTAATCTTAGTTTATCTAATGTTACAGTATGATCAGCTTCAAGGGCATGTTCGTCAATGCTAGACTTTTCTGTTCTACTCTAATTTAAACGTGCTTAATGTTCTTTAAATCGTGTTTTAATTGACCTTTTGGGTTTGCCCAACATACTTTTTGTCGCAATCATTACAACTAATTTCATAAATTCGCAATTAGGAATCTTATTTTTGGGATTTCCTAAGATATTTTGATGACTTATATGCTAAGGTGAGGTCTACTTTATTAAATACCTTATTGAATCCCCTGCTATATTTCAGATTATAGGGTATGGAGACATACTTGGTCTTATTTTCTTCGCGTGTAAAAAGGCGGAATTATGAATATTTAACTTAAACTTATGTTTATTTATTAACTTGTTTACTAAGTCATCGTCATAACCATTAACTCTGGTTATATTTCTAACACGCTTCCTTTCATTATTGAAGTTTTTCAGAGGACAAGTGACCAAACAACGAAACCAAGGAGGCACACAATCAGCGAATTAGAAAGAAATTTCTCGCTTGTCCCAACAATTCCAGGTCCTTTTGGTCAGTCGCTAAGGCAGTTAGTTAAAATTTCACCAAATCCACCATACCACCACTCACACGGCCAGACAGTTCTATTGCAACGACATCTGTTGAGAAAGCAAACTTGTTGGCCGAACGGTTTGCTTCATATTCTACTGCCGATTTCCAAGGAAAAACACCACCTACTATTCCCATAGTGCAGTCAAGGATGCACGATGTTGTATTCAGACAGCGTATCATAAAACGTATTTTAATGAAGCTAGACACCAAAAAAGCTCCTAGCGCTGACGGAATACCTGCCACAGTTCTCAAAAACTGTGCAAGGGAACTAACACCAGTTTTCTGTAGACTTTTCAACCTATCCCACAGAAAGGGAATATTTCCTTCCTGCTGGAAATGTGCCACAGTTCAGCCGATACTTAAAAAAGGCAAGAAGACCTTGCCAAACAGTCGCACTTCTTTCAATAATATCGAAAGTCATGGAAAAGGTTGTCAATCAGCATCTTCTAAAATACCTTGAAGGATTCAACATTATCAGCGATCACCGATATGGCTTTCGTAAACATAGATCAACAGGAGATCTTCTGACTTATGTAACACATCTTTGGAACAACGCAATTGAACACTTCGGAAAATCACGAGTGGTTGCTCTTGACATATCCAAGGCATTCGACCGTGTTTAGCACGATGGACTGTTGGCTAAGCTACGCTCTTATGGTATGTCTGAAAAGTTCTGTTTATGGCTCTCATGTTTCCTCAGAGAGCGTTCTTTACGAGTGGCGGTCGACAGATTTCTTTCTAACACCCTCACTTTCAACGCCGGTGTGCCCCAGGGCTCCATACTGTCTCCTACTCTCTTTCTCATTTACATTAACGATCTGCTGAAAAAGACCGGGAATCCAATCTATAGCTTTGCAGATGACAGTACGCTTGTCTCTTCATTCACCTTGAACGCTCGGACATCGGCTACTCAGGCGATTATCCGCAGACAGCAGGAGGTCGTTCAACTTAACAAAGACCTGGAAGAAATTCTATCTTGGAGTAACAGTAACCAAGTGGAATTTAACGCTACAAAAATCCAAGCGGCAGTTTTTTCTAAAAAAGTTAACGTTGCTGAACCCGACATAGTTATGTCGGGGCACTCCATTCCCCTAGCATCGTCGCTCAATTTGTTGGGCGTTAGTTTGGGAGCAAATATGTCTTGGCATGAGCATGTTGCAGGCATAGCAAGGAGAGCTTCTCAAAAGTTGGGAATATTATTTAGAACCAGAAAGCTTTACACCCCACAGCAATCTACAGCTTTGCAGATGACAGCACACTTATCTCTTCATTTACTTTGAACGCTCGGACATCGGCTGCTCAGGCGAAGATCCGCAGACAGCAGGAAGTCATTCAACTTAACAAAGACCTGGAAGAAATTGTATCTTGGGGTGACAGAAACCAAGTGGAATTTAACGCTACAAAAACCCAGGCCGCAGTTTTTTCTAAAAAAGTTAACGTTGCTGAACCCGACAAAGTTATATCGGGGCACTCCATTCCCCTAGCATCGTCACTCAATTTGTTGGGCGTTAATTTGGGAGCTAATATGTCCTGGCATGAACATGTTGCAGGCATAGCAAGGAGAACTTCTCCAAAGTTGGGAATATTATTTCGAACCAGAAAGCTTTACACTCCACAACAACTGTTAATTCTTTACAAAGCTCAAATTCGACCAACTATGGAATACTGCTCCCATGTTTGGGGTTCCGCTCCCAAACATACACTGCATTTGTTGAATTCTGTTCAGAGAAGGGCTGTTCGTCTGATTGGAGACCCATAACTGACCGGCGGCCTTGATTCGCTGGAACATCGAAGAACGGTTGGCGACTTGAATCTATTCTACAAGTATTTTCATGGAGAGTGTTCGAAGGATGTAGCCCGCTTAATTCCTCCCAGAGCGGTGTATGTTAGAAGTACACGTCGCGCTGATACTTCACATCCGTATGAGGTTCAGCTTGTTACTCCTCGTACAACGCTTTTCGAGCAGTCTTTTATATGAAGAACATCATCCCTTTGGAATTGGCTTTCCCAGGACTGTGTTTCCCACCGAGTACAATTTACAGCGATTCAAGAACAACGTTAATCGCTTTTTCCGCACACGTGTCGCTCCTGTAGCGCTTTAGGGACTTCCCTGCAGCAGGCGTGCTAGACCCATAAAAAAAATAAAATAAAAATAAACTAACAAATGTGATGCGGCTAATTTATGTTGTTTTGCAATGAAATGAGTCATTAGGCATATATCTATCTGTTACTGTGTCTTTTCTATATATATTTAATTCTAACCTATTATTATTTTTATTAATTAAAATATCTAGAAAAGGCAGTTATCCTTTGTTCTCAATTTCGTAAGTAAATTTAATGGAATCATATTGGTTATTTAATTTGGAAACAAAATCATTTATATTTGCATTCTTTGTACCAGAAATCGCGAAAACATCATCCACATACCTATACCATACTCTTGGAAAATACTCAAATTCTTGACTGGCTTCGGTTTCAAAGTTTACGGTATTGACATACTTGGAAACAAAGAACTGACATCAAAAGAAATTAAGATTCTACCTTCATTAAAAACTAGATCTTTTGTTTTATTAATGAATTCCAAGGAATTCTTCACTGTGAAAGTATTTAGTGGTTAATTCTCAAGTTCTTGGGTCGCATTGCTTTTCCAGGTTTGTGAATTTTGGGTAAGCAATACAACTTTGGTATGGTCGGATTACTCACATTTAATTTTGATGTTATTTTGGTCACATATACGGAAAGTCCAATACGTAAAACCACATTTAAAAACAACTTGCTATCCCTAAGGTTCCAATGCCTTTTTTGTATAAGATTTCTAAGTTATTAGAACTAATCATTTTAAAAATGATATTGTATTATTTATCGTGTTATACTTAAATAAATCTTTAGTGAAAATACAATTAATCTATAATAAAAGTAGAAGGATTAATATGTTAAATCATTTAACGAGAAATGAGCATTTCCAACAGTAATTGCTACATTAATAATTTAGCGACTGTTATTTATTACTTTTAAACTTCTACCCGTAATTTCTCTACCTCTTTATTTAACTATAAAGGGAATATTTAATAATTAACAAGTTTCAGTTAATTTACTTTTTATTATTTAGCATCGCATGCCGTCTTTCTCAAAGTTTGTAGATGAATTAAAAATGTCTGTACGTCTATTTACTTTAGTATCGACATTCTGCTGAAATAGTAATAAACGATACGACAGTAATAGGGAACAATACATATAGACAAGCAGAAAGTACCGAGATCGGGTCGTACGACCTGGGACTTCGACATCCGACGTCCTTCTGACCTCTTGATGACATTTATCTGCATGTTATTAAAAGCATGTTTTGTGCATATGTTGGGAAAGTTATTACTTTTTAATAATTTTTTACATCGAAATTAATATTTCCCGCACTAGTACGAAAATTATATTTTTTTGCGTACGTTTTATACGTGCCATGTGGTTAGAGAAGTCAATAGAAATAAAAATATATATTAAGGGTAATCTTTGCGTTGACAAGTCAACTATATATTTCGGCAATATTTCGTATCTGTGATGGAATTTTTGACAAATAAATAATTACGTCTTCATTTTTTCATTAATTTTGTACGCATCACATTCAGAAAGTGATGACAAGACTTCTAAGCTTTAAGAAGTCGGCTTACGGCCTCGTCATCTATGCTTACTTGAACTATTTACGTGAATTTGTGCAGACACTTTTCCTTTTCTAATCATTTTTTAAATACACAAATATATTTTTTTACAATTACTATACAAAATATGATATGGAAGTTTGGTTCGGTTTTTTGGTTGAAGTTTGTTTTATGTAACAACAATTAACATATTTCAAAGGATGTAATATAGGTTTTATATTTAATTTAAACAGTCATAAAATGAAGACTAACCGCTGTTTTAGTAGTTTTTTGATCTTGCTAAAGATGCTTCACACTTTTCTAACATTTTGAGCGCATTAATAAAAGAAATATAAAAAGTAAAGCAAATGTGACATTTTTAATAAGAGTTATATGTTAACTACAGTTTTACCCAGCAAATTTTAATAGATAGCAAAAGCCTGCGTATCTTTAAAAACAATAGTCCCCTTAATCCAAGAATAGAAAGCACTTCCAGGACTCGGGTTGGGCAAATCTTAGGTTTTTATATCTAATTTTTATTGTCACATGGCCTTTTTACAAAACCGACATGGTTGAGTCATTGTGTCAAAATATATCCGGTCAAAAAGTGTAAAAACTCATTTTTTTTTAAATTCTTGACCACTTTACTCGTGAATTTCATGTCGGCATTGATAGAATAATGATAGAATATTGTTGAACGATGCTATCACTGATTAACGGAGACTTCCGTACCATTTTGGACCATACTAGAGATCGCGACGCAGATGATACTGTTATACTTACAACTTCAATACAAGACCTAGAATCAATTATGGAGCGCCTGGAAATCACTAGCAAAAACTCTGGATTGGCAATTAATAGACCGAAGACCAAAGTAATGATTGTTAGTACTAATAAATATCTATCACGTATAAATAAAATTGCTGGTTTCACTGTTGTAGACCATTTCAACTATTTGGGATCCCCCATAACTAACAATGGTGGTTGTGAACCGGAAGTAAGAAAACGTTTGGCAATGGCTAGAAACTCGACCATCAAACTCACTAAGGTCTGGAAAGATCCAGCGGTCACAAAAAATACAAAGTTAAGATTGCTATCCAGCCTTATATTCCCCATAGCAACTTATGCATCGGATACATGGACCATCAAACATCCTCAGTATATCGAACACCTTACTAATTTATCTATTCTTTAAGAGCTTGGAATAAATGACCGATAAATAGAATTTATAGACAGTACCTGAAATATTTTGGTCGCACTAAGAAAGTGGATGCCATAGAGAAGCTTGTAGTAACGGGGAAGGTAGAAGGTAAAAGATCAAGGGGACGGTCTCCGACAAGATGGTCTGACCAAGTAAGATCTTCTCTTGGGATGGGTATGCACCTCCATATCGTAAAAAACATGGGTCTGTTGATGTTATTTATCTTTAATTAAGACTCACGGTTAAAATTCCTATTGAAAAATCATCAGAATATCGTCTGGAAATAGTAGCTAAAGATTTAGAAAAAATTTGGACCAAAACAAAACCCGTCATCACTCTAGTTTAGCCAATAGAAGAATTAGAATTATCGATTTTTCGGTTACTTATTTAGGATGGAGGCCTGAAATACCTCTTCAAATTCATATAAAATATCAATGGAATACATCGTATAACTTTGGCCTATTTTGAAAAAATTCAAAACCTGAGAAAGAAATATGTATAAGCGTTTTCTAAAGGTATTTTAACCGTGAGTCCTAATTAAAGATAAATAGCATCAACAGATACATGTTTTTTACGATATGAAGGTGATTGAGGTTTTTGCGAGGTTAAGAAACATTCTAATATAGACAAGAATTACCCAGTTTGGTATTGTAAGTATTTGGATCGATTTCTAAGAATTTCTGTATAGCCAAGTCCTGAACAAGGTGTAATGGAACCAGTAATTCCAGATTTCCAACTATATGGGTGAAGTTTTGGTTCTGAAGGGTTGTGGCGATCTCTAGTATGGTCCAGAATGGTACGGAAGTGTCTGTCGATCAGTGATAGCATCATTTAACCATATTCTATCATTATTTTAGCAATGCCGACATAAAATCCACAAGTAAAGTGGCCCAGAATTAAAAAAATTACGTTTTTTACACTTTTTTACCAGACTATCTCGGTTTTGTAAAAAAGCAATGTGACATTCAAAATTAGATGCAAAAACCTAAAATTTGCAACCAACCCGAGCCCTGGTGTCGCTTTCTATTTTTGGGTAGAGGGGTATGTCCGAGTTTAAAAAGAATGTCCCATATATATATATATATATATATATATATATATATATATATATATATATATATATATATATATATATATATATATATGTATATATATATATATATATATATATATATATATATATATATATATATATATAATATATATATATATATATATATATATATATATATATATATATATATATATATAAACATATATATATATATATATATATATATATATATATATTAATCATATATATATATATATATATATATATATATATATATATATATATATATATACAGTGAAATCTTCCTTGGGTGGACACCAACGGGACCCGATCGAAAGTGTCCGTTCAAGAGGGGTGTCCGTTTAAAAGAAATACAAAAAAATCGTTTTTTTAATGATGAACGTATACTTATGTAAATATATTTTTAAAATAAACAAAAACTTAAAACTTAAGGAAAAAAACAAAGATTTGTTACCTGTACATACATATAAAATATAATAGGATAGAGTTATACATATGAAATAAAAGGTCACTTTAATGACGCAAAAATTCATATATTGTTGTTTGTCTTCTCTTTTTCTCTAAAATGGCGTCCACAAATCGTATTTCTAATTTGAAAAGATGCTCTAAAGACTCTGCATCTCCGTGATCTTCGGCAAAACTTTTAAACTGATTGGTTAGGGTAATAGCTTCACCATAATTTGGGATAGCATCTGTTGGTACTGGAACCTCAGCGACATCAGAATCTTCGGAAAATCCTCGTATTTCAACTGGATTTTCAATTTCTTGTTCTGAATCTAGATTTTCAACACACAAATTTTCATCTATGTTCAAAAAATCATTAAGGTTTTCATTATCAGTCAACTCGAACAAATTCTTTTTGAGAATATCTGCAAGTACGTTAAGTGGTAAGTCATCTTCTGGATCAGATGTAACAGCCTCAGTTAACTGGTCTTCACTTTGCATATTTTCATGCTTAAATCCCGCTTTGCGGAAGCAATTTTTAACTGTTTCCTTGGTTACTTGTTTCCAAGCGGTTTTTGCAAAGTAAACTGCATCCAATGGCGTAAGTTTCCTAATTAACTCAAAAGCTGTACTAGCAGTTTCAATGTTTACTATCAGATGTGTTGGCATTAGACTTCGGTATTAAATTTTAAAATTTTTTATAATTCTCTGATCAAGTGGTTGACAAGTTGATGTACAGTTAGGGGGCAGAAACAAGATTTTTATATTTTTTAAGCGGACGTATTTTGGATGAGAGATCCTGCATTGTCTAAAAATAACAAATGTTTCTTTTTCCTTTTATCATTTTCCAATCAACATCTTGCAACCAGTCTGTCATAATTTCTCGTTTATGTTAATATTTTTAAATGCTCTGGGTTTAGCTGCCTTATCAATAACTAAGAGTTTTTCTTTTTCTCCCGCCATATTTGCACAATGCAGAACTGTAAACCTCTCTTTGGGATATTTACCACCAATACATTTTTTTTTTTTTTTAATGTTAGTGTTTTGTTGGGTAGAGCCCTAAAATACAGGCCTGTCTGATCGGCATTATAGATGTCTCTCGGTGAATATCCTTTAATTAAAAAAGAGCATTTTTCCCGGAATGATGAAACATCTTCAGCAATAACCGAAGCTCCTTATCCTTAAATCGCATTAAAACTTATGTTGTGACGGATTTTAAATTTATTAAGTTAACCAGAAGAGGCACTGCATGTAGAATGTTCCAGAGACTCGGCTATTTCTTTTGCTTTGCATCGTATTAGCGGACCTGAAAAAAACATTAACAATAAGTTTTTTGCATTTTTGTCACGAAAACCCTACTGATACTCTCACCCCTTTTATCCATTCTTTGAATTAATATGAATAAACCTTATCTAAAAAAAAACCATTCATATGCATACCTGTCAAATGAATCCCCTTATGTCGAGCTGCCATAAACCAGTTATAACACAACTTGTCAATTTTGATACCATCAACAGTCAAGCTTCTTTCTGGATTCAAACTGCTGTTCGACATTCACTTGTTTAGAAGGATTTCTTTATGTTTAACTATATCAGCAACTTGTGTTTTTCCGATATTAAAACGCTTGGATAAATCCCTTACATTTAACTTTTCCTTTTTGTGAACTTCAACAATCTAAATTTTTTGTTTAAGCGTGAGAATTTTTCTATTTGGAGCCATTTCTACAATGAATGTGTCGCCCACTGTGTCCCTTTTACGCATAGGCGTATTAGTATATTAAATCCCCGCGTGTACCAGAAAATTGAGATCGGTAAATCCCCGGTTTACTCAGAGAAGTCCCTCAGTGAAGGCAGGCAGCCGTTGGCGTGCGGCGCGATTGAGAAACGTAACAGCGATACTCGCCAAAAATGAGACAAGGCGCTTATTTTTTATTGTTTTCTGTCCGGTTAAGAGAACATTTTTTTGTGTCCACGTCCATTCAAGAGAATGTCCATCCAAGAGGGAGTTAACACAATGCCAGTTATATGAGAGTCAGTCGGAACCATGAAAACTGTCCGGTCAAGGGAAGGGTCCGTATAAGAGGGGTGTCCGCGAAGGGGGAATTTTACTATATATATATATATATATATATATATATATATATATATATATATATATATATATATATATATATATATATATATATGTTACAAGAGAGGTTTCCACAAATGGTGAAATGTAATACTTTAAAATTCCGGGTTTTAATCCGTTCGTCTAACAAAGAATTTGCATGACGTTTCGCCAAAATCTCATTTAGCTTCGAGCGGCAGCAACAGCAAGATCACAGTATCGAGTGGCAGCAACAGCAAGAGCACTTGAAAATGCCATATATATACGTACATACCTGAAGACCTACATTTTAATTTTCAGGTAGGTCGCTAAAATTTAGGACTTATATTTAGGAACTGAGTATTTAGTAAGGTATTTTTGAAAAATCCTTGCAGATACCTACTTAAGAAGCTAAAATATACTTATATATGTATATATATATATATATATATATATATATATATATATATATATATATATATATATATATATATATATACACGAGTATATAATATAAAGAATTATGTTTCTGCTTCTTAAGGAGGTCTTTTAGTTTAAGGATTTAGGACTTTTTGATGATTATGAGTCCGAGAAGGAAGAGGATCTTAAAAAAGGCCAAAAGGAAACGAAAACATTAAAAATTAATATTTTATTTGGTTTATTTTTGACGAGACACACAATAGGAATCGTTGCCAAGATGTACTCGTATATAGTCTATACAACATCACTTATACTGAAAGAAATTATTAATATTTGACACGTCCCCTTTTCACTACTTACAAAAATATTAATTGAGCAAACAAATTAAAATTTATAAAAAAGCTGCCTTAAGTTGTTGAAATTTCCAAAAAAATGGCTACATTTTATTTTTGGGGTTAACCACTACTCTGCCATTTCTATATGACCACTAAAAAAGTTTGATCCACTAGAACATCCACTCAATACAGGTTTTATCTACACAATAACTAAACTAACATAAAGTATATAACAGGAAATCTAACTTATAGAAAGAAGAGGTTTAAAACCACACTAAAATACAATATATCTTCTACTGAAAGCAAACTTCTTCAAACTTTTGAAGAGTTAATAAATATCCTTAACCTTACTTGTCATGAGTGATTTAAAAAACCTGAAACATAAAATGCTGGAGGCTAAATATTACACTTTTTATCAGGAAAACTTATTTTCATTTTATTATGCTCTAAAACTTTTTAAAAAGAAGTTTTTAATTTCTTTTATACTAAATCAATTATTAGGCTATTTTCCAGATATAAAGCGGTTTTACAATTCTAGCAAAATTTTAGGCGCAATAATATTTAACCCTATATAGTATATAAAATAATGTTAGTCATATTAAAAAGAATCTATATGAGGCACCAAACAAGGCAAGAGATTAATTAATATATTCTGTTTGAAAAGATCCAAGCTATATTTATATTGTCATCCAGGGACCAAAAATCTAATAATTTTCTTTGAACACTTAGTTTCTACAAAAATGATCTAACTTAAATTAAATAGCAAATATAACTCGATTCTGATTCCAGTTTTTTATGCCCGTTTCTCTTATTCAGCTTACCATTGTTCCGTTAGAAGTTTTTTTATGGATATAGCACACGTGCTGCAAGGAAATCTCGAAAGCGCTACAGAAGCGACCCGTGTGCGGAACAAGCGTTTCAAGTTGGTTTTAAATCTCTGTAAATTTTACGCGGTGAGAAACACGGTCGTAGGCAAATCATTCCAAAGAGATAAGGTTGTCAATCTAAAAGATTGCTCGAAAAGGGTTGTACGAGGAATAATATGCTGAACCTCATACGAATACCAAGTATTAACTTGACATATATTCCTAGCATGGATATGGGAGGAATTAAGTGAGCTACATCCATCGAACGCTTTCCTGAACTAACCGTTCTTCGATGTTCCAAGAAATGAAGGTTGCTGATGAGTTCCGGTGTCTAATTAGACGAACAGCTCTGTTCTGAATAGCGTTCAATCAATGCGGTGTATTTTTGGAAGGAGACAACCAAACTTGGGGGCGGTTTTCTATTATTGGTCAAATTTGATTTTTTATACAAAATTAACATTTGTTGTGGTGTGTAAAGCTTTATAGTTCGAAATAACATTTCCTGCTTTTGAAAAGCTCTCTTTACTATGCATGCAACATGTACTCGTTAAGATATATTTGCTCCCAAATTAACGCCTAGCAAATTGAGTGACGATGCTAGAGGAATAGAATGTAGGGTTAAGCAACGTTAACTTTTTAGAAAAAACTGCCGCCTGTATTTCGGTAGCATTAAATTCTACTTAGTTATTGTGACCCGAAGATAGAATTTCTTCAAGGTTTTTGTTAAGTTGAACGAATTTCTGCTGTCTGCCGATATTTGCATGAGCAGCCGATGTTGAAGTATTCAAAGTGAATAAAGAAATAAGTGTACTGTCATCTGCAAAGCTGTAGATTTGATTTCTGATCCTTTCTAGTAGATCGTTATTGTAAATGAGAAAGAGAGTAGGCGACAGTATAGAACATTGGGGCACATCAGCGTTGACAGTGAAGGTATTGGAAAGAAATCTGTCGACTGCCATTCGTAACGAGCTATAAACAACGCTGTTCAGACATACCATAATAGCTTAGCCAACAATCCGTCATGCGGTTGAACGCCTTGAATATATCACGTGCATCCATTCAAGATTCTCCAATGTGTTCAATTGTGTTGTTTTAAACACGTATTACATAAGTTATAAGATATCCTGCTGACCCTTGCTTACTAAAGCCTATTGATGATCGCTCATAATACTGAATCCTAGATATTTTAAAAGATGCCAATGGATAGTCTTTCTATAAGTTTTTATATTATTGAAAGCAGTGCGACCGGTCAGTAGTTGGTTGGCAAGGTCTTTTTACCTTTTTTGGATATCGGCTGAACTGTAGCGAATTTCCAGCAGGAAGTAAATAGTCTTGTTCTGTAGAATAGAAGAGTCTACAGAATACTGAAGCACATTTTTTGAGTACTATGGCAGCGCCCAAAGTTTTTTTGGTGGCTAGCTTTTTTAAAATACGTTTAACGATACGCTATCTGAAGGCAATATCTAGCATATGAAGCAAGGAATTCAGCTAACAAGTTGGCTTTCTCAACTGGTGTTGTTAGTATTATCTGGCTGTGTAAATGGTGGTATAGTGGATTTAGTAAGATTTGGACTAATATTCTTAACTACTGGCCAAAAGGACCTGCAATTGCTGGGGAAGTCAAGATAATTTCTTTGCATCTGTTCCGAGTACAAACAAAGGTGTTACGATTTATAATATTAGGATTTTCACGCCTTTGTCGATAAGCAAGATGCTTAGAAGCCACAGCTTCTTTGTATTCTCAGATAAACAAAAGTTTGCCGTTGAAATGGCATTTCTTCCTAAAAGGGATGTAAGCTTCCATACCAGCCAAGTTGACATCGGAAATAAGGTGGGTCTTTGGATCTAAATCAAATGTAACCAAGGTAAAATTCTTTTTTTATGGGCCTAGCACATATATATATATATATATATATATATATATATATATATATATATATATATATATATATATATATATTGCAAATTAATTGACAATGCAAGAGGAATAGAACGCCCAGACATAACTGTGTCGGGTTCAGTAACATTAACTTTTTTAGAAAAATCTGCCGCCTGGGTTTTTGTAGCGTTAAATTCTACTTGGTTACTGTCACTCCCTGATAGAATTTCTTCCAGGTTTTTATTAAGTTAAACGACTTCCTGCTGATTGTGGATATTTGCATGAGTAGCCGATGTTCCAGCGTTCAGAGTGAATAAAGAGACAAGCGTACTGTCATCTACAAAATTGTAGATTGAATCCCTGGTCTCTTTCAGCAGATCATTAATGTAAATGAGAAAGGTAGTATTAGACAGTATGGAGCCCTGGGGCACACTGGCGTTGATACTGAACCTGTTAGAAAGAAATTCGTCAAGTGCCACTCGTAAAGAACGCTCTTTAAGGAATCATGACAGCCATAAACAGAGTGTAGCTCAGCCAACATTCCGTCGTACCAAACACGGTCGAATGCTTTAGATATATCAAGAACAACCGTTCGAGATTCTCTATGTTGATTCCCTGTTGACCTATGTTTACGATGCCATATTGATGGTCGCTAATTATACTGAATCCTTGGAGATATCCTATAAGATGCTGATTGATTGATTACCTTTTCCATGACTTTCGATGTTATTGGAACTTGGGCGACTAGTCGGTAGTTGTTTGGCAAGGTTTTTGTTGCCTTTTTTGGGTATCGGCTAAACTGTGACACATTTCCAGCAGGAAAAAAAAATATTCCTTTTCTGTAGGATATGTCGAAAATTCAACAGAAAACTAGTGTTAGTTCTCTCCCGCAGTTTTTGTCTACCATGGCAGGTATTCCGTCACCGCCAGAAGATTTTTGGCTGTCTAGCTTCTTTAAAATACGTTTTATGATACGCTGTCTAAGGACACTATAGGGCATCCTTGACTGCACTATGGGAAGAGCAAGTGATGTTTTTCCTTGACAATCGACAGCAGAATGAATGGCATTATTATAATAAAATTATCTGGCCGTATGAGTGTTGGTATAATATACTTGGTAAAATTTTGACAACTGTCTTAGCGACTAACCAAAAGGACCTGGAATTGTTGGAACAAGGAAGAAGTTTGTTTCTAACTCATTAATTTTGTGCCTCCTTGGTTGCATCGACAATTTCTTTGTTTCTTTTCCGGACACGAACAAAGGTGTTACGATGTATGTTGTTAGGATTTTCGCGCCATTGTCGGTAGGCAAGATGTTGAGAAGCAACAGCTTCTTTTCATTTTCAGTCAAACCAATGCTTGCCGTTGCAAGGGCTTTTCTTCGAAAAAGGGATTCAAGTGTCCATACCAGCCAAAATAACATCGGAAACCTCCCTATCGCAGTCAGATGGGTCGTTAGTTCGAAAACAAACGTCTAAGTATTCCATGAGTTTTCTCATTTAACAGATTTGTAGTCGCCAGATCGAAACCAAACATATAAGTATTCCATGAGTTATTCCCATTTAACAGATTTGTAGTGCCAAATCTTGGCGCGATTTAGGCGCCTCTCTATCACTGATTGGTAAGATACTCGATGTCGACAGTTCGAAAATATTCCATCAATTATTCCCATTTAGCAGATTTATAGTGTTAAATCTTACACGATTTAGGCGCCTCTACTGAAAACTAGGATACTCGATGCCGAAACCAGTTTTTGGTCGGTGAAACTCAACGACGGATTTATGGTACGATGATAGTGTAAATCTCTGAATTGGTGGTTAAAAACACGTCAAGAAGACCAATGGACTCTCGATTTCGATCAAGGATCCGTATTTGTTCATCGATAAGCTGAGTAAAGCCACAATCAACTGATTGAGAACGATTCCGTTTGACGATCTTGTTCGTCGATCATATTTGAATACTTAAGCCAGTTGATATTGGGTAGATGGCAGTTTCGGCACTTAGATCATCAATCTGCAAATGATCCATGGTGTGTGCAAAAAAAGCGAAAAATGTTCAAAAGTTAGTAGCACTTAGTGGTCAATAGAGGCCGCAGATTATCCTTGTGTTTTTTTTTAACTACATAACACCAAAGTTTCGGAGCTCCAGAGACTTCTCCCTTTAGTAAGAGAGATCATTGTTGACAAAAAAAACAGATTCCAAAGTTACGCCTAAACTAGGAACGGAAATCGTACCCAAAATAGAAAAAAGTTGACTGTGCTGCTCTATGAACCGACTTTAGACTCGTAGAGAGCGAGAATATGAGGCTTATTTGATTGCAAGTGTGTTGGTGCATTGAATTTATGTTAAAGTTTATACCTCGTATGTTAAAAAAATCTATTTTAAAATTGCGGATTTTTTTTGATCCTAGGAGCTTCATCATGCTATTCTTTTTCCACAGTCCGAGGACATCGGCAGAGCAATGAAACGTTAAGCAACTTCACGCAACCTAAACCGCTGGTATCATACCGGGCGATGCCTGGTGAGATCTGGGCATCTACCACTCAATTTGTTCTTTTAGTCGCCTTCTACGACAAGCAGAACATACCTGGGGTGATATTCTGTCCTGCACTTCCACTAGTAATAACTAGTTAGTCTGGACCACTTCGCATGGTCAAAAAAAATGTTTTTGCTATGGATAGTAGTTTATCATTTAGGGAATACGAGTATGTATATAAAATTAGTGCTATTTAGAGTGAGTTTTTGAAGATAATATAACCGACAAAAATTGGGAATTTAGTAAAATAGAATATCTTTCGTTGATAAAGTACCTCCTTTTAAAAGGATTGTCCGCTAAAAACAATTACGAACGACGATATGCTTAATTCATAGAAGGTACGATACGATGTCCTTCCTACGCCACTGTCAAAAAATGGGTTGCGGATTTCAAGAGAGGAAGATTGGGCTTCAGTGATGAAGACGTGCTGGAAGACCCGTTTCTGTATCCACGTGTTTTTTTACATTGTCCACTCTAATTTGGGTATGAAAAAATTATTAGCTAAATGGATCTGAATACCGACCAAAAACGACTGAGGCACAAAATCCAAGTTGATTTATGGAAGTTATGAGGAGTTTTTAGATCAAATAATAACTATGAATGATATGTGGTTCTGTCAGTATAATCCAGAGGCAAGGAACAGTTAATGGAGTAGAAACATGCTGGTTTATCTCGCTCCAAAATGTTTCGCTTAACGAAATAAGCCGAAAAATGTCTTTTTATTTGGAACAAGCATGAGATATTTCTTACAGATTTCTTGGAACATGGCAAAACAGTAACTCGAGAATATCATTCTTCATTTTGAACTAAATTTCATCAAAAAATTGGGTAAAAACGCCTAGGAAAAATATCTAAAGTGATGCTGTTTTGCAACACAATACGCCTGCTCACAAACCGCTGTTAGTTTTGCAAAAAATAAACAAATTAGGCTTTGAACTGACTGATCACTCCCCATCTTAACCTGATTTGGCGTACACTGTAACAATTTTCTTTGACAAAGTATTTCTTAGTTTCTACAAAAAATCTACATTAAATTAAATAACAAATATAACTCGATTCTGGTTCCATTTTTTTATGACCATTTCTATGATTCAGCCTTATCATCGTTTCGTTAAGAGTTTTTTTCATGGGTATAGCACACGTGCTGCAAGGAAATCCTGAAAGTGCTACAGGGGCGACGCGTGTACGCAGAAAGCGAGTCACGTTGGTCCAGGCTTTGGACTGAGTGATTCATCCCCATATTAACCTAATTAGGCGTCATTGAACTGTTACTTATTCCCAAAATTGAAAAAATATTTGAAAGGATAGAAATTTCATTCAAATAAAAAGCAATGAAGGTTGTCGAAGAAAAAAAGATTTTTTTTTTTTGTAAGATTACTTTATAAGTGTCACACTAAATGTGTAAAGTTGTACATTTAATAAATAATTTTTGTTTCTGATATTTGCCTGTTGCTTCCATGCCAGGCTAGAAACTTATCAATACGCCATTGTATATTAGTTATTCTTACGTTTTCTCTTAAATTTATTTAATTTCTATTCTTATTTAGTAATTTTTATATATTTGGTTTATGTTGTTTTATTGAAAGCTAATAATATCTAAAATATGTACTCTTATAAAACTTTTCCGTAAAAAAACATGACAATAAAATTTAAATAATTTTTAAAATGCTTAAATTTAATATAAATACTTATTGAAATAGAACTAACTATTTACTAGAAATACGGAAAAATATTAAGTAGGTGGTTCATTTAAATCCCAAATGCTCAAAACTGTTAACATTTGCTCTTTAGACTTTCTAGTTTGTGTCTAATTGTTAGGCTGTCAATTTATTCCCTATTAAATTATAGTTCATTGTATTTTAATAAATTTTCTTATATGGCGATAAGATCTGGAATATTTTTTATCTTACCACTCGTTATAATATAGATATGATTTTGTAATTCCACATTAGTAACGATATAGATGAAAGAACTTGCTAATTCTTTCATCTAGGGTAACACGTTGCCACTGTCAATTAAAAAAGTTATTTATAATACATAAAAAAATTAAATAATACATAAATAAAAAAAATCAATAATTATTATATAATCAACCAAATTAGCCACATCATTTAATTGTGGAATGAGCTAACGCAGTGATGTTTATGTTCACTTAACATGTAGGCTGAAAAGTCATTGGTCTGACACATGTTTCAAAAATTCGACGATTAGTTTACAAGTTAGAGTGGTTTTAGTGATGCTAGTTTGATATTTTTAAAACAATGGAAAAAATCGAATTTCGTGTGTTGATTAAACACTGTTTTTTGATGGGAAAAAATACCGTTCACGCAAAGCAATGGCTTGATAAGTATTACGGGGAGTCTGTTCCCGGAAAATTACTCATTATTTACTGGTATGCTGAATTTAAAGGCGGTCCTACAAATACAAATGATACTGAACGCTTTGGACGCCCAAATGAGGTAGTTACACCGGAAAATATCAAAAAAATCCACAAAATTGTTTTGGATGACCGTAAAGTGAAATTGCGTGAGATAGCCGACACCCTAAAGATATCAAAAGAATGTGTTGGTCATATTTTGCATAAACATTTGTGCATGAGAAAGTTCTGTACGAAATGGGTACCGCGTTTGCTCACAGTGAACCAAAAATAACAACGTGTTGATGATTCTGAGCGCTGTTTGGACCTGTTTAAGCGTAATAAAAAGGATTTTTTTTATGCGATATGTGATAACGGAGGAAACATGGATCCATCACTACACACCGGAATCAAATCTGCAGTTAGCTGAGTGTATAGCAGCCGGTGAAAACCGCCCGAAGCGACCAAAGACGCAACAACAATCGGCTGGGAAGGTTTTTGCCTCTGTATTTTGGGATGCGCCTGGAATAATTTTTATCGACTATGCTGAAAAGGGAAAAACCATCAATAGCGAATATTCTATAAAGGTATTGGTGCGTTTGAATGCAGAAATCGCAAAGAAACGGTCCCAAATGAACAAGAAAAATGTGCTCTTTCATCAAGACAATGCACCGTGTCACAAGTCAATGGTTATGACGGCAAAATTGCGTAAATTGAAGTTTGACTTGGTTCCTCATCCACCGTATTCTCCAGGTTTGGCCCCCAGCGACTATTATCTATTCGCAGACCTCAAAAAAATGCTCACGGGAAAGAGATTTGGCTCCAATGAAGAAGTTATTGCCGAAACTGAGGCCTGCCTTGAAGGCAAAGATAAATCGTTCTACAAGAAAGGTATAGAAATGTCAGAAAAGCGTTGGACTCATTGTATCACTCTTGAAGGAGACTATATTAATGAATAAAGTCGAATTTTGCAAAATACATATGTTTTAAGTAGCTAGACCAAAAATTTTTCAACCTACGTGTTACAAGTAAGTTACTATTGGTATGATCTGGTCTGAAATGCTGCTTAAAAATTAAGCTTCTTATGAAACTTCCTGCATATATAAAAATATTATGAAATTTTCCTTACAACTATTCTCTCTATACTATATTCTTTTTTTTTGTAGATAATTATTAGAATTTGAAAACTATTAGCTCTTGAAACGCCTCGAAGTAATGGCTTTCTTCATGCTTTACTATAGCCCTGACTTATGAATATTAAAGACAGCTTGACCAGAGTCGGGAAAAATAAATTAATTTCGAATAATTGGGTACTGATTACTCGATTAATTTCAATAATCGAGTAACCGCTTGAGTAACTAATGATTTTTCACTCGAAATTAGAGTCATTGGAAGGTCAGTCAATTTAATTTGGATGAGTTGGTTCTTTGTCAGCAGTAGCCACGTTAAAAGAGGCACTGTATTGCAGTTATTAGGTAAATATAGGTATCCAGCATTTTATTTATTAAATAACCGGTCAATTGCAAATTGAACTTGCGCAATTAGTGTTCCGTACGTTGATTGCTTTTAAAATAAAAAAATTTGTTACGGAGGTATAAAAGGATCAGTGACTTAACAAAACACACCCCAAATGAGTTTTCATCAAAGTTTGTTTCCAATCTTTACTGAAAACTGATGACCTTGAAATTTTTGTTTTTTTTATATATACCAGATAAATTATTGAAGATAATGCACTCGTAATAATTTTCGTTCAATCTACACCCCGTGGAGAATATTCCAGAATTTTTTCAAAATTTTTTGATAGGTATTTTTCGAGATAAGGGGGGACAGCAATTTTTCGCGATTTTTTAAAAATAATACGAAGAAAAGTGTGCGCAAGTATATTAGACATTATATATATATATATATATATATATATATATATATATGTGTATATATATATATATATATATATATATATATATATATATATATATATATATATGTATATATATATATATATATACATATATATATATATATATATATATATATATATATGTGTATATATATATATATATATATATATATATATATATATATATATATATATATGTATATATATATATATATATATACATATATATATATATATATATATATATATATATATATATATATATATATATATGTATATATATATATATATATATATATATATATATATATATATATATATGTATATATATATATATATATATATATATATATATATATATATATATATATATACTCATGTTTTTACAAGCTTTGATTTGCCACCACACTCGATGACCTAGTAAAAAAAATTTTTCCACTTCCGATTTCACCCTCCCCTAAACTAACCCCTTAAGTCAAAATTTAACTTTCAAAACTACACGGCTATAATGAGGCCATCAATTCCTATATTATACCAAATTTCAACTTTCAATGACAAATAGTTTCGGAGAAGATCGGGTGTGACAGACAGACGGACGGACGGACGGACAGACAGACACCGAAGTCATCTTATAAGTATTCCGTACGGAACACTAATAAGAGAAGGATTGACCAATTGCGAGTAGCACAAGTTGCGACGCTCCACAACAGAAGCGGGTTTTTAGCAGAGAATAACAACGGCTCTTGTGACCGAGTTTTTTTATGGGCGTGGCACACGTGTTGTAGGGAAATAGCTACAGAAGCGACTCGTGTGCGAAAAAGAGATTCGCGTTGGTCTTGAATCGCTGTAAATTGTACTCGGTGGAAAACACAGTCCTGGGTTGAGGTTCTCCATACAAAAGACTGCTTGAGAACGATTATACGAGAAGTGAAAAGCCGAACTTTATACGGATATGAAGTATTAGGGCGATGTGCATTCCTAGCAAGCACAGCTCTGAGAGGAATTAAGCCAGCTACATCCCATCAAATACTTTCCATAAAAGTACTGGCAGAATAGACTCAAGTCACCAACCGTTCTTCGATGCTCGAAGAAATCACGGTTGCTAGTGAGTTCTAGGTCTCCAATCAGGCGAGCAGCTCTCTTTTGAATAAAATTCAACAACTGCAGTGTATTTTGGAAGCCGAGCCCCAAAAAAGGAAGCAGTATTTCATCGTTGGTCGAATTTGAACTTTGTACAGAATTAACAGTTGTTGTAGAGTATAAAGCTCTCTAGTTCGTAATGCTGCATGTTTATGCCAGGACATATTTACTCCCAAATTAACGCCCAGCAAATTGAGTGATGATACTAGAGCAGTGGAGTGTTCGGACATAACTGTCATATGTTCAGAAAATTTATTTAAAAAAAAAACTGCAGCCTGGGTTTTTGTAGCATTAAAGTCTACTTGGTTACTATTACACCAAGATAAAGTTTCTTTCAGGTCTTTGTTAAGTTAAATGACTTTCTACTGATATTTGCATGAATAGCCGATACTCGAGCGTTCAAGTAAATGAAGAAATAAATGGACTGTCATCTGCAAAGCTGTATATTGGATTTCCGGTCCTTTCTAACAGATCATTAATATAAATGAGAAAGAAAGTAGGTGACAGTATAGAGCCTTGGGGTACACCAGCGTAATAATGAAAGTAATAGAAAGAAATCCGTCGACTGCCACCCGTAAAGAACACTCTCTAGGAAAACACGAGAGCCACAAACAAAACTATTCAGTCAACATAAGAGCGTAACTTAGCCAACAATCTATCATGCCAAACACGATCGAATGCCTTGGATATATCAAGTGCAACCGCCCGGGTGCAAAGTGTTCAGTTGCGTTGTTCGAAACACGTGTTACATAGTTAAGTATAATTACGGTCGGAAGCAGCATTAGTGAATGAGCATAGAATTGGAAAACAATAGTTTGATAAGTTGACTTGGGAATTCTGAATATGATTTGCAATAAAACTGGAATTTATAGACAGGAAACTTCGTGTTAAATCAGCATTTAATCAATGAATACGTGTTATCATGTGTATCTCATCAGAAACGAACCAATATTCTAAAAATTAATGGCTATTACATAAGCAATATTAAACACTCCTTTGACTGCTTTAAAGCCTATCTCTCAGCCAAGATAGTAATAAGGATCTACCAGTAGATAGTGCACTTTTACCTTGCGCATACAGTACCACAGACAAAATGGGTGAATTACTTAAAAGATTCAACGTTTGCACAATCTTCAACACTTATGAGAGAAAAGGCTAATGTTTGAGGCCACCAAAAGACACAATTTGTTTACAAACTAAAAGTATATAAAAACCCTGCTCTCGTGGTACGTACATAAGATCAATATTAACTAGAATTAAGGACGATGAAAAATTTATCAGAAAGGAACAAATTGTACAATCAGTTATAGCTGAATATTAACAGAAAGGTTATAAAAACAATGTAACAGAAACCAAAACTCTTGTTTCTATTCACATTTTATATAAACGAAAGTTTAGAGAATCAATTGCAACGCCACCCTATCTTATTTTCAAGAAAAGTTGTAGTCTGAACATTTTCGCTAAGATCGAAACTCAATTCCGGTTAGTTCAGGTTAGGTAAAAAACAGCAGACTTTTTCAAAATTTACTGCTATTAAATCGACGAATGAAGATCTCAGTGCATCTTAAAGAAGCTGGAGTATCCGAGACTATACTTGTTAAGATTGGGCAAAAAGATTTAAGGACGAGAAAATTTCTGTACGGTGGATCCCAAAATTCTTTATACCAGAATATAAACTGATGAAAAAGGCTAAAACTGAGTCGTCTTCGGAAAAGTTAATGGCGACCTTTTTTTTGAGATTGCGAATTAATTTTGCTTATCGAATATATGGAACTAATACCAAAAATAGTGAATCCAGAACCTGAAGCAAACCATTAGAAAGAAACTTCCAAATTTATGGAGAACCAAAATTTTGCTCTTGCACGATATTTGCCGGATACATAAAACTCGAACAAGTTCAATTACCGAAAGCTGTGGACATGCACCCTACAATGATGTCTATTACAACACATGTTAAAGAATGTTTTTTCTTATAAATTTGTTAAAACCCGATGTCGCTAACTGCTAAGGATTTTTTTTTTGACATAAAGCCTTCGCATTATACCCTGGAACATTCAAAAATTACAATAAATAAAAAATTGAAACATTTCTATTCAAAAACGGAACATTGCAGCCGGTTGTCTATTACAACACATGTTCCTTCTTATAAATTTGTTCAAACCCGATGTCGCTAACTGCTAAGGAAATTTTTTTTTTGGACTTAAAGCCTTCGCGTTACACCCAAGAACATTGAAATACTACAATAAATAAAAAATTGAAACATTTTTATTCAAAAACGAACTTTTCTCACATATTGTCTATTACAACACATGGCAAAGATGATTTCTTTTATGCGAAAATTACAAAAACCCTAAACCCAGAATATGGTCTGCCCCACATGTGGCATACTGAAACATGCTTCGGTGAACACTGGTCAGGTTGTTGTAGTTCTTGCTACCTCACTCAGAGTTTTATCTCGAGGAGTAAACATCTCTGAAGATAAAAAACAAGGCGTCAGAAAGTTACACTAAATTTACATCGTATAATCCTAAGAACCACAATTTGTTATTTGGCATATGTTACTTTAACTTTTAAACCTGCAAAAATTCCGTTGTTATTTCGCAAAGATTTCCGAGTAAAAGCACGCTTTTTTACAAGGAGGATTACGCCTTATGCCCCAGAATGCTCCAGTTATATGATGGTTTTCCAGCCAGAGTGGCTGGCATACCCACTAAATCTCCTTGTGAGCTGGGTCTGCGACCCTTTACTCCTCTTACAATGTGACGATTATTCTTTATGTAGGGGGAGTGAGTTTTAAAAACTTGTGGGTTAGTTTCTAATGATTAAATCTTTGCTACCTTAACCTAACTAAGTCTAACTAAACTAAAAGCTAAGTTTTCGGCTATTTCGGGAGTGTTGGGGTACAACAGTGTTAGTGGTGTGTGATGTTTACATGTTTAGCTTATTTTTTGGAGAGAGATACCCGTGGGGGGAGCGGGATAGAATATCTCCCCCGGTACGTTCTGCCTGTCGTAGGAGGTGACTTAAAGAACAACCTAGATGGTAGATGCCCTGATCCCACCAGCATCGCCCGGTGTGATACCATCGCATCGGCTTAGGCTGCGTGAAGTTGCTTAACGTTTCGTGGCTGTGACGATGTCCCGGACTGTGGGACCAAATAGCATGATGAGGCACCTGGATACAAAACATTCCGGAGGTAAAATAGCCCCCCGTTCGGATCTCCGGGTGGGGGGGGTTCAGGTGCGTCGACATGCAGAGATCAGAATTTTAAAGTGGATTTTTGCAACATACGAGGTTTAAATTCGAACATAAATTCAGTGCACCAACACCTGCAATCAAGTAAACCTCATGTAATCGCTCTCTGTGAAACCAAGGTCAGTTCATCGACCAGCACAGTCAATTATCTTTATCCTGGGTACGACTTCTATTCCCGATTGCGTAACTTTGGAATCCGTCTTTTTGTCAGAAGCGACCTCACGTGCCAAAGAGAAGAGACTCTGGAGCACCCAAACTTTTATGTTATGTGGTTAAAAATAACTGCTCAACCAACCACAAGGTTCATCTGTATCCTCTATCGACCACCAAGTGATACTAACTTTAGAACACTTTTCGCTTCTCTTGCAGACACCATCGATCATTTACAAATTAACTATCCAAATGCCAAAATTGCCATCCTGGGTGACTTTAATGTACACAACATCAACTGGTTTAAATATTCAAATACTACCGACGAGCAAGGTCGTGAAGCCGAATCATTTTCAATCAGTTGTGGTTTAACTCAGCTTATTGACGAGCCAACACGGATCCCTGATCGCGAAGGGGAGTTCGACAGTCTTCTTGATCTGTTTTTAACCACCAATCCGAAGATGTAAACGGTCAGCGTAAATCCGCCGTTAGGTTCTTCTGACCATAAACCACTTTCAACATCGAGTATCCTACCAATCAGAGAGTGAGAGAGGCGCCTAAACCGCGCAAGATTTGGCACTACAAATCTGCTAAATGGGAAAATCTCATGAAATATTTTCAAACTTTCCCTTGGTTAGACGTTTGTTTTCGATCCGAAGACCCATTTGACTGCGCCAGGGAGGTTTCCGATGTTATTTTGGCCGGTATGGAGGCTTACATCCCTTTTTCGAAGAAATGCCCTTCCAACGACAAGCCTTGGTTTGACCGAAAATGCAAAGAAGCTGTTGCTTCTAAAACATCTTATCTACCGACAATGGCGTGAAAATCCTAACACCATAAACCGTAACACCTTTGTTCGTGCCAGGAACAGATGCAAAGAAATTATCGACGAAACCAAGGAGGCAAACAATCAACGAATTAGAAACAAACTTCTCGCTTGTCCCGACAATTCCAGGTCCTTTTGGTCAGTCACTAAGGCAATCAGTCAAAATTTCACCAAATCCACCATACCACCACTCACACGGCCAGATAATTCTATTGCAACGACACCTGTTGAGAAAGAGAACTTGTTGGCTAAAACTCTTTGCTTCATATTCTACTGTCGATTTCCAAGGAAAAACACCACCTACTATTCTCATAGTGCTGTCAAGGATGCTCGATATTGTCTTCAGACAACGTATCATAAAACGTATTTTAATGAAGCTAGACACCAAAAAAGCTTCTGGCGCTGACGGAATACCTGCCATAGTTCTCAAAAACTGTGCGAGGCAACTAACACCAGTTTTCTGTAGACTTTTCAACCTATCCTAAAGAAAGCGAATATTTCCTTCCTGCTGGAAATGTGCCACAGTTCAGCCGATACCTAAAAAAGGCAAGAAGACCTTGCCAAATAACTACCGACCAATCGCACTGCTTTCAATAATATCGAAAGTCATGGAAAAGGCTATCAATCAGCATCTTCTAAAATATCTTGAAGGATTCAACATTATTAGCGATCATCAATATTGCTTTCGTAAAAATAGATCAACAGGAGATCTTCTGACTTATGTAACACACGTTTGGAACAACGCAATTGAACACTTTGGAGAATCTCGAGCGGTTGCTCTTGACATATCCAAGGCATTCGACCATGTTTGGCACGATGGGCTGTTGGCTAAGTTACGCTCTTATGGTATGTCTAAAAAGTTCTGTTTGTGGCTCTCATGTTTCCTCAGAGAGCGTTCTTTGCGAGTAGCAATCGACGGATTTCTTTTTAACACCTTCACTATCAACGCCGGTGTACCTCAAGGCTCCATACTGTCTCCTACTCTTTTTCTCATTTACATTATCGATCTACTGGAAAAGACCAAGAATCCAATCTACAGCTTTTCAGCTGACATTACGCTTATCTCTTCATACGCTTTGAACGCTCGGACATCGGCTACTCAGACGAATATCCGCAGACAGCAGGAAGTTATTCAACTTAACAAAGACCTAGAAGAAATTTTATCTTGGGGTGACAGTAACCAAAGGGAATTTAACGCTACAAAAACCCAGGCGGCAGTCGCTCCTGTAGCGCTTTAGGGACTCCTTCCCTGCAGCACGTGTGCTAGACCCATAAAAAAAAAGGGTAGCTCAACTACACTACTACCTTATCTCTGTATACTAAGTACGTAGTATAGTCCGTCTTGGTATAGTTTTAGTCATGTTTATTATTAGTCTATTTGTAGTATGTGTGAGGATCGCAAGTAGCAATTACCGACGTTTGCGTTGTGTCTGTAGGCGCTATCTATATCAGAGTTAGGATGACCTGTCGCTTTCTCAAGAAAGCGAAGCTGGGTATTTCGGGTAAATTCTTTTATTGAGAGCATTTGAAATTCCCTGTGCAACTGTTTGTTGCAAAAGAAAGCACGCACAACAACGGTAATATATGGTTATTAACGACAACATTAAATATGCTCCATAGAAAATCTAAAATATTTACGTAAAAAATCCAATGTTACTTTTGGAAACATTCGCAGATTGTGTTACTATACCTGGGTGTTATAATCCGTAGTTGAAAAACAAGCTGTACTAGTTAAGTTGAAGTAAAATCTTGTAAAGCTTTGTTTTCACTGAATCTTTACAAGGTAAATGTTTTTATCAGTTTCACTATGAAGAGCAGTTTGTAAAGCCAAACAAAAGCGCCTATATTATTGACATTGTTATCATCTTAGATATAATAGTACAGCATAACATCGCTTATGACTTTATCAAGTATAAGGTCTTATTTCTTAACAGAAATACTAAACTTAACCATGACAATGTCGGGGTTTTAATGATTATCTTATCTTGTAATTAGAAGACACTCTGCGACGCTTTTACGTTTACGAGCTTCTGAAATTAGCGCGCGTAAAAGCTTTTATAACTTTTAGTTTATTATGATGTAACGAAAACTTTGTTAGATTCATAATGTCGTTAGTCAATATCGCAAAAGTTATGAGTATCCATCATTTTGAGATCTCGAGGGAGAAATATTTAATTTTTTCTTTCTTGTTTCTGACGTTACTAAATTATTATTTTTTCAAGATGAAAATAAGCGATATAAAAATAACCGCTACTACGTCTTCAAAATTTTCTTTATTTGTTTCCTTCGTTTCCCACAAGAATAGCGTTTTTAATTAATATAAAAAATAACCCTACGTATAATATAAGTAATATACAGACACAGAAATATACATAAAACAAGTTAAATAAATATAAGTTAATAATGTCTATTTAAGTTATATCACAGCTAACACATGACGTCTCCATGACATACCAATTTTATGCAATCAGAACGTCCTGGGACCCAATATAGTCAGATCCAGAATATCCAATTCGGACTATACCTAAAACAAGAGTATAAATGTTTAGTTATTGTAAAGCAACTGAAAATAGACAGAAGTCCATATCTCAGCTGTTTACTAGCTGTTCTCTTGTTCGTCAAATCCATCCTGAGACGCGTTTCGCCATATCACGGCTCGGATTGACAAACAAGACAACGGAATCTACTGGTACTTATCACAGAAGTTACGGAGTACGATGGTAGGATACAACGAATTGTATTAAGTACGTATGCCTATTACTCCATCGAAAGCTGACACAGCAGCTTTCGAGCCGACAGAGTGGTTGACACAGTTAATGCTTAAAAGCAGGTAGCACTTTTCGAGGGATCCTCCTCAGGCGTATATAGTTATTTTTTTAAAGCAACTGAAAATAGACAAAAGTCCATATTTCAGCAGTTTACTAGCTGTTCTCTTGTTCGTCTGCTGTGTCAGCTTTCGATGAAGTAACAGAACAGCTAGTAAACTGCTGAAATATGGACTTCTGTCTATTTTCAGTTCCTTTACAATAACTATATATACCTGCTCCATCGAAAGCTGCTGTGTCAGCTTTCGATGGAGTAATAGGTATGCGTACTTAATACAATTCGTTGTAATCTACCATCGTATTCCGTAACTTCTGGGATACGTACTAGTAAATTCCGTTCTCTTGTTTGTTAATCCTAGCCTGACTGACGAGCCGTGATACGACGAAACGCATCTCAGGATGGATTTGACGAACAAGAGAACAGCTAGTAAACTGCTGAAATATGAACTTCTGTCTATTTTCAGTTGCTTTACAATAACTATATATGCCCGAGGAGGATCCCTCGAAAAGCGCTACCTGCTTTTAAGTGTTAACAGTGTCAGCCACTCCATCGAAAGCTGCTATGTCAGCTTTCGATGGAGTAATATGTATGCGTACTTAATACAATTCGTTATATCCTACCATCGTCTAAATGTTTTCCGTATTCCTCAGAACAGCAAACTATTCTACTTACAGTCTGTCAAGTTAGAACGTGACCACTCGTATTCTTGAAAAAATGTTTTTTTTTTTTTTTTTTTTTTTTTTTTTTATGGGTCTAGCTCACGTGCTGCAGGGAAGTCCCTAAAGCGCTCCAGGAGCGGCACGAGTGCGGAAAAAGCGATTTACGTTGTTCTTGAACCGCTGCAAATTGTACTCGGTGGGAAACACAGCGCTGGGCAAATTATTCCAAAGGGATGACGTTCTCCATATAAAAGATTGCTTGAAAAGCGTTGTACGCGGAGTAACAAGCTGAACCTCATACGAATGCGAAGCACCAGCGCGACGTGTATTTCTAACATGCACCGCTTTGGGAGGAATTAAGCGGGCTACATCCTTCGAACACTTTCCATGAAAATACTTGTAGAACAGACTCAAGTCACCAACCGTTCTTCGATGTTCCAGCGAATCAAGGCCGCCGGTCAATTCCGGGTCCCCAATCAGACGGACCGCTCTTTTCTGAACCGAATCCAACAAATGCAGTGTATGTTTGGGAGTGGAGCCCCAAACGTGGGAGCAGTATTCCATAGTTTGGTCGAATTTGGGCTTTGTAAAGAATTAACAGTTGCTGTGGGGTGTAAAGCTTTCTGGTTCTAAATAATATTCCCAACTTTTGAGAAGCTCTCCTTGCTATGCCTGCAACATGTTCATGCCAAGACATATTTGCTCCCAAACTAACGCCCAACAAATTGACATTGAAAATGTCTTGAATAATCGCCTGGCATCTTCCAGGTATGCTCTCGACTATATTTTCTACATACTTTGCAAATTTTTCGAATCTCACGAGACAACTGAGTAAAAGTCCTTAGAGTCTTTCCTCTGAGCTTTCCCTTTACAAGAGACCAAACGTTTTCAATATTGTTGACGTCTGGTGATTGTGAGGGCCACTCTAGTATCTCATCGTGGGTCCAAGGGAGCCGCTTCACCACGTGCTTTGGAATTTGATATCATAAGCACTAATATGTTATCGAATGGTCTCATGGAATACATTAAACCCGATTTTCTTAATTTTGCATCTCCTTGACACAACGTCAATTTCGGGTCCTGTGACAACAAAGACACGATTTGTTTTTTTCGACTTTTGAAGTGACTTTTTTTTATGAGTCTAGCACACGTGCTACAGGGAAGTCCCTAAAGCGCTACAGGAGCAACACGTGTGCGGAAAACGCAATTCATGTTGTTCTTGAATCGCTGTAAATTGTAATCGGTGGAAAACAGAGTCCTGGACAAATTATTCCTAAGGGATGATGTTCTCCATATAAAAGACTGCTTGAAGCATTGTACGAGGTGTAACAAGCTGAATCTCATACGCGACGTGTATTTCTAACATGCACCGCTCTAGGAGGAATTAAGCGGGCTACATACTTCGAACACTTTCCATGAAAATACTTGTAGAATAGGCTCAAGCCGCCAACCGTTCTTCGATGTTCCAGCGAATCAAGGCCGCCGGTCAGTTCCGGGTCTCCAATCAGACGAACAGCTCTTCTCTGAATAGAATCTAACAAATGCAAAGTATGTTTGGAAGCGGAGTCCCAAACATCGGAGCAGTATTCCATAGTTGGTCGAATTTGGGCCGTGTAAAGAATTAACAGTTGTTGTGAAGTGTAAAGCTTTCTGGTTCGCCTACCGAGTCACGTTTTCGTCTCCTTAAAATGTTTTACCCACTTTTTCAAAAACGATACCGACTTTTTAATATATTTAGTGCGGCGGCGGAATGTATCATTTTAGGCCCTTTTGGTTGGGAACAAAGAATGACTGCCTCAGACCGACGCGCAAACAAGTGACTCATTTTGGATTTTACGTGATTTCGACGAAAGTTACTAAAACGTGTCGTAGACGTTTCCTCTATCGATTTTTTTATTGAATCGCATCTACCAAAAATGAATTATCGCGGACACGTTCGTACTTGACCGACTGTAGATAAACCTGATGCTGCATCAAACTTTAAAAACCCAATATTTATAGTAAATGAAAAACTTAATACCTTATTTTACTAACAAGTCTGTAATAGTACATGACAATAAAGTGAATAAAACAATCAAGACCTGCAAGACATGTTTTATTTATTATGATAAAAAATACTCTAATATACCTTTATTCTGTTCAGTGAATATTAGAGAAACCTTCTTTTAAAAAGGTATTCTATAACTCTGGTTCTGCAACACCTTAATATATCGACGCCTTTAAGAAATTGCCATGATAATATCTTTAGATTGTCCTAATCTGATGATAATGAGAAATATTTTTTTTCGAAGACGCTCTGTTATCTCTTTACATATTATTTTGTTAAAATTTGAAACAATGACATAATAACATATTGCTTAACTTCTGAATCATAAAAAGTTCATATGTCGTGATAGATTCTAAAAAAAACTGCAATCACATCTCCAATCATTCTAACTCCTTATGCATTTAACTATGAATAATATTAAACGGTTATGTGGATTATGTCCAACTCAAAACCAGGAAAAATTATACCTACCTATACGAAATACATTAACCATCACACCTTTCGCCTAAGCAATTCGTTCAAAAATCATTGTTTCCATTTTCATCACCTATTCTACGTGTTATCATATTTATAATCAATATCTCAGTTCATTCAAAAGTTAGTGTATCCAAAGATAGACAAGTGGACAGACGGTCTACTAGACCGACGAAAATGCGAACTAGGTTTTTTGTGGTGATTTTTTTCACTAATACAGTATTTCCTCTAGCAAGAAAAGTATTAAAATATTACACATATAATATAATAATATATTAATAAACAAAATTAAAAAATATTAGATAGAGGATTAAAAAGATTACAGGAATATGTATCTGGCCAGTTGGTTATGCCAACAGGAAAATTGCATATATATATATATATATATATATATATATATATATATATATATATATATATATATAATATATATATATATATATATATATATATATATATATATATATATATATATATATATATATATATATATATATATATTTCTATACTATTTTTCTGTTATGTTTAACTAATTAATTGGAACTATGAGAAAACATGTTTAAATTAATATTTGAAACCTAACCAACGAGGATTAATATTAAAAACAACTACGGAACCTTTTATCTAGAATCAAGTAACATCACTGTTATAAAAATGTAAACAAAATTAATGTCAAAAAAGTCTCCATACACTTAAGAGCCGCATTTTATCAAGCTATCTATTGCTCGCTAAACTGAAAACAAATGAATAATTTTCGGCCATACTTTATAATCTGTCACTTGTTGCTAGTAATTTTGCAGTGGGTTTTCAAAGTAGTATTAAAAATGAGCGAAAGATTTGTAAAAAGATGGAAAATCCTACAGAAACATAGGAAAAATTGTTAAAAAGTCGCATGCTACTGTTCAGTACATTGTAAACCAGTATAAATGAACGGGTTCCTATAAAATTCGACAACGCTCCGGTCGTCCCAAGAAACTGACTCCACGTAAAGAGGCCAGTATTAGACAAATAATTATAGATCCCAAGAAAAATGCACCAAAATTAAGAGAAGAAGTACGGGAGCTATTTTCAAAAAATGTTTGTTCACAAACAGTGAGAAATTGTTTACACAGGACAGGCTTTAAGGGGTGTGCAGCTATGAAGAAGCCGTTAATTTCGGAAGCTAATCGCAAAAAGCGGTAAGCTTTTGGTAGGGAATACGTTACGAAACCTCCTGAATTTTGGGAATCCGTAATCTTTAGTGATGAAACTAAAATTAACCTTTTTGGGTCTGATGGCAGAACTAAAGTTTGGAGAAAGAAGAATACCGCATTCGATATTAAAAACATTTATTCCACGATGAAACAAGAGGGTGGCAGTGTTCTGCTTTGGGGATGCATGTCCGCTGGAGAGGTTAGAAATTTACTCTTTATTAAATGGATCAGCATGTTTAGCTGAACATTTTGAGAGACAACTTAAGAGAAAGTGTCCTCTCGAAAAAGATACATTTTCCTACAGGACCATGATCCAAAACATACCGCAAACTTGGTGCGAGAATGGATAATCCATAATGTACGACAGCAGCTTCATACACCTCCGCAATGACCCGATGTTAACCCCATCGAGCATTTATGGTAGGAACTTAAACGGCGCGTTCGCAAACATAATGTTTCAAACAGAGAAGAATCAAAAAACAGAATATTGAACGAATGGGAGAAAATGCCAGCAGAAGTTACTAGAAAGCTGGTTGCAAACATAACAAAAAGGTTACAAGGAATTATCAAGGCCAACGGCTGTCCCACTAAATATTAGATGAAACGAAGTTGTTATATTCCGTTAAACTCCGTCAACCCATTATTGATAATTTTTAAGTGTATGGAGACTTTTTTAACATTCATTTTGTTTACATTTTTATAACAATGATGTAACTTCTAAATAAAATGTTCCGTTATTGTTTTTAATACTAATCCTCGTTAGTTAAGTTTCAAATATTATTTTAAACATATTCTCTCATAGTTTCAATTAATTAGTTAAACATATCAGAAAAATAGTATAGGAAGCAGGTGATGTATAGAGACTTTTTGTACTGACTCTATATATATATATATATATATATATATATATATATATATATATATATATATATATATATATATATATATACATATATATATATATATATATATATATATATATATATATATATATATATATATATATATATATATATATATATATATACGATGACCAGTATTTAAATATCAAATTTTTATTTCTAGTCAATGCAGGGGTACATTTAGGATTTGGTCCAGGAAGGAGGAATACTTCTCAGGTGCACTCACCATTTTCACATAAAAAGTTTTCAAAATACGTTAAAAGAATAAAACTGTTCACATATGTGGGAGCTCTGTTACCTAGATAGGTATTGGTACCTGCCCATTCACATAAACATTCATCGCTACGTTTGGAAGTTAGTATATCGCTAATTTGTATACACAATATAATACGAATACTTTTGTTAATAATTACAGAATAATAATTTTAGACAATATCTCTTTTAATCCAATCAGAGAGGGGAATTTTCCATTTACTCATCCCTCTTAAATCCGCCAATATAACCATGTTCTTTTTAGATCAAACATCACCAAAGTAAAATCTCAATATCTTATCTATCTAAATATTTAAATCTGATGTGGGGGCTTTTTTAATTTATTTCAATTTATAGCATGCACTAAAAGAAGTTAGGTCATAAATAAATGTCTATTGTCCCGTATTATTTTTATTAAAAAAAATTGTAAACAAAACACTACAAAGGCCATCCATTGAAGAAGCTAGGATATTGAAATTTTACCATCCGAAATTAAATATCTAAAAAATTCTCAAAGCTTAGGAAATATTAAGTGAAGTAATTTATTTGGGTAGGTAATAATAACCTAAAAGAGAAGTCCAAGCTTGTACGTACGGTGTTTTTTTTAAAGTTATATACCTAGACATAAAAATGATGTCAAACAAAAATAATTACTTGGTCGTCAAATTGCTGTTATTCTGAAGAGTTCGTTGAGTTTAGCAGTTTTTAGCATTTTTCGAATAATGAGGGGGTGGCTGAAGTGAATAATTTGGAGCATCAGGCAGTAATAAAGTTTCTCACTAAAGCAGAAAATAGACCAAATTCATTCTTAAAATTTCTTGATATACAGCAACAATGGACTATCTCAGTTTCAAAGAAAGTTTTAGTCTCAACAATTTCCATAACACCAAGAATGAATTCAGGATGGCCCCATATCAAATCGGTTGAAGCAGAAAATTGAGGAAAACATCAGACTTTTTCAAAATTTACTACTGTCAAATCGACAAATGAAGATCCCAGTTCTTCCTAAAGAAGCTGGAGTATCCGAGACTATAGTTGTCCAAATTGTGCATAAAGATTTAGAGACGAAAAAATTTCTGTACGATGGATCCCACAATTTTTTAAACCAGAATAGAAACTGAGGAAAAAGGTGAAAACTGAGTCGTCCGTTTTTTAAAATTACCAAAGAATTTTGTTTATTGGATTTACGAAAATAATGTCCAGAAAAAAGCCAAAACCTGAAGCAAATCGTTAGAAAGAAACTTCTGGATTCACGAAGAGCCAAAATTTTGCTGTTACACGATATATGCAAGATCCACAAAGCTCGCATAGTTCAACCCATTACCAAAAGCTGTGGACTTACCGAGTTACAAGATGCACCTTACAATCCTGATTTATTTGCCTATGACTTCTTTTTCTTCACACATTTATTTGAAGGAAGACCTCAGGAGCCGGAAACTTACCTCAGATGATAAGTCGAAAGTCGCCGTAACGCTGGACTAAGTGTATTTATGTAGACGTTAGTTACAAAATATTTTTTTAACTCTGCATGTTTTCCTTCATACCTAAGAAGATAATTTAATAAAATACCCTAGTATTTTTGCAATAAATAGGTATAAAAGTAAACATGGTGACGGTGTTGGCCAAACCAGAATTTCGGGTTCTTAGATTTCGTCCTAATCAAATGACAATGATTTTTGACTTCCCTTGATATTCTTGAGTATTAATGATCACTGAAGATATTTTCATTGGTAATAAACGAGACGCCCAAATAAGGATGTTAACTTGATATAATCTAATTAGAAAACTTTTTAATAAAAGATGGGATTTATTTCATTGACAATTATAACTTCGAAATTAAGAAATTTTAGAACAAACCCAAACTGCTATTATTTCTATTACTATTATTATCACGTGATTTTTTTAGTCGCATAGCTTTTCGCCAATAAGAGCGGATATTACCTCTAAAAACCCAGCAACTAAGTAATGTCATGATGAAAATTAGAGTTCTAAAACAACAACATTTAAAAGATTAGGTGACGAAGTCAAATTTTAGTATGTACCAATTATTCCAACACACCAGGCAATAATAATAACATTAATACATCAAGGAAATTTTTTTTTTATTATATTTTAAGTTAATGTCAAGATACTGGGGAAACAGTTTCACAGTCTATTAATTTTTTATTGGTACATACTAATGCTAAAATTACTAGCAACTGTTAAAATTTATAAAATGTGGAAGATATCACAATAATAAATAGATTTCAGTGTTTGATTAATATAAATACACAATACATATAGTGTTTCGTGAAAGATGATCATATATGTACAACTGTACGATTATAATTTTTTCAGTAATTTGCATTAAACAGGAACTAAAGATTTGAAGAAAATTGATTTAAACTATAAATGAAAGTAAAATGCAGTATTATTAATATCTTTTTAACCGCCTCTTAATAAGTTTGCTTATTAGTGTTCCGTACGGAACAGTTATAAGATCACTTCGGTGTCCCTTTGTCTTTCTGTCTGTCTGTCACACCCGATTTTCTCCGAAACTATTTGACATAGAAAGTTGAAATTTGGCACTGATATAGAAATTGGTAGCCTCATTAGAGCCGTGTAGCTTTGAAAGTTAAATTTTGACTTAAGGGGTTAGTTTTGGGGGTCAAAATCGGAAATTAAGAAAAAAATTTACTAGGTCATCGAGTGGGCTTGTAAAAACACGAGTTTAAAAATATATATAATGTAATACTTAGGTACACTTTTCTTTGTATTAGTTTTAAAAAATGGCGAAAAATCGCTCTTATCTCGAAAAGTACTAATCAAAAATTTTTTAAAATTTCTGAAATATTCGTGACAGGGTGTAAGTTAAACGAAAATTATCATGAGTGCATTACCTTTAATAATTTATCTGGTATATAAAAAAACAAAAATTTCAAGGTTATCAGTTTTCAATAAAGTTAGGAAAAAAACTTTATTGAAAACTCATTTGGGATGTGTTTTTTCAAGTCACTTATACCTCCGTAACAAAATTTTTTATTTTAAAAGCAAATAACGTACGGAACACCACTTGCACTTGACCGGTTATTTTTATTTTTATTTTCCCGACTTTCATCTCTGGCAAAATATTCTTTGAATTTATCATTCTTGTTTAGTATATTTTACCAAAAGTGAAACTAAAATTTTAGCTGTGTGACTGACTAAAACGGTTTAACTGATCTAATTTGGCAATTTAAATGTTTGTTTAAAATAAGATTAACACCAGTAAGGTATTCAAAGTTATGAAACTAAGCAGTGCAGTGCTTACTGCTTATGATTAAACCGATAAATATGAAAAATAATTTTACAATTCTAAAAACCTAGAATTCTATCTGCTCCAATGACTTATTCTCAATTTTTATTATAGATGCTCTTATTAAGACGCAATTGAGGAAATAGAAATTATAAACTCCATGGCAACTGATTGGGTCTAAATTTTAGGCTCTTTTAGTGAATCTGATTGTAAATGTGCTTTCACATCCATGGGAAAAATTTAGATTCACACAACTTTACACCGGGCAGTAATAATCCAAATATAAAATCGTATTAGAAATCATTACATAAAATAACGCTTAAATTGTAACCACAGTAAACCTAATATAGTAGCGAAACTCAGAGGTAACCGCATAGGAAAATCAAGTATCAGTTTTCAAGAGATCACGTGGCAGTTTGCCATTTTAAAAAGGGGACCAGCGGGAGATTTTAAATAGAAATAATGTTACTGTGCAATTATATAATTCAAAATTATAGATATAGAAAGATTTGAAAATTTTTGATTTAATAAAATGTTAATGCAGCATGAGTAATATAAAAAAAAAAAAAAAAAAATGGAGCGCTTTATTAAAAAAGAGATGAATACAAGTGAAAAATTTGACAGGAAGGCATTTTCCGAACAATGTGAGGCGCATATTTTATAATTTCTGCACAAATTTTCAGTTGGACAAATGATAACGCGTTTGGTTGCTGCAAGTAAAATATTTACTCTATAACCAAAAAAAATGTCATAAGAAAAATAGCTTCTCAGAAGTATTCAATTTACTCGCGTACGATTTCTTACGGAATTGATATTCTTTAATTAAATCACTCACTTTTCAACATCTTTGGGGAAGAAGAAGAAACTCACTCCGGGCGTACTTTACAAATCATTTTTATAACTGTCAGCGGCACAACAAAAACCTCCTTTCCCCATGATTATATAAATTGTTTGTCAACCTTTTCGATTCTCTTTACTTACAAACGTTTTTAATTCTCTTTTTACACAAACTTTCTCTTCCTTCATAACTGCAGTCACATCAAGAAACGATGCACAATACATTTCAAAAGACGCATTCCGAGATCAGATGTAAATTGAGCGACCATTTTGAAAGAGGGACCCATCGATGCACGTGCCGTCAAAATATCGTCACCAACTTGGAGCTCACTTTCGCTACTGTATGGTATTGGGTTTACTGTGTTGTAACAGCACTACGCTTATGTTAATGTCGACTTCTGTCGACTCTTTTAATTTTTTCATTTATCTTGTGTTTTAGTCTAGAATTTCATATACTCTCGATAAGTGTTCCTCTGTATTTATTTATTTATTTATTTCTGTTTGTATTACCAAAGAAACCACTTTATAAAAAATTCATAAAAAAAAATAAAGAATACTAAATCCAAAAGTAAAAACAATAACAGGCCTGGAATACATATTAATAAAAAAGTTCTTCATTTAAAAGCTTCAAGAGAGTTAAAAAATATAAAATTTCATCACATAAATATAGTAGATCCCAGACTTACATACTTTTTAATAAATGAAGAATTTGAGGAGTAAGTAAACTGTAATGCTGGAAATTCCTCTGAGGAACACTGAACGTTATTAGTACCAAAAGGTCAGGGGACTCAATTTTTGAATTAATAATTTCATAAAAATAGAATATATCAGCTAATGACCTTTGATGTTCCAAACATAATTTTATGATGAGACCTGAGCATAGAGCAATCACCATATTAAATCTTTGTGAAGCCAAATATTTCAAGAAAATATTTTAGATTGTACCTATTAGACAAAGGAGTTTAGACGATGTTTGCAAAACTAATATACATATAACATAAAACACAAAATAAACATAATAAAAGGTAATTACGACAGTTAAACATTTGAAGTTTTTATATAGCCAACTAATAAATCTCAGCGTTCTGTAGGCATTATTCGCAATGTTATGTGTGTTTACATGGAACAAAAACTTCGAATGAAAAAGAATCTCAAGCTCCTTTGCCTGACTCTTTCTCCTTGAAACGCATCTATCAATATTACAATTAGTTATTATTTTATAATGATTACGTAGGCGTGAAGTTGAAAAACACCTATTTGGGTCGAAAAGAAATATATATATTTTTTTGAAAGTAGATATGAAATCTGTTGAGATGATATTACTAACCATCATAGTCTCTGGCACTAGATATTCTCATGTAGACTTTAAGACTATCATCATCATCATTATCAACTTATAATTGCCATCTTTATCTGTTCTGGGCCGCTTGTACCCAATTTCCAGGCACTTTCAAATCATCAGTCCACCGACTTGGTGGTCTACCTCTACTCCGATAGGCTTCGGATCTTGGTCGCCCGTCTATAATTCTCATTGTCCATCGTCCATCCTTAAACCTAGGAAGATGTCCAGCACAGATCCATTTCAGGTGTAGAATGAGTTTAACTGCGTCTTATACCCCTGTTCTCTTCCTGATAATGTGATTTGGGATTTGATCTCTAAAAGTAACGCCTAACATTGACCTCTCTATTTTTCGTTGCATGACACCCATATTTTATTGTTGTTTTTCTTCGTTATTGTGAGAGTATCGGCTCCGTACGTAAAAAATATAAAAAAAAAGGAGAAGAAGAAAGGAGTAAAGAAAAAAAAGAAAGAGAAAAAAAGGAAAAAGAAAAAGATAGAGGAAGGAAGAAGAGAGGGAAAAAAGGAAAAAGTAAAAAAATTAGAGAAAAAAAAAAAAAAAAGCTCTCTCAAGAACGGACCCCCCACCCCTCCTCCCGCCCCCCCCTCTCCCCCCTGCCCCCTCAAGCCGCGCACCCGCCTTTCCCCACCCCTCAGACCCCCCCTCCCCCTCCCGCCCCGCTACTCCCTCTCCACCCCTCCGGCCCCCCCCCTTTCATCCCCTCTTCCGTTACTCCCCCCTCCACCCACCCCTTCCCCCTCGGCCGCCGCCTCTGCCATTCCACGGAATATGCATTTTTTAAACACATAGGAAGGTTAGATTTGACTACATAGGCCAGTTTGCCATATGCAGCTCAGTAGAGACCAATTCTCTGCTGAATTTCATGTATTTGGTTGTCTCGCCCTATGCTGATTTCATGTCCCAGGTATTTATATTGGTGCACTTTCTCTATCTCTACGTTATTCAGTTTTATAGTGTCACTTGTCATAAACTGGATCTTGGATAGTTTCATTTTATACCAACTTTCCGAAAGCTTCCTGAAGCATGTATAGCATAGTTTGTGCTTATTGTATTTTGTCTGTTATTAAGACAATGTCCTCGGCGAAACAGAGGTGATTTGACTTTTTACCATCAATGTTGAGTCCCATTCTTTCCAAGTTTATTAATTTTTGAATTTGTTTTATGGGTCTAGCACACGTGCTGCAGGGAAGTCCCTAAAACGCTCCAGGAGCGGCACGTGTGCGGAAAAAGTGATTCACGTTGTTCTTGAATCGCTGTAAATTGTACTCGGTGGGAAACACAGCGCTGGGCAAATTATTCCAAAGGGATGATATTCTCCATATAAAAGACTGCTTGAAAAGCGTTGTAAGCGGAGTAACAAGCTGAACCTCATACGGATTACTTTTTAGGGGTATTATGAAAAGCTTGAGAAAAAGCGTATCACCCTGCCGTACTCCTCTTTCGATTCGAAATTTGCGGGTGGATTGGTTAGTTTGTGTTTTAACATGAGCGGTCGCATTTTCATATATGTATTTAATTACATTAGAATATCGATGATCAATACGACACTCAACAAACGCTTCCAAAAGTCTCTGCTGATTTACAGAATCAAAAGCTTTTTCGAAGTCCACAAATATTGAATAACACTTCAAGAGATTTGATAATTAATTGCCTCTACTACAATATTGTCTTCACCAAGAGCTTTGTTATTTTTCATGTCCTTCAAGGCTGATGTGATTTCTTCTACTGTGATATCTGGAATATCCTCCGACCTCTGATTTAGGACTTTTAGTATAGTGATTTCTGTTCTTTTATCTTGTAAGGTATATAATTGTTGATAAAATAATTCGATGATCTGTAAAATATCTCTTTTATTTGTTATTACACTACAATGCATGTCCTTTATCTTGCATATGGCTTTCCTTCCCATTATGTTCTTTCTTCTCAAAACTTTTAAGCTTTTATTCTGTTCTACAACGTTTTTAATTTCATCTGCATTTTTTCCCTTTTCTAATTTCCCTCGCTATCTCTCTATTTATAGTTTACTCTTTGATTTAATTTCTGTTCTTTTTGTTGTTTTGGCCAAGTTTTGTGAATGGCATTTTCTATACTATTTTTGATGTTTTCAAATAAATTAAGACCATGCGTATAAAATAATAATCGAGAGTTTCGGAGATATCACAATATTATTGATATGAAAAATAACTGTGGTCCTAGATGATTGCCTGGAAGTATAACCGATGTTAAAGTCAAGATAGCTGATCTAATACCAACTACCTCAACATCGCCCCTGACCAGCCAATATTAGCCCGTTCCGCAGAAAATATAGATATCACTACAGAAAGACAAACACATGAAACAAAACTTTGCCACAAAACGAAGCCGACTGGCCAGCACGTTAGAATGTGCTTCATCGGGTTTCTCAGAGATGCCTTGCTAGTAGAAGTTATGTTATATGTAAGATTAAAAATAAGAATATGCGTGGCATCTCTGAGAAACACGACAAGGCACATTTTACCGTGCTAGCTTAGTTTTGCGGCAACTTCTACGGGTTTGTCTTTTTACAGCAAAGGCCATATTTTCTGTGCCCATTCTTATGAACGAAGCGACGGAATTACTGATGATATGGCCAGTAGTACAAATCCAAACAGTTACTTCCCTATCATTTTTCGTATGTTCTATTACTTCTTTCTCATTGTCGTCCTTATTTGTTTCTCGTACGGATTGAATCTCATCAACGGCAACCTAATCCTGGCACTAAATAGCGCTATCCTTCCACAGCATTACGCGTAGTTGCCCTACGAGGATTAACAGGCGAAAAAATTTTTAAGAAGATGGATTTATCCATAATAAATATATATTATTTACCATGCATTATGTATTTACAGTATATTTTATCTTAAATTTTTCTGCTATATTATTATATAAGCATTAAGATTACAAAAACATTTAAATAAAGCAAATTTATTTTATCTGTATATTTTACTTTTTTGCTAAACTAATGGCTCATAGGGCTCCTCCAGTGGCTTGAGCAACAATGTTACAAACTGATATTCAAACAATCTGATATTATTAAGAGGTTTCCATAAAAATATTTTGTAGAATAGTGTGCTAGGCACCCCTGACATATTTTTAAATTTATATATTTCATAACTCCCTAGTAATTCAGAACTCGCTGACTGTCTGCTGAAAGCGTTTGCGCAACAAAACGAGAATCGATTAGGGATAGGCTTGTTCGCCTGTCTTCTCGATAGCTTGCTTTAGCTTTGCCTGAACTAAGAACCGAAGAACTTACATTCTTCTATCCTTCTCCAACGACTAATAATTTAATTAAACTATCCTTAAATTTAAAAAAAAAACTACAGTACGAACATACCAGTAGGCTGATTTTTACAACATGGTGCATTATGGACATTGACGTTTGACATTAACCTTAATTTACTACATGTATGTCTTGTGATGTAATTTTTTCTCTAAAAATTGTGTTCAAGTGTTAAAAAATGACTGGAAACGAGAAATTTTCATTATATGTGTACGATGGTGATTTTGGTTTACCTTCTCTCCATGTGGAATGCATTCAGTCAATATTATACACGTCGATAACCAAAGTTCCTGTGCAACTGAAGATTTTAAATAACATTAAATCCTGTACTTTTTACACTGCTCCATGTTTCGTGCACAAAAATGTATCCTTCAAATCCTTTGCTGACACTGTATTGTACTTAAGAACTTTAAACTATAATTTGGACAGTCATTTAACTCCAAAACAAAAAAGTGAAACTTTAGCAATGATCAATTTAGTGCAAGCAAAGTTAAAAGTTGTACTGAATTATGTTTTTTGGCTAGATCCTAGAAACTGTGAAGAATTCTCAAGAATATGGTTTGCACGAGCCTTGCCAACACCTTTTAATTTCATACACACAAAGAAATTTAGGGAAAATGCTGTTGATCTTATTGAAAGTTTGTATCCCAATGATTATACCATGGATTTTATTAAAGACTATCTTAGTTCTGTTGCTACAGAATGCCTGTCATCCTTATCAGCTCGTTTGGGAACATCTATGTATTTTTATGGTGAAAACCCTACAACGCTGGATATTATTGTTTATAGTTACATAGCTCCCTTATATAAAATACCTTTTCCATCTAACAGTATAAGTACTTTGGTTGCATTGTGGCCAAATTTAGTTAATTTTATCAAGAGAATCGATGAGAAGTATTTACCCGAAATGCCAAAAGAGTCAAAGTATATAAAAAATGAGGATAAGAGTAAAACAACTGATGAAGAAGTTTCATATGTAGCTATTTCCATATTGACTGTTAGTGCAATGTCACTAGTTTTTGGATTTGCAATTAGTAGAGGTCTTATTTCATCAAAACTATTTTAATCTTGTCTCTTTATATCGAGCCTTAAAAATTTACTGTGATCATGAAGGGTATGAGATCATGTATAATTTTTCTTGGTTGTAAACATGATGTAATATCAACTTTATTTGTTCTTATTTATGTTTGAAACTACATTTTAATTATTGCATTTTTAAAATTCCTGTTAAGTGATTTAAAAATGAAAATTTTGTACCAATAAATTTTTTTTTAAAAATTTAAGTAGTTTTTGTCTAATTGTTGTCTTAGTTAAGAAAATAAATTAATATTCATACTGTAACATTATACTAATAATAAAATTTAAAACATTTTGATAATCTAGTTAATTTGTTAATTAATTTTAAAATATTGTTTATGACAAAATGTTCTATTTATTATGAAACTAAAGAATGGGCTAAAAGTAACAAATTTAGTGGTTTATTGATAATGACAGATCCTACTGTGCTTACATTTTTTAGTGATAGCCCCACAATTTCTATTATTAATGTTATGAAATCATAAAACCAGTTATTTATGATCATATGTTTGTAAGAAGGAAAGAAAGCCTAGAAGGAAATGTTTTGTAGGAATATTATATCAAAAATTTAAAATGTCACTAATATTAGTTTTTATTGAAGTTTTTCTGCCTAGATATTTTCATGTCTCTAAGCAGAAAAACATTGTAATAAAGAGTTACATAAGAATACAATTGCTCTTACATGGTGTTTAAAGACCCATTACCAATTTTTTAATTATTTCTATAACTTAAGTTAATTAATGGAAATGAAGTCAAGACAAATACTTTAGATTGATATACCTGTGTGCATAAAGGACATTTTTTCATTATTTTTAATTTAATATTATATTTATATAATCAAAGAATTGTGAAGTTTAGAGCAACATGTTCCTATATTTCACTAGTTCCTGATGAAATGGTGAAGAAGGTTTTATACCTTTTTGCACAAAGCATAGATCACATTTCTAACCCTATTATGTCCTCGCCTGTCTCTTCAAATTATAGCTAATCAAAATAAATAAAAAAATATATATTCTTCTCATGGACAATTTAGAAGAACACATCAGTAATTCTCATCTATTTAAAAATGTCTTTTATTGGTATCGTTATGTTGATGACATTGACATCCTTTACCGGTACAGATTGACAATTAAAATTATTTCTAGATTATATTAACCAACCACATAATAACATTACTTTTACAACAGAAATAGAAACAAATAAATCGATTAATTTCCTACATTTAAAAATATCAAACAAAATGAATCAACGTGATTTTGAAATCTTCCATAAACCCACATACTCAGATATAACTATACATGGTAATTCTAACCATCCGTTCACTTCGACTTATGAGTTTCATCCATAGACTAATAAATACGCCATTAACTGAAGAAAATTTACTGAAAGAATTAAATATTATAAAAAAAATTTGCATAAATAATGGGTACAGAAGTGACTTGGTAGATAATAATAATTAATAAAAAAACAGTTTAAAAAAGCAATAGGACTTGTGTACCCGCATAACTACGGTAAGATCAGTTTCATAAACTCAGTTATACCGGTAAAATGACCAATAAAATTCAATATTTTTTCCATAAAAATCATATAGGGGAACCTGTTAAACTTTGGACATAGTTGTACCTTGGCCAGTTGAGATTTTTCAAAAAAGCCCGCGCTATTCCAAAAAATTGTCTATGGTATTGTAAACGTCACTTTTCAACTCCAACATGAAGTTAGTTGTGAAACGCCGCCATCGAGTGAATTTGCAGAAAACAGAAAAATAATATAATCTATCTAAAAAAAAAAGTTTTTTTTGATTTTAGCTTAAGTTAATTTATTTCAAACATTGAACGTTTATGAAAAAATTATTTAATGCGATCTATTCTGGGGTAACATGGGTATAAAACAGTACACGTGTTTCGACCTAACCTCAAATCGAAGTGTATTTATGAAGCTGGCTAAGTAAAATTTGTGCGGTGTTGTACCTTTGCCACCATAAATACTTTGTACCTTGGACACTGGCCGAGGTACAACATGTATATTTTACCTTGGACAGCTACATATTTTATTTTTTCCTGTAATTTTATGTTGCAGTTTTTTAACAGTAAATTTGTTTTTTGACAGATGCCGCAGAGCAAGGAAGAAAAAAAAGACCCCCTATTGACGATATATTGTTAGATACTGCAATAAAATTTGTGAAGGAGAAAATTTTTATAGTTTTTGGTGCTGCCAAGTATTTTAAAATACCAAGAACTACCCTAAGACGCTACTACCACCACTGTATGAAAGAAGGTACCTCAACAGAAGACCTGCATGAAAATCTTGCAGTTAAAAGGATACTTACTGACAAACAAGATAAGATGCTTGTAGACTATATCAAGGAAGCAGCGCGCCTTCATTTTGGATTAACTTTAAAAGACGTCAAAGTACTGACTTATCAGTTTGCAAAGGCTAATAAAATAAAACACCCTACTTTCATGGGATTCCAACCAAATGGCAGGAGAATACGGCTATGTTTATTTAGGGAACGCTACAAAAATGAACTTTTGCTTCGTAAACCAGAAGCTACAAGTTTGGCTCGTTCATCGGCATTCAATAAACATAGTGTTGGGCTGACTTTCGAAAATTATAAGACAGCTCTTGCTAATGTTCAACAGAGCTACAAGCAGTTAACATTTGGAACAAGGGTGAGACAGGCTTGTCTACTGTTCATGTCCCTTCTAAAATTCTGGCACCAACTGGTGTCAAACAAGTTGGATCCATGACGAGTACAGAAAGAGAAAACACTGTAACGATGATAACAGCTTACAATACTGGCGGTGGATTTGTTCCACCACTGCTGATATTTCCTACGGTTAATTTCAATGAATTTATGATTCATGGAGCGCCTGAAGGTACCATAGGTGCTGCAAATCCATCAGGATGGTCTAATGAGACTACATTCGTGATGTTTATGGAACACTTTATAAAGTTTACCAAGCCTTCTAAAGATCGCCCCATCATTGTGTTACATGATAACCATGAAAGTCATATTTCCGTTCTAGCTATACGCCTAGCAAAAGAGAATGGCGTTATTCTGGTCACGCTCCACCCACATACAAGCAATCACATGCAACCACTCTACAAGTCGGTATTTGGACCATTTGCGACGTATTTTAACCATGCATCTAATGAAAAATAATAACACCTGGACAAGTAGGCAAATCTCTGACAATTTATGACGTTGCTGGCTGAGTTGGGAAGGCATTTCCCCTGGCATTTACACCAACAAACATTGCGTGACTTCAAGGCCACAGGTTTTCATCCGCTGAATGAGAATATTTTCTCAGAATATGATTTTATGTCATCAGATTATTAAAATCGTCCGCTACCATAAGAACTCTCTATAGAAACTGATTCTCCTCTCCCCGAAGAACCCTTAACGGAAACTAAAACAACATTTCATAATTTGCAACAAAATTCTGGCATTGCTCCAGAAGCTGATCAGAGTTGTTCAATAATCACACCTAAAATGATACATCCACATCCAAAGGCTGCACCGCGAAAGAGTTCACAAAAAGGTAGAAAAAAGGACATACCTAGAATACTGACTGACACTCCAGAGACAACTGAAATTGAGCGTTAAAAATCAACTAAGAATGAGCCTAAAAATATTGCAAAGTTAAAAAATAAACTGAAGAGAAAAGTAGTACTAGTTCAATCGGATTCAGAAGAATCCAACAAAGAATGTGATATTGATGAGTACTCTGTTCACGACACCGATGATTCCTGTGGTGAAAGCAGTGATTGTCAGAAGCAAGAAAAAAATATTTTTAAGAATGTTTTTGAATGTTCTATTGAAATTTATTAGTTATAAGTTTTCCAGATGTTTCGTAGCATTCACAAAGGATAGAGAGATGTTTATTTTGAAGATGATGTGTTTTTGACACGTTACAGATAAATTATTAAAGGTAATGCACTCGTGATAATTTTCGTTCAATCTACACCCGTGGAGAATATTCCAGAATTTTTTCAAAATCTTTGGATCAGTACTTTCCGAGATAGAGAGGGGGACAGCAATTTTTCGCGATTTTTTCAAAATAATGCGTAGAAAAGTGTGCGCATGTAAGACATTATATATATTTTTGAACTCTTGTTGTTACAAGCTTTGTTTTCGATCTTTACTGAAAACTGATGACCTAGAATTTTTTTTTTTTTTTTTATATATATACCAGATAATTTATTAAAGATAATGCACTCGTGATAATTTCCATTCAATCTACACCCAGTGGAGAATATTCCAGAATTTTTTCAAAATTTTTGGATCAGTACTTTTCGAGATAGAGGAGGGGACAGCGATATTTCGCGATTTTTTCGAAAGTGTGCGTATGTAAGACATTATATATATTTTTTGAACTCGTGTTTTTTACAAGTTTTCATTTGACACGCCACTCGATAACCTAGTAAAAATTTTTTTTGTCACTTCCGACTTCACCCCCCAAAACTAACCCCTTAAGTCAAAATTTTACTTTCAAAACTACACGGCTCTGATAAGGCCATCAGTTTCTATATTAGTACCAAATTCCTACGTCAAGTAGTTTCGGAGAAAATCTGGTGTGACAGACAGACAGACACCGAAGTGATCTTATAAGTGTTCCATACGGAACACTAATAATAAAATAAAACAAAAAAGAAAATAAAACAGGAGTTTACGAATTGTACTGTGGCACTTGTAATAACACCTATAGAGGATAAACAGGCAGATCTTTTTATAAAAGAGTAAAGGAACATAAACAATGTTATAGAAAATAACATATCTCACTACGCTAAACATTTAACGTATCTCACTACGCTAAACTTTTAACAGATGAAAATTATACTTTCAATGAAGATCTCAGAATTTTGTACAATGAAAAGAAAGGGAAATTACTGAAGGTAGAGAGAGTAGGTAGAGATTAACCAGAAAAAATCCTCAGGTTTTTATTATTCAAGGATCAATTGGATGGAGATGGGTCTCCTTTATTGAACTTGTTTTAGGAATTATGGTGAATATTGTTAACTAAATAAAGTAAATATTGTAAATTAATACTTAAGTATATATTTTGTAACATTCTTTGCATTTAATCTACATCCTGCTCCAGAAGAAGACACAGTGTGTCGGAACAATTGTCACACAATAAACATAAGTTGTAATCTTGAATAGTTAGACTAGTTAAAAACAGCTCAAATTATATTCTTAGAACTAAACTAGCATAATGTTTAAATATCGTTATTTAAATGAATGTTCGTAAAAAGCTGAAAATTGCTTGATTTTCTAGCTGCCTTATTTTCATTGTCAACAAAAAATAATTATATACATGCACTTTTATTGGATGCTTAAAATATTATTTTTAAGATAGCATGATCATATTAAGCTTCTTAAATATGGCCTTATTGTTTTTTTTTTTAAAGTTATTTGAAGTCATGAATACAATTGAATCATACTTGATATACATGAGTTACTCATTATTCTTCATACAAACGAGATATATTTATCTCTTTCTTACTTAGTTGGTCTTACTTTATAATACTTTAGTAAAATATCAAATGTGAAAACTAATTGTATTTAGGTCTGAAAGAGCTTTTAAAACATGTACTATAAATCTCCACCCCGTATTTAACGTCTTAATCTACAAAACGTAATGACATAATGAAAAAAATGATTTACCCAATATCCTTGCCAACATGTAGCTCTAAAATAAACACTAAATTTGACTTTACCGCACTAAATAATAACTTAAAGCACTATAACTCTATATTGTATACAAGAGCTACTGTATAGTGACATATGGAAAAAAAAATAATTGTCCATTATCAGCCTGAAACCTGAAAACGAAATTAATTTTCAGATTCTTCGATTCGAAAAACACCAAAAAGGACATAAAACACGATATATACAAAGCAACTCTTCTAACTTTTTTAACCCTTAAATATTTTATCTTAAATAATATCCTTACATTACATAAACAAAAAAACCTGGAAAAATTGTCATAATACTATTGAAGCTATACAATATTTGACAAGCTCCCACACTTTTACCCCCTTTCTTATGGTAAAATTGAAAACAATGAAAAAATTGTGAAATTCATCCACTTCGAGGACTCTAAAAAAGGAATATAACCCGATATATATGAAACGATATATGCCTAAAATTTGTCGGAAAAGTTTGGACAAATCGTCATAATACTGTTGAAACTATATAATATTTAACGACTGTCACACCTTTTACTCGCTCTTCGTTTTAAGGTTGGAAATATTAAAACATAGTCTTGGCTCCAAAAACCCTGAAACGGACATATATCTGAAACAACCTACCTAATATCCCTTCCCATCTCTTTAACCCCTTATCTGCTTTACTTTAAAATTCCCACTCTATGCTACTTAAGATCATTGCGCAGCGTCACTAAGAGCAACCTCATGATATACCTGTGCTTATATTATGGTGATACACTCGAAGAGACCGTTGTAAGACCGTTTTAGCTTATTATCCACGAAAGTCTACTCTAGATCTTAATTACAGGGGGACGATTAAAAATGTATAGTCGCATTGTTGTGTATTAACAATCTACCGGTAGGTCTGCTGTTAATTGATCTTGAAATTCGATGTTTGACTATATTAGGGAATTTTGGCAGATGAGTTTACGTAGTTTCGAAAACTGACTTTTTTTCATAAGAGTTATTTTATTCTAAGAAACTTTTTTTTCATTTTAAACGTACCTAAAGTACCCTATTTCTAACTAGTCATTAAAACATGTTTTTTTTACGTTTTCTGTTTCCCAAAGTTATCTTACATATCGGCAGTTTTTCTTCATTTAATTAAAATTAAGAATACCGCTACTCGGTTTGAATAACTTTTACTGGTGTTCTTCTAAATTACGTTTTTCCCCTTTAAAATTACAAAAAAAAATAGACGTTTTAAAATTCTCATTTTGTCACCTCGATAGCCGTGTACGCAATTAAGTTTCCTCGCAAATTAAGAAAGATACAAGAATGTTAAGGGAAAACGTAGTTATGCCCAAAGGAAATCCATGTAATTTCCTCTTATTATAAAAAAATTCCCTCGAAAAAAAGGTGGATAATAAAGCAAATTTGGACACGAAACACGAGCTAACTAAGCAATTATATCTCAAAACCTGCTCCCTGTTTCATATTTATATAACCTAATAAAGAAAATAAAAGACGGGGATTACAAGTCCAATGGGGGTAGAATGTGATTTAAAAAAAGGGGTGAGATTCAATTAAGTGCTCAGATTAAACGTCAGGGCCATTCTTGGCGCTGATATAGTACCAGTTAAATGATAATGTTTTTATATTTTTTTAAGACTTCGAAAATTTATCTTGGAACCCTAATGAGAGGGTGGTGCAGGTGTAGTTTATACAGTTATAAATACATTAAATACAATGATAAAAAAAAAGAGCTTGGTTGATGGAAAATGTAACCTTTGTTCCAAATCTATTTAATTATTTCATTTTAGTCATTACAAAAAAGTAAAATGGAAGATAAATAAATAAAGGATATCGCACCCCGCTTAATGGACTTTGGAGACCAGATTCCCATGAAATTTTAATGAGATTTAGCTTGCAATTTTTACCAGTACGCCAAATCGGTCTTTATATAGAGTGAGTCAAGATACGGTGAAATTTTGTATTTAAACCAACTTCTTGATATAAATACCCTAATATATAGATATATATATATATATATATATATATATATATATATATATATATATATATATATATATACATATATATATATATATATATATATATATATATATATATATATATATATATATATATATATATATATATATATATATATATAAATAAATAAATAAACATTTATTTCCTTTTTTGACTGATGCAGATGCACAATTCAGTACAAAGATATAGTATAGGATACGTCAAAAATAATTAAAAATACATTTAACATATAAACATATAAAAGAAAAAAAGAAATAATAATCATTACATTATTAACATCTAGATACCAACAATCTTAACCTATATAAAGAACTCATTCAATGAGTAATGTGCTCTAGGTACCAAGTATCGTCTTAACTCTGATTTAAATTTACTTAGAGACGAGATTCCCGTTATTTTTTTTGGAAGTTTATTGTATATCCGAATCAACATACATTGCGGACCATTATTAGTAGCTGACAACCTACATAGGGGCTTGTGAAGTTCGTCTGCTTGCCGAGTGTTGTAAGAATGAATATTACTACGGACCGTGAATTTTTCAATATATCTCTTAACATACACAGCGCTTCAAAAAATATATATTCCATAGCAAGTCAAAATATTATAATTAATGAACAGATTCCTACAAGATGTCTTTGGTGGGGCTTTAGCCATAATTTTCAATATATTTTTTTGACAAACAAATAACTGTTGAATATGTGCAGCATTACCCCAGCATACAATTCCGTAGGATAGTCTAGAATAAACTTGGCCATAGTATAAAGTAAGAAGTGTAGTATCTTTGACTATTGGTCCTCAGTTGTCTAAAGAGATATGCTAATGAATTTATTTTTTTACATATTTCCAATATATGTGCTTCCCATGTTAGTTTGTAGTCTAATTTTACTCCTAGAAAGTTTATTTGGTCTATTTGAGCTAAAGACAATTTATTTGGGAATCGAATAAGTAAGCTCTCATACAGGGTTACGGGCTTAGGGATAAACTGTACTGTTTTGGATTTAGTGAAATTTAATTTTTAAATCATTGTTATATGACCACTGGCAGACTCCATTAACAATTCTCTGTGTGGCAGATTGAATCTCCCCTTTTTTAGAACTTACAATGAACTTAGAGTCGTCCGCGTACAGTACGGGACAGACGTTACTATTAAAATTACTGTTTGCTGTTGATTGAAGATCATTGTTCATTATAATGAAGAAAATTGGAGATAGAAGACTTCCCTGGGGAAGTCCCCTAGTATTATTGATCTCCCTAGATTTTGTACCATCTGACAATTTTACTATTTGCTCTCTGTTAGATAGGTAAGATTTTACCCATTCTAAGGCCACTCCCCTTATTCCAATTTTCTTCAAGTTTATGAAATAAATATTATGGTCGACCAGGTCAAAAGCGCGACTATAGTCAAAAAAGCTCCCACTGTTTCGCATTTTTATCCAAGGAATTCAGAATCATATTTACAGTGTCAAAAAGTGCAGATTCGGTACTTCTATTGGGGACAAATCCATGCTGTGGGCTAGATACTATTTTATTATCTTTAAAAAGATAAGGTGATAATATAGTTTGAAATGATTTTTCAAAAACCTTACTTAACTGATTTTGTACAGCCACTGGTCTGTAGCTTGATAAGTCGTGGCGATCACCCTTATCTTTATAGACTAGTGTTATTTTTGACTTTTTAAGCTTCGTCGGAAAACTACCCGACTGCAGTGAAAAATTCACTAAGTACAGAAGAGGCTGTTGTATAACTTTGAAGCATTATTTAATTAAGAAACCAGGAATTTCATCAACTTCCTGTGATTTCTCTGCCCCAAGCGACATAACGACCCGTAAGAGATCGTCTTCATTAGGATTTCGCAGAAATATACTATTGCCAATGGATTTGTTTTTATAAACCGGCTTACAGTCATTACTTGTTTCCGTCTCAACAAAAAAATTATTAAATAAGTTCGCTACTGTCAAGGAGTCATTATATATTTTACCATTTGCATCCTTTAAATTAGGAATAGTTTTATTATTCTGACGTTTTTTAAGGTGAAGGTTAATATATATATATATATATATATATATATATATATATATATATATTATATATATATATATATATACGAGGCTGGTTTGAAAAGTCCGTGCAAAGTCCGAGAGATGGCACTACCCGGCGCGTATCGAGGTCATGTTTAGTTAGTAGCATCTCTTGAATGAACGCACACCAAGTTTCAGCCATATTGGTCTATTTCTTTGTGTTTGGCATTCGTGTGAATCAAGGAAGTCGAGTGATTTTCAAGAAATGGACGAAAAAGAATTTCGTGTGGGTGATTAAACATTACTTTATGAAAGGCAAACGCCCTCAGGAGACTAAAGAAAAGCTTGATAAACATTATGGTGACTCTGCACCTTCGATTAGGACAGTTTATAAGTGGTTTCAAAATTTTCGGACTGGCCATATGGGCACAAGTGACGCTGAACGTTCTGGACGGCCTGTGGAGGTTACGACTCCAGAAATCATTGATCAAATCCATTATATGGTGATGGATGACAGAAGAGTTAAGGTGCGTGAGATTGCTAGTGCTGTGGGCATCTCGACTGAACGGGTACATAATATTTTGCATAAACATTTGGACATGAGAAAGCTATCCGCAAGATGGGTGCTGCGATTGGTCACGCTTGACCAAAAACGGAATCGTGTGAAGTGTTGCAAGGATGGTTTGCAACTGTTCCAGAAGAATCCGGAGGACTTTAAGCGTCGTTTCGTCACTGTGGATGAAACATGGATACATTACTATACTCCTGAGACCAAACAACAATCTAAACAATGGGTTACCAAGGGGGAATCTGCACCAAAAAAGGCGAAGACCGTTCCTTCGCCGGAAAGGTTATGGCGACTGTCTTTTGGGATTCGCAAGGGATAATCCTCATCGACTATCTGGAAAAGGGGTAAAACTACACAGGTGAATATTATTCATCGTTATTGGACCGTTTGAAAAACCGAGCTGCAAGAAAAACGCCCGCGATTGGCCCACAAGAAAGTCCTTTTCCATCACGACAACGCACCAGCACACACCTCAGCAGTTGTGGTCGCAAAATTAATGGAAATAGGATTCCAACTCGTTTCACATCCCCCTATTCTCCAGAGTTGGCTCCCTCGGAATACTATTTGTTTCCCAATTTGAAGAAATGGCTGGCGGGACAAAGATTTTATTCAAACGAGGAGGTGATTGCAGACACTAATGGATATTTTGCAGACTTGGACAAATCCTATTATTCGGAAGGGATCAACAAACTAGAACATCGTTGGACGAAGTGTATAAGCCTAAAAGGAGACTATGTCGAAAAATAAAAAAGGTTTACCCCAAACACATAAGTAGTTTTTATTTTTGCACGGACTTTTCAAACCAGCCTCGTATATATATATATATTATATATATATATATATATATATATATATATATATATATATATATATATATATATATATATGTATATATAAATAAATAGATATTTATTTTTTTATGGGCATAGCACACGTGCTGCAGAGAGATCCCTAAAGCGCTACAGGAGCGACTCTGTGATGTAATATATTCTATGTTAAGTGATTCAATGTACATTCTTCAAAAAAATCAAATAAAAAAATATCGTGACTTACTCGTTTTTTTCTCTCATTAATATGCAAATCTAAGATAAACACATGGATTTAACTTTCACAAAATATAGAATAACTTACAACTAACATAGATATTTCAAATAATAAGAATTTTATAATAAGATATTGAATACAAACAACGTATTTATAAAGATTTAGTTCCGTTTCGTCGATTCCCATTTTGTCGACTTTAAGAGAAATTCCCGATTTGTCGACTGGTCTTTTAACCTATACATCGGTGTCATTACCAATTCCCCTTTCGTCGATTCACTAGACTTCTTTATGTGTAATGGAAAAACTATATTAAGGGTAAATATTAATTATTTCTTTAAAAAAAATCAATAGAGCAAAATTCTTTCTTTCCTTCACACTTTCTACAGACTTATGGTAGGACTGTCAAACCTGAACCTGAACTAAGCTGAACGCCTATAATAATCTAACCGGCTGCACCCTTATATCGTATGAACATAAATACCTAGGTAAAACTACCTGTAGAGGGTTGAAGGCCACCTACAGCTTTACTTGGTAGCTTTAATTCGGCGAGTCGACAAAAAGGGGACGGTTTCAAATGGTTAGCGGTCAAACGGTCTCAGTCGACGAAAGGGTAACAAAACAGGTAAGAATGCCCAGTCGACGAAACGGGCAATCGACAAAATGAGAATTTACCTTTATAAATGAGACATGACATCTCCTTATAGTATTATTTCTGGTAAATTAGAAATAATAAAAAAAATAACATTTTTTCATATTTCGGCTCTAACAACTCTAAAAATGACGTATACCATCAAATATTTGAAGCAATTCTTTTAACCTCATCCTCCACCTTTATATGTTTAAGGCTACAGCTCGAATTTTCAAAAATTCATTTTGTTTTTTTATGGATTTTCATTCTATATAAGAACTTCTAAGACTTATTCAAAAAAACCGGTCAAGTGCAAGTTGAACTTGCACAATTAGTGTTCCGTACGTTGATTGTTTTTAAAATAAAAATTTTGGTTAGGGTGGTATAAAATGATCAGTGACTTCACAAAACACACCCCAAATGAGTCTTCAACAAAGTTTGTTTCCAATCTTTACTGAAAACTGGTGACCTTGAAATTTTGTTTTTTTTTATATACCAAATAAATTATTAAAGGTAATGCACCTCGTGATAATCTTCGTTCAATCTATACCCCGTGGAGAATATTCCAGAATTTTTTTTTCAAAATTTTTTGATCAGTACTTTTCGAGATAAGGTAGGGAACAGCGATTTTTGAAAAAGTAATACGAAGAAAAAGTGTGCGCAAGTATTAACATTATATTCGAGTATATATATATATATATATATATATATATATATATATATATATATATATATATGTATATATATATATATATATATTATATATATATATATATATATATACATACATATATATATATATATACATATATATATATATATATATATATATATATATATATATATATATATATATATATATATATTTACTCGTGTTTTCACTAGCTTTCATTTGACACCACACTCGATGACCTAGTAAAAAAAATTTTTTTCACTTCCGATTTCACCCCTCAAAACGAACCCCTTAAGTCAAAATTTATGTTACGGTGGTATAAAATGATCAGTGACTTCACAAAACACATCCCAAATGAGTTTTCAACAAGGTTTGTTTCCAATCTTTACTGAAATCTGATGACCTTGAAATTTTTGTTTTTTTTATATACCATATAATTTTATTAAAGGTAATGCACTCGTGATAATTTTCGTTCAATCTATACCCGTGGAGAATATTCCAGAATTTTTTCAAAATTTTTTGATCAGTACTTTTCGAGATAAGGTAGGGAACAGCGATTTTTTTAAAAGTAATACGAAGAAAAGTATGCGCAAGTATTACATTATATACGAGTATATATATATATATATATATATATATATATATATATATATATATATATATATATATATTTATTTTTACTCGTGTTTTCACAAGCCTTCATTTGACACCACACTCGATGACCTAGTAAAAAAAAATTTTTTTCACTTCCGATTTCACCCCTCAAAACGAACCCCTTAAGTCAAAATTTATGTTACGGTGGTATAAAATGATCAGTGACTTCACAAAAACACATCCCAAATGAGTTTTCAACAAAGTTTGTTTCCAATCTTTACTGGAATCTGATGACCTTTTAAAATTTTTGTTTTTTTTTATATACCATATAAATTATTAAAGGTAATGCACTCGTGATAATTTTCGTTCAGTCTACACCCCGTGGAGAATATTCCGGAATTTTTTCGAAATTTTTTGATAAGTACTTTTCGAGATAAGGCCCGGGACAGCGATTTTTCGCGAATTTTTAAAAATAATACAAAGAAAAGTATATATATTTTTTACTCGTGTTTTCACAAGCTTTGATTTGACACCACACTCGATGAGCTAGTAAAAATTTTTTTTTTTCGCTTCCGACTTCATCCCCCAAAACTAACCCCTTAAGTAAAAATTTAATTCTCAAAACTACATTTCTCTGATGAGGCCATCAATTCCTATATTAATTACCAAATTTCACCTTTCTATGTCAAATAGTTTCGGAGGAAAATCGGGTGTGACAGACAGACAGACTGATCAGACACCGAAGTGATCTTATAAGTGTGCCGTACGGAACACTAAAAAATTAAGAAAATTCCATTTCATTACAAAGTTATAGCATTAAATGTGACCTGGCGTCGGATTGGGACCGCTACCTATCTCAATGCAATGTTTGCAATATTATTCGTCAATTTTTAATATTTTTTAACTCTTTTTTAATCTTAATAATTACTTTTTCTACAAAATGTTGAGAGGTTTTTTAAATTTTTTCTTATAGACAATTTTTTATAAATAATTAAACATAATTTTTTTAGTCGAAAATTGCATACTAAAATTTGAAACACCGTAATTTTTTGTTATTTAAAAAAAAAAACCCTTCGACAATTTTTAACTAAGTACTATATATACAATATCAATTTTTATTTTTGCACATTGGATTATTTTTTGTGACGTTATCCTGCAGACAAGGAGGTGCCATAGTTTTTATCCGTAGTCCATAGTTTAACCCGATAAAAAATAATGTTAACATTTAAAACATATTTAATTTTTTTTTTGCTTATAATTCAAAGTATAATAAAAATATATAATCGCCATTCTTTTGTATTATTCACTTAATAACCTTTAAAATATTGTTTTTTAAATATATGTGTATGTATGTAACCCCTTAATTATAATAGTTATGCTTAAGATTTGTTCTTTACTTTAAACAAAAAATCAAGAGAAATTGTGATAATGCTTTTGAAACTATACAATATCGACCTCCACCCATTTAACAAATTTTTCTAAAAGTTATATTGCTCAAAAAGTATAGGTTCCTCTTCTACTAAAGTATTATATATGTGCCAAATTTGAAATCGTTATCTTATTTTATTCGAAAGTTATCGGGTTCATAGACACAGACAGAGACGAACAGACTGACAGAAATCAGAAATTTCTAGATCACGAAAAACATAGTGATGTTTTACATGATCTGGGAGCTCTGAAACAAAGAAATGTAAACATTTTTAGCGGTGATTTTTTTCACGAATCCCTTGCAAAGCAAGTAAAAATTAGTGTGCAAGATTAGAAATGAGCAGTTTACCGTTGAATGTTTCGCAAAAAAAATAATAATAAAAGATACTTGGGTAGACTGGAATTCTTTGGCGAATTTGATTTCACTATATAGAACCGTTTAATTACTGTGCAGAGATAGTGACTTCATGACCACTCGTTATGTATTTTTGGCATTTAAAGTAGTCAATATCCTGAAAATTATGCAGAGACTTGGCAATATAAAAACCAAGATGGAGATTTGGATCCTATCAAGCAGTTATGTGCAACCTCGTCTGCTATTGTTTTGAAATTTGCTCGTATTTCCTAGTATAAATTTTAAGCTCGATGACTAACTACCAACAAGTCTTATAAAGGAAATATAGGGTAATTTTTAAGTTGGTTCATTATATTTTACCTATCTCTGTTGTTCACTAAATAAAATAACTTCACTAATATAAAATTTTCAAAAAACTATTGTATAAAAGCCACCTTAAAATTATATTTCACAATATTATCTTTTCTTTTTCTGTCACCTTCCTTCTTTCGGAAGCTTACATTTGTACAAAAACCTAAAGTCTTTCTTGTTGATCTAAATGAAAGTAAACAATTTAAAAGTTTAATGAATTATTAAAGTAGGTAGCTTACATGCAGGTATCGAGAAAATCTTCTATGTATAAGTTGGTAGCACTCTTAATTATGATGCAAAGTTTTACTCAAGATCTATCAATCAGTTTGTTAAGAACAGCTAGTTATATTAGTCAAATTCAAACGTATTGCGAGTTTTACAGTTGATAAATTTTGTTAGAACAAGAAATTTACCTTAAATTTTGTGTTGCCAATGAAATTTATTATGCTGAATCGTTGAAAATGATGCAAAAGTCCTTTTGTTTATTACGTACGAGGCTGGTTTGAAAAGTCCGTGCAAAAAAAATAAAAAACTACTTACGTGTTTGGGGTAAACCTTTTTTATTTTTTCGACATAGTCTCTTTTAGGCTTATACACTTCGTCCAACGATGTTCTAGTTTGTTGATCCCTTCCGAATAATAGGATTTGTCCAAGTCTGCAAAATATCCATTAGTGTCTGCAATCACCTCCTCGTTTGAATAAAATCTTTGTCCGCCAGCCATTTCTTCAAATTGGGGAACAAATAGTAGTCCGAGGGAGCCAAGTCTGGAGAAATAGGGGGGATGTGAAACGAGTTGGGAATCCTATTTCCATTAATTTTGCGACCACAAATGCTGAGGTGTGTGCCTGGTGCGTTGTCCGTGATGGAAAAAAAAGGACTTTCTTGTGGGCCAATCGCGGGCGTTTTTTTTTGCAGCTCGGTTTTCAAACGGTCCAATAACGATGAATAATATTCACCTGTAATAGTTTTATCCTTTTCCAGATAGTCGATGAGGATTATCCCTTGCGAATCCCCAAAAGACAGTCGCCATAACCTTTCGGACGAAGGAACGGTTCTTCGCCTTTTTTGGTGCAGATTCCCCTTGGTAACCCATTGTTTAGATTATTGTTTGGTCTCAGGAGTATAGTAATGTATCCATGTTTCATCCACAGTGACGAAACGACGCTTAAAGTCCTCCGGATTCTTCTGGAACAGCTGCAAACCATCCTTGCAACACTTCACACGATTCCGTTTTTGGTCAAGCGTGAGCAATCGTGGCACCCATCTTGCGGATAGCTTTCTCATGTCCAAAAGTTTATGCAAAATATTATGTACCCGTTCAGTCGAGATGTCCACAGCACTAGCAATCTCGCGCACCTTAACTCTTCTGTACCATATCATGGATTTGATCAATGATTTCTGGAGTCGTAACCTCCACAGGCCGTCCAGAACGTTCAGCGTCACTTGTGCCCATATGGCCAGTCCGAAAATTTTGAAACACTTATAAACTGTTCTAATCGAAGGGGGCAGAGTCACCATAATGTTTATCAAGCTTCTCTTTAGTCTCCTGAGGCGTTTTGCCTTTCATAAAGTAATGTTTAATCACACAACGAAATTCTTTTTCGTCCATTTCTTGAAAATCACTCGACTTCCTTGATTCACACTAATGCCAAACAACAAAGAAATAGACCAATATGGCTGAAAAACTTGGTGTGCGTTCATTTAAGAGATGCTACTAACTAAACATGACCTCGATACGCGCCGGTGGTGCCATCTCTCGGACTTTGCACGGACGTTTCAAACCAGCCTCGTATATTGAAAACATAATCATATACTTCATTCAAAGAAGGCTAAGAAGTGGTTCATGATTTGAAGGCCAAAAGGAAAAAATCAAGAAAATTGTACTTAATAAACACCGTTTCAGTGACACAGATCTGGACATGT
>CM032454.1:82982465-83019823 GCA_019049505.1 Pachyrhynchus sulphureomaculatus | reverse complement strand
CATGTTTTTTGGAACAACAACCGATTTTGGTCCACCTTCACAAAATTGACGGAAACATAACCATGACGAAACTCTGCAAACCAATAGTGAACAGTATTTTCTTATGGTGATTAATTACCAAAAGTTGAACGAAGCGATTCGAGGCATTATTGTTGAGTTAGGCCTTTACTAAAATCGTAAAAGATCATCCAACCAAAATCTTCACGTGAAATTTCCATTTATTAACAAAACTGTTTTTTTAAAACGCTCACTGTAAACCAACTACTTGGCCAATTTCTGAGCTGCCACTGTTTTAACAATAACCAATGTCAAACCGATTTTGGTCCACCTTCACAAAATTGACGGAAACATGACCATGACGAAACTCTGCAAACCAATAGTGAACAGTATTTTCTGATGGTGATTAATTACCAAAAGTTGAACGAAGCGATTCGAGGCATTATTGTTGAGTTAGACCTTTACTAAAATCGTAAAAGATCATCCAACGAAAATCTTCATGTGAAATTTCCATTTATTGACAAAACTGTTTTTTAAACGCTCACTGTAAACCAACTACTTGGCCAATTTCTGAGCTGCCACTGTTTTAACAATAACCAATGTCAAATTTTACAACAATGGTAATATCACATCTCAATAGTGCCATCTAGTGGTCATTTGTAAAAATCTAATAGGCGGCCCTCGTATACTAAGGACCTCACTACGCCAAGTTTGACCTATGATTCGGCAGTAATAATTTCAGGAGAAAAAATCCAATCCATTGCAAAAAAAATAAAGAAATATCGCAAAATCGCATTTCCTTTGAATTCAAATTTTATAATTTGATTAAAAAGATGGATTGATATTTTACCAAGGATACTAAATTAGACATTGACCCTAATTTTTCATTCTTACTGAGACGATATCAATACTGCCTTTCCTCTAATAAAGCAAAGCCAGTAATCCTGGTAGCAAACAACATACTAATCCTTGGTTTACGAAACATCTAGCTAAGATACGAGGTAGCCTTTCGCTACTTTGTGAATTTTATATTAACCTTTCTAGCTGTAACCTCAAAAATCACATTTCTGCTTACAGAGCTTTTATAAAAATCAGTTCAACTAGCAAACAAAAATAATTACAGGAAAATAATTATTATTAATGGCAATACCCCTAGAACATATATATATATATATATATATATATATATATATATATATATATATATATATATATATATATATATATATATATATATATATATATATATATATATATATATATATATATATATATATATATATATATATATATATATATATATATATACATATATATATGTCCATAATCCAAAGGAAAATAAGCGTTTCCAACATAACCTTATTAAAAAGTTTTTCTCTTGTACCCTATGATAAGCTTACGGATTATTCATATCAATTTGGAATATATGTAGTTTCGCTACATATTTGTATTTATTTTTAAAGAACAAATACAAATAAAATACACTTCAGTCGAGTAGGTTTAGACGATCTTTAGGAACATCTAGAAAGGACATAATTCGAAATGAAGAGGTACGAGCGAATTGAATGAATGGTTTTCTTAGGACGGATATCAAAACACATCAAATAATGAGTCGTCTCATGTACAGAGAATGGAGCTAAAAGCCTAAAAGAGTTATGAAAGGCATACCATCAAACCATATGAAACTGGAAAGACCGAAAAAGGCCTGGAAAAAGGAAATTTCTAGAAAAATGTGCTCAAGGTAACTAAAAGAGCGATAATGAAATGATAAAAAACATGGAAGCTAAGTTTCGAATACGTGTTGAACCCGTTATTGTATACATAACTAATAATGTTCAAGAACTCCTACTTAACTATTATTTAAAACATTAAGCTCTTTGATCAAAATGTTAAAACGCTATTATATTGAATAAACAAAATAACATGGTTTATCTTTGTCTCTGGTTTTGGTGCACTTAGACGTAATTACACAAGTTTTTCCATTTGACACAAATACAAAAACTGTAAAAATCTTGTCACGCTTTTAACCGTGTAGCAACAGCAAACCCGTAGCTGGAAAATATTATTTTCCCGAAATAGAACATGTAACATGTTAGTGGTAATTGTTCTCGGAATGTAACGTAAATTACAAAACTGGAAATGACGTGAAATAATGTAAAGTTTGGAGCTTTAGGTTTCATGAATTTTTTATGTATATTTTTTTGTAAATTTTTCTTAGTTTCTCATGTTTCAGGAAAAAGATAAAAAGAAAATCCATTTTTTTTTGTTTCTCTTCATTTTTTTTAAAAATAATAAGTAACAAAATAGAAAGTAAAAGGGGAGAATATGAATTTAGTGAGAGCTACTCGTTTTTCGTAAAAAACTTTCTTCAAAACGCAATTTAAATTATCCGATTTTATAGGATTATTCTCTGCATTTAGTTACTTTAACTTTTTAATGTAACCATCCACTATTCGATCATGCAAATATTTGTAAAAAGAACTGCCGACCTTAAAAATTTAAACAGGAGACCCATTAACTAGGCCTTTCGGACATACCATAAAATCCTAGCTTAGCAAACCATCCGTCACGCCTTGTATATATAAAGTACATAAGTTAGAAGATCTCTTGTTGAGCTTTACTTACGAGAGTTATATTATTTGTCTCTAATAATATTATCCTTCAAGATATTTTAAAAGATTCTGATTGACAGCTTTTTACATAGCTTTCGATATTACTGAAAGCAATGCTACTGGTCGGTAATTGTTTAGTATTCCGTACGGAACACTTATAAGATCACTTCGGTGTCTGTCCCTCCATCTGTCTGTCCGTCTGTCACACCCGATTTTCTCCGAAACTATGTAACATAGAAAGTTAAAATTTGGCACTAGTATAGGAATTGATGGCTTCATAAGAACCATGTAGTTTTGAAAGTTAAATTTTGCCTTAAGAGGTTAGTTTTAGGGGGTGAAATTGGAAGTGAAAAAAAAAATTTTTTACTAGGTCATCGAGTGGGGTGTCAAATGAAAACTTGTAAAAAGACGAGTTCAAAAATATGTATAATGTAATACTTGCTCACAATTCTCTTTAAAAAAACGCGAAAAATTGCTGTCCCCCCTTATCTCGAAAAGTACTGATCAAAAAATTTGGAAAAAAATTTGGAATATTCTCTACAGGGTGTAGATTGAACGAAAATTATCACAAGTGCATTACCTTTAATAATTTATCTAGTATATAAAAAAAAATCAAACATTTCAAGGTCATCAGTTTCCACTGGAAAAAAACTTTGTTGAATACTCATTTGGGATGTGTTTGGTGAAGTCACTGATCCTTTTATACTTCAATAACAAAAATTTTTATTTTAAAAGCTGTTCTCTGTCATGTACGGAGTAGTATGGCAGGTATCAGGTATCAGCACCTGAAGCTTTTATGGTGTCTAATAAATGCATCTTTGACCGCACATTGGGAATAGTGGGTGGTGTTTTTCTCTAGAAATCAACAGTAGACTGTGAAGGAAAGAGTTCAGCCAAAAGGTTGATTTTCTCTCTTATTGCGATAATATTATCTGACCGTGTAAGTAGTGATTAATGAATTTAGTGAAATTATTAATGATTTTATCGACCGATCAAAATATCTGGAATTATTGGGGCAGACAAAAACTTTGCTCTCATTTCCTTGATTGCGTCCTTGATTTCCGCGATTATTTGTTTGCGTCTGTTCCTGACACTAACAAAAATATTATGATTTATGCTCATCACGCCCAGGTTAACAATTTCGTTACTTGAATGTTTAATCTGTAGTTAACTGAATCGAAGAGATGCAAGAAATGCACTTAGATTATTGTCAGTATTGGTGGTCGATAGAGGCAGCAGATAAATCACGTGGTTTATTAAGTTCTCATTTTTAACCACATAGCATACAAGTTTCGGGATTCCAGAGCCTTATTTTACTGGCAAGAAAGATCGTATCTGGCAAAAAATCAGGTTCAAAAGTTACACCTAAACCGGCAATAGAAGTCGTACCGAGGATAAGGAAATTTGGTTATCTTGGTTGATGAATTGACCTTCGTTTCGCAGAGAGCAAGTATATGAGGTTTATTTAATTACAAGTGTTGGTATATTGAATTTATACTCGACTTTAAACCTCGCTTATTGCAAAAAAACTGTTCTAAAATATCGATCTCTACATGTTGATATATTTAATTAGAGGAATTTTTGGCATGATCAAAAGTTCAAATTTCGTTTGTTTATCATCTGCAATAAGTTCTATGTTAATAGGATTAACTCTTAATATTACCAGAGTTTCTGTTATATTTTTATACACAGTATTTATATGAATATAAACCTTGGTATAGAGCAAGGCAACAACATTGTTGAAACAATAATTGCAGATCAACTATGTTACCGAAAATTCTTTTAATTGTGTATAAGTCTTATATGATATTTATTTGAATTTTTAATTTCAGGTGGGTAGCATATGGATATTGTCTATTTTAACTCCACTTACGGTAAGCATTTGCTTAAAACAGGTAAGCGATTTTCAAAATAACTTTCACAAATTTCAAAAATTTAAGAAAAGAGGTGGAAAAACGTAATGTATCAAAAAAATATATATTGGATACATTAAGTATTATAAACTTTAGAAAACCTTATTTAAAAATCCATTTAATTTTTTACACACTGGTTTGGTTGAAGATCAAGTAAGTATTTTGATGCTTAACTTCATTCGCATTTAGTTTGCAAACAAATATAAGATTTTACAAAGGTTCATATGAAACTTTTTTACTATTAAACAGCATAAAGATTTTTTTAAGACGGCATGTCCTGTGTAGTTATTCGTATTTCAGTTCTTCTGTAAATTCTAAACACTAACATATCTTATACCTAAGCTAGATAAGCTCGTTATAACAAAAAAAGTTCTGCTAGATTAAATTTTTTATATTTCATGAATCAATCAACGCTCTTGATGATGGTAACATGATTAGCGAAACCCGCGTCGAATGCATAATTATAGTGTTTTGTGCAGTGATAACTGTTGTTTTGTGACATTGTTCCAAAATCCCAATGTAGTAAATATAGAGGTTACTTAAAAAATTGTGTCGGAAAAAATGGAAAAAATAGTTATTAAAACAACCAAAGTTATTAGGCGGACTTTAAAAGAGTTTTATTAAAAACATGTTTTACTTACCTTCTCAGTTTAAGGCAGATTTCTTACAAACTCTGTTTTTGTTTAAGGATTGTATTAACAGCAATTTTTGGGTTGAATGGCTTTTACTTTATATGATACTGTCTAAGATGTGTTTTACACATAAAATAAAAATCCACTTATTCTTCTAATATTTTCCATAGTTCTTGAATTTAAGCTATCTTAAAGCTGCTATTTGGTACTCAATAGTGTAGAAATATTGATATTTAGTGACAAAATAAAATTTTAATATATACAAATATTAAATATTTAGGAACACTAACAGGCTGGAAATCTGGGACCCAAAATGTTGACCGTGATTTGAAACACAAACAAAAATGTCTGTTTTAACTATTTTAGACTGTTGGAACATTTAGTTCAGCCGGATAGCGAACAAGACTTCCAGAATATTCGATTCACTAAAGAATATCCCATTCAGCAGGACATCAAATAACGATATAATAGAACAACAAAACAAATTTTATTAATTAACAAATACTTTGGTTGATATGCTACTAAACAAATACCGTATAAGTATAATTGGAATCCCGATATATATGCCTAGGTACACGATCATTAATTATAAATAGACCACTTATCTAACTCTTATTTAAAAAGTTTGGCAGAGATGTTAACTTATAACTTATAACGTTGGTAAAGAATTATTTACGAAATTGAAACACAAGCAATCGTATTTCGCATTTTTTACATCTGACACAAACTCTATTTTCTAATAGACCACCCTGTATATTGTGTTTCAGTTTTATAAAAGTTTTATATATCTTTTTTATTGTCTAAATATAGGGAATGCAAATTGACAATAATATTTATTTATAATTTTGAGAGAAGTTATGAAAAACTGAATATTCATTAAAAATGACAATAAGAAAAGATGAACACAACGGAAAAATGCACGACTTTATAAAGAGCAAAAAAGAATCACGGGCTTAAATTCACTTTCAAGAATATATGCTTATGCCTTAAATAAAGGATGCTGAAACAAAAGAAAATAGTAGTACAAAGAATTCAAAACTACCCCATACTAATATCGAATACTGTAATAAAAAAATTTGTGTTCATTTGATCTTAAATATGATATTACTATTTGAAATAAACTAAAACTGATTGTGACAAATTCTCAACATGTCCTTCACTCTGGTCAATGCATTTCCTTTAATTTCGTGTTTACTTTTTATGGCTCCCACAATCTTTTGAACTTAATTATTCAAAATTAGGCCACATATAATATTTTAAAAACAAGGGTAAAAATTGAAAAATTCAAAATAAATCCAAAACTATTAGACATATGACATACAATAAAAAATTTGAGATTTCTCAATTTAAAATGCATAAATTTATTTTGAACACCCTGTAGCACCTAACTCAAATTTCTTTACATATATCTATTTTTTTTCATCTCTATAGAGCGCTCGTGCCAATTATGAGTATTCCACCTTCAGAAACAATGGCGCTACTGGCAATGTAGCGTTGCTTGGCTGAAAACTAGTATTTTGTTTTTAAAAATTGAAATACTAGAAAAATTAGTAGGTTTAGGTATATAACTTTAATAAAAAAAAGTGATAAAATTTTACACAGAATTTAAAAAATAAATTAGAAAAGAGGATGTATCATTTAAAAAAACATGTTATATCGGCCACACTTTTTTGAAGTACCCTGTATACTTAAAAATAATTTTAAACTGTGCACCTTAGCATTGCCTAAAACTATTGTATTTAACATTTTTTCGTCATTCCCGAAACACATGAGATACTTTCGAACTTTCCCTTGGATGGACGTTTATTTTCGATCCGATAACCCATCTGACTGCGCCAGGGAGGTCTCCGATGTTATTTTGGCTGGTATGGAAGCTTACATCCCTTTTTCGAAGAAATGCTCCTCCAACGGCAAGCCTTGGTTCGACCGAAAATGCAAAGAAGCTGTTGCTTCTAAACATATTGCCTACCGACAATGGCGTGAAAATCCTAACACCGTAAATCGTAACATCTTTGTTCGTGCCCGGAACAGATGCAAGGGAATTATCGACGAAACCAAGAGGCACACAATCAACGAATTAGAAACAAAATTCTCGCTTGTCCCAACAATTCCAGGTCCTTTTGGGCAGTCGCTAAGGCAGTTAATCAAAATTTTACCAAATCCACCATACCATCACTCACACGGCCAGATAATTCCATTGCAACTACACCTGTTGAGAGAGCGAACTTGTTGGCTGAACTCTTTGCTTCACATTCTACTGTCGATTTCCAAGGAAAAACACCACCTACTATTCCCATATTGCAATCAAGGATGAACGATGTTGTCTACAGACAGCGCATCATAAAGCGTATTTTAATGACGCTAGACACCAAGAAGGCTCCTGGCGCTGACGGAATACCTGCCATAGTTCTCAAAAACTGTGCAAGGGAACTAACACCAGTTTTCTGTAGACTTTTTAACCTGTTCTACAGAAAGGGAATATTTTCGTCCTGCTGGAAATGTGCCACGGTTCAGCCGATACCTAAAAAAGGCAAGAAAACCTTGCTAAATAACTACCGACCAGTTGCACTGCTTTCAATAATATCGAAAGTCATGGAAAAGGTTATCAATGAGCATCTTCTAAAATATCTTGAACGATTCGATATTATTAGCGATCACCAATATGGTTTTCGTAAACATAGATCAACAGGAGATCTTCTGACTTATGTAACACTTGTTTAGAACAACGCAATTGAACACTTTGGAGAATCTAGAGCGGTTGCTCTTGACATATCCAAGACATTCGACAGTGTTTGGCACGATGGACTGTTGGCTAAGTTACGCTCTTATGGTACGTCTGAAAGGTTCTGTTTGTGGCTCTCATGTTTCCCCAGAGAGCGTTCTTTACAAGTGGCGGTCGACGGATTTCTTTCTAACACCCTCGCTATCAACACCGGTGTGCCCCAGGGCTCCATACTGTCTCCTACTCTATTTCTCATTTACATTAACGATCTGCTGGAAAAGACCGGGAATCCAATTTACCGCTTTGCAGATGACAGTACGCTTGTCTCTTCATTCACCTTGAACGCTCAGACATCGGCTGCTCAGGCGAATATCCGCAGACAGCAGGAGGTCGTTCAACTTAACAAAGACCTGGAAGAAATTCTATCTTTGGGTGACAGTAACCAGGTGGAATTTAACGCTAGAAAAACCCAGGCGGCAGTTTTTTCTAAAAAAGTTAACGTTGCTGAACCCGACATAGTTATGTCGGGGCACTCCATTCCCCTAGCATCTTCGCTCAATTTGTTGGGCGTTAGCTTGGGAGCAAATAAGTCCTAGCATGAACATGTTGCAGGCATAGCAAGGAGAGCTTCTCAAAAGTTGGGAATATTATTTAGAACCAGAAAGCTTTACACCCCACAACAACTGTTAATTCTTTACAAAGCCCAAATTCGACCAACTATGGAATACTGCTCCCACGTTTGGGGCTCCGCTTCCAAACATACACTGCATTTGTTGGATTCTGTTCAAAGAAGAGCGGTCCGTCTGATTGGGGACCCGGAATTGACCAGCGGCCTTGATTCGCTGGAACATCGAAGAACGGTTGCCGACTTGAGTCTGTTCTACAAGTATTTTCATGGAAAGTGTTCGAAGGATGTAGCCCGCTTAATTCCTCCCAAAGCGGTGCATGTTAGAAATACACGTCGCGCTGGTGCTTCACACCCGTATGAGGTTCAGCGTGTTACTCCGCGTACAACGCTTTTCAAGCAATCTTTTATATGGAGAACGTCATCCCTTTGGAATAATTTGCCCAGCGCTGTGTTTCCCACCGAGTACAATTTACAGCGATTCAAGAACAACGTGAACGCTTTTTCCGCACTCATGCCGCTCCTGGAGAGCTTTAGGGACTTCCCTGCAGCACGTGTGCTAGACCCATAAAAAAAAAAAATGAAATTTACTCTATCGTTGACTCACCCTGTACATTAAATAATAAGGTTTTTTTTTTAAATATGTTTTAAATGTTAATCTTATTTTTTATCGGCTTAAATGGACCACTGATAAAAACTATGGCGCCTCCTTATCTGCAGGATAACTTCACAAAAAATAATTCAATTTGCAAAAATAAAAATTAATCTTGTAAAATAACGTAGTAGTTGAAAATTGTCGAAGGGTTTTTGTATTAATTATTTATAAAAAAAGTTCTATTAAGAAAATTAAAAAAAAAAACCTCTCCACATTTTGCAGAAAAAGTAGTAAATAAGGTTTAAAAAAAAGGTTAAGAAATATTAAAAATTGACTGAGTAATATAGCAGACAGTGTCTGAAAATAGGTACCGGTCCCAATCCGGTGCTAGCTCACATTTAATGCTAGCACTTTTCTTCAAATTCTTTCTTTGAAAATTCTTAGAAGTATAAAAATCCGTAAAGAAAAATCGAATTTTTGAAAATTCGTGGTATATGTAAATATTGATTTTCGATTAGTTATTATTAGAGTAAGGTGCCCTAAAATGCAAGAGAATTTCCATTTTTTTTTTCATAGGTTTCTCCGTTTTGAATATTCCTTTTACTTTTAAACGTTATTTCAATTAAGTTTTGGTTTTATGTACTTTGAAAATAATTTAAGCTAGAGATTCTTCTTCGTCTTCCATAAAGTCTTGTATATTCCCTTTGTATCTGCTTTTGTTACAACAATAAATATTATTTTCGAAAAATCATTTTTATATTAACACTAAGTTTTACCATGCGACTAGTAAAATTCTTAAACAATACCATCATCAATTTGCGATATTGTGAAGCCTGCATAACCAACTTCGATAAAGTTAGATAAGTTTTTTTTTTCGGTGTTTCGACACAACGTAATGAAAATTTAAATTGGTTTATTCAGAATTAAGTGTTCCATAAAAGTAAAAAATAACGTAGAGGGTGTTCCATTCAAAAATGTAAAGTTTGTGTTATATTGTAAAAATGGGATTGTTTTTGTCGTAACTTAATAAAAATTTCTTGAGAAACGCTGCGACTTATTTAACATTTTTGACTGACTTTTCAAATAAGCAAGTTAGAGGGGTTGTTTATTTATAATCAATGACCCAGTACATTGAAGCCTTTTTACAGAATTATTTACAAACTTTCTTTCCTGAATTTTTGATTTGATTTTACATTTTTTTATCGTCTGGAAAAAGAAAGAAATCAGTTCTAAAACGTAAGAATAAAACCCTATTAAAATAGTTTATAAAAAAGGAATAAATCTACATTTAATCTTCTAGAAAAACAAAGCACGTTTCCGATTTACTTAGTTTTTGCTGTTGGAAAATGCTGATCTGACAGGCAGGAGACGTTAGCTGCAACACCAAACACGCCATTTACAACAACACATGGCAGCATTCAAATGGCATTGGCCCGACGTTTGAATACAAAATAGACATTCGCATATTTTTCCGGAAATAAGCTACAAAGACGATCAAAGATAGCCACTAAGACTAGTTCCGTCCGGACATATAAAATACATTTAGATTTACCCGTCACGCCTTAGCGGCGCTCAAGAATACATCCTGCATCTCGCTTTAAGTTACTGCGGAAAAGGACTAATGGAAATTATGGACATAATGTCTTGCTGTTTCGTTACATTTTTTAAAGTAGATATTTAATTTAGTGTTATAATTAAGTATTGGAACACATGAACAGGAATTTATTTTTGGAATTTTAAATTTTATTTTTAGGCTCTAAATGATTAGATTCCTCTATTAGGTGCTTCTTTTACAAGATCTAAAATTTATCTTTGTTTAACTTTCACCATTTTAAGCATACTGCAGATATAGATTGATTTTTTGCGTATTGAATGACTCCGTATTGTCTTCGTTTCTTGGCATACCTAGTCGGCCTGCCCAAGGTTTACTTAACCAGATTCTTGTAACTACTGAAGATGATATTGGATGCGAAATGTTTACCGCGAGATTATTACAGAAATGTTGTTTTGTAAGTCCCTCGTACACAAAAGGTGAGCACCGTCTCAGCAAAACGCTCCATAGAGACTAAATTTCCAAGGGCGCTCTGTGTTTCTACAGCCTTTTACATGCTTGCAATATTCTTCCCGACATATCTTTGAATATATTTATTATTTTTGTAGATTGAAAGCGGCGATTTTGACAACATTGTGATAATTTTCAAGAAAATGTAGCAAAATAGCCATTTTTTTCCCGTTTTGGAGCATTCATAATAGTCCTAATTTTATAATTTATTACTAAGATGAAAAGTGATTATCATGCAGGTGTTTAAGTAGAAATCAGGTGCGTTATAATTTATTTTTCAGCGATTATAGTTTTCGGGATATTATGTAAAGTTGTGCTCCTTGGGATATATTTTACTTCTTGCATCGAGAGTATTTTAAGCTTTATAAATAATTGTAATAGTTGATATGTTTGTCTAAATAGCATTTTGCCATTTTAATTTTTAGATTCAGTATTAATTTATTGGAATTGTTTTTCGAGTACCTATTGTTTTCTCTCCCTAGTAGTGTTCAGCTTTAAGTTGGTTATGATTCGTGAAGTAGACTTCGAGCTCTCTATGTGTAATTTTTTATATTTCCACACGATAATTAATTTTCAATTTTTTAGATATCTTGTTAATAAGTTGAGTGCGTTTGAATGTTGCTGTGGCTGCAGTAATTTACGAATTCTTCATATTGCATTTTCTCATTTTTCTTTCTGAATTAATTTTCCTATTTTATTAGATATAAATTAGTCTACCGAATGTATAATTTCTTTCTTTTCACGGGCTGAATAGGTTTGGAGTGAACGGCACTTTATGCATGACCATTTGCCCCCAGTGAGTTAGGGGTGAGTCTAGTTACCTAGGATGGCCTTAGCTTTACTCGGTGGCTGTACTGCTACTCAGAACTTTTCAATGGTTTTTTATTTGGTCATCTTCCATTTGGTGATTCAAATCACTTTTAAGTCTGACTTGCCCTTAGCGATTCTAGTATTGGAGCTGCTAAACAAATGGATAATCTGCTTCTCTTCATCTGTGCCTTTTCTGATTTCGGTGGGCACTGTTCCGGTTGTGTTTCTGCGATGTTTTGGTAGTGGTAATTTTGATTAGTATATGGCGAATACACAAACATAATAGACGAGTACATCTTGAACACTAATACTCGTACCTTCAAAGGTTTTTCACTGAACATTGCTGGACTCATAGCTTCATAGCCTTACTGTCCAGTGTATCCGCGGATATAAAGTCGTAATTTCAGTATTTTTTTTCACTTATTTTTTATTTTGTGTAATATATTTATTTAAATGAAACATATTCGTACCTAAATTATTATATTTGCTACCTAATAGTGGTTTAGAAAGTAATAAGGCCATTTTCGTCACTATTATTTCTGACGCTAATTGTCGTTCTTATGGATCTCATGCTGGTGAACTCATGTTGCTTATTTACTTACATAAATATCAGAATTGTTTTAAATAAGTTTGTTCCACTTCGCCGAATCTAAACCACGAGCTTGCTGTTTTTGACTGACTTATATTATTTAATATGAATTTTATCCCGACTGACAGAAAAATATTAAAATTTTGATATTTTAATTTTTCAGTTGAAGGACTTTTGTCAGACGTTCTACCACAGGATTATTAATTATAAAAGGGATATAAAATTTTTATTTACTGAAAAATGAGCAGTATTACTAGAAATTATTTTTGTAACAATAATTTAAAAAACAAATCTCTTTGTAAATTCGTAGGAAACCATCATTATTATTATTTTATGTTTAAAAGTACACATATATGTCAACAAATATCGCCGTTTATATTATAAGTATATGAATATTATAAATATTAAACATAAAACCGTTTTGAGTTTGAAGAAACAGAGATTTAAAAGAAACATACCTATTTTTTTAACAAAGGTTATTTCCATCTTGAAAATGAGAACGCACTGGTCTAGAAAGCCTTTTTGACGTAATATATATGTATATATATATATATATATATATATATATATATATATATATATATATATATATATATATATATATATATATATATATATATATATATATATATATATATATATATATATATATATATATATATATATATATATATATATATATATATATATATATATATATATATATATATATATATATATATATATATATATATAGGTATATATTACGTCAAAAAGGCTTTCTAGACCAGTGCGTTCTCATTTTCAAGATGGAAATAACCTTTGTTAAAAAAATAGGTATGTTTCTTTTAAATCTCTTTCTTTCTTTAGTAGAAAAGGCGGGGAATTTAAATAATTTAAATGTCAAACTCAAAACGGTTTTTATGTTTAATATTTATAATATTCATATACTTATAATATAAACGGCGATATTTGTTGACATTTTAAGTTTTCTCCAAGTAATCGCATGTCAACAATTCGACGACCATTGTCACAGAGGTTAGGAGACACTTGATTTTCTGTTCCGTTTACCAACACTTTATTGGCTTAATCTTTGAATGTATACAGCCTCAGTAACGCGTTTTTGCGCACATAATTTTTTTTTACCATTTTTATCAATATTTGTTGATTTTTTACATCAGCTGATCACTACTAAATATTTTTCTTATTCTTTTATTTTTTTTATATTATTTTCTTTGATAATTTTTTAAAAAATTATAAAATATAATTAATTTTTATTTTCCATATTTTGTTCTATAAGTTTGAACAAAACATCCAAAAGTTAATCCATTCATGTTAAATTATTTAATAAAATTAAATAAACAATATATAAGACTTAAAATCTTTCGATAATGAATTTATTATCATAATAATAACCATCGTTAGTCTTATACAATTTTTTTAATTATTTGATACAAAGCCTAAATGACAACATTAAAAACTTTTGGTTGGGTCTATCCCACCTCAACCTCATTAAGCTTTCGGATATATTCAATCCCTCTTCAGAACGTCTAGAAAATTATTTACAATGGGTAATATATATATATATATATATATATATATATATATATATATATATATATATATATATATATATATATAGGGTGTTATGAAATTCACTGCAAATATTAGATGTAGATGCACATTCAATACTTTTTTTTCAAATTTGAAAATTTTTGAAAAATTAAAAAATGGGACAAAACTTCTTTTTACCAAATATTTACAATACTAACCTTCCCATGAAAGACCGACCTTAGCCTCGCTAGGGCGCCGGAACAGCTAGAACATTCCACCTTAACAGCTGTTTTCAAGTAGGGAGAGTAGGGCAAATAGAATCTCACCTTGAAATAATCGTAAATAGAAATAAATTTTCATCTACAAAAATGTCTAACGTTGATAAAAGTGGATTTTCCACCTTTCAGAAAAAAACACAAAAGTTTTAGGTTTAAATATTCAACAAAATGAGACAAAATCCTAAATTGGAGAATGGTACACCTTCTGAGAGTATTATCATCATTCCAGGAACTGGCTATATTAACTTAAACTGTAAAATGTAAAACTTGTAAAATGGATGAAATATTTTATTAGTATCGTAAAGCCAACCCTTGAAAATAAAGTGTTAGTTCTGCTTGAAAAAAATATAATGCATTCGAAGAACCGGGAAGCGTTGAACATAGCAGAGGCTAATGTTACAGCTACCAGGCATTACTACTCACCAGCTTCAGCCACTAGACGTGTCTTTTTTTTAAACCTACGAGGTCTTATTATATTCAAGCAGCAGAAAAATGATTGAGGACAAATCCAGGTAATGCAATGCCAAGTTGCAAGTTTATTTGCAAGAAGCTTATCAAAGAGCTGCTATCATTGGTCCGTGGACAAAAACATTTTTCCCGAATATTTTAAAGCAGCTAAAAATATAAATGTTCTCTCTCGCAAACAAACTCAAGTAATGAAAGCATATCGATCTTACAAGACGCTTCTATTATTATCATGAATGAAACAGAGATAAACATATTTAAATAGTGAACCGTCTACTTCAGGATTTAACGCTAAAGCTTAAAAAAATTGTAAAATCTTTATGCTTGATACTGAGTATTTAAAACTGATGAAATTACATCCAGTCCATATATGTTGGAACCACCTAACCACCAACTAAACCGAGGAAAAATACGACTAAAAAAAGGTAAAGACAGCAATAAACAAAAGAAAGAATTAAAAAAAAAAGAAAAAGGCAATTACAAAAATAATACCATTTTCACCACTTTCCCACCAATACTAAGAAGCGGGAATAGTCAGCTGCAATCCAAAAAAACCCTTCGAAGACGGCATTGTACGCCGTACCAAAGGAAGCATTTCTTTTCAGCTTTCGAGAAAAAATGCTGGGTAGACTACACCGAGGCTACGGAGAAAAACTTTAAAAACCCCCCTGAATAATTTTTTTTATTAAGTTATCCTATTTAAAATAAAGCAACTAAAATTTTAGCGGATTACAGGTGTTAAAATTTTTACTTATTATAAAAAAAAATATTGAAATAGGGAATTACATTACATTAAAATTTTCCTTCTTATATTAAATAATGAAATATGAAATTGAGGAATTATTTTAAAAGGTGACATTTTTATAATATTTTTTTTTAAATTTGTTTAAAGTCCATTTTTTTCTTTATTCTGAGATGAGCTATTTTTTGTTTAACTTTTTCAAAATTAATACCGAAATGGTAAAAGATTTTCTTGAAATATAAGATGTAAGATTTTTTAGTCTTAAAGTAAAAAACCTTATTAGTTTTATCTACCTTAAATTCATACCTTATTGTTGATGTTTTATATCCTTACTTCTATTTTTGTATAATTCATTTAGGTAATTTTATTCAACTTCAGTTGTGCTGTGTACTGTGTACATTCATATGGAATAAATAAACAAATTAATGTACCTTAAATGTGCAATCGTCGATCCCCATATAAAATATCCTAAGTTGTCAGTGACACATTTACAACTAAATAACTGTACCGAATGACACAATTTATCACACTTGCTGCTATATTCTACACCTTCTACAAATTTGCATACACATCTTTAAAAAAATTAACACGCAAATCTTTAAAAAAATCTGTATTAACATTGATATTTGCTTTGCATTGCTCATGACATATTGCAAAATTTGTAAGCATTCGCTGACAAAAAAGCAAATGAACTAAACTTATATATATATATATATATATATATATATATATATATATATATATATATATATATATATATATATATATATATATATATATATATAACGCTTCGTTAGCTTCATACAATTTTACAGAATTATTCTCATAAACTTTTAAATTTTTTTATTTATTGTCTTAATTCTAACACCACACCTGCTTTATTTCTAGTCCTTCTGGTTTACAATCGACAAAATAATCAAATAATTAAATATATCGAAACACTACCGTAATCAGGCTCGTTAAACGAGTTGACCACCGCCGGGCGTTCGATTCACATGTATACACTTCGCGATCCGGATCTCCATTCTTTGCATTTGCATATATATATATATATATATATATATATATATATATATATATATATATATATATATACATATATATATATATATATATATATATATATATATATATATATATATATATATATATATATATATATATATATATATATATATATATATATATATATATATATATATATATATATATACACACATATATATATATATATATATATATATATATATATATATATATATATACATATTAATTTACGTGTTCTTGGAATTAGATCATTAAAACTATTCTTGGATCTTTTACGTATTTATTGACATTTCGACCTTCGGAAGAGGTCTTCTTCAAAATTTGCTCTAAAAGATGACATTAGAAGAACTAAATATAGATAAGTAATTAATCAGTTTGTCGTGTATTTTGGGGTTAAAATATTTGTAGCTTTTCGTAGTTTTTAATTTAAGACACTTAACTGTATACATTAAAAAGTAGTTCATTGTAATGTTAATTTCAAATCACTGTCAAAAACACATTTTTACTTTCTACAAACAAACCACCTAACTTGAAGGACTTTATATGACTGGTAGGTAGATACGGTTTAGGTTATTTACATCTGTTTTTTCGTTTATTGCAGTGGGCGTCATCTGAATGTATATGGATTCGAGTGTTTCTCTTTTTTTTGTATCTATTTCGGTGTTGATAATTTTGATGTTTTTGAAATCCAAGGTATGACTTTTATTCATATCATGAATTGTAAGAGCTGTACTGTTTTTTTTTGTCGTATTTATGGCCTTTGATTCTATTTTCTAGATATTGGCTTGTTTGCCCGCGACGTATATTCCTTCGCAGTTATTACATTTGATTTCGTAGACCATGTTACTTTTTTGATTATTTGGGGTTTTGGTTTTAAGCCTGGAAAAATTGGATGAGAGCAGATTGTATGATTTGCGACATAACCGAATTTTGTTTATGTATATTAAAATATACATAAAGAAAGCTCTAGTATATTGGAAGAAGAAATACCATTGAATGGAAGTGGATATAGGAACAACATGTCTATATACCCTACAATTTGCAAATGATTATGTAGTGATACCAAATGAAAAAGAAGACCTTACGTATATTACTATGAAATTGCAGAAAAAATGTAGTAAATTAATATTTTCGAAACAAAATATTTACCAATTGCAGTGGAATGAACAAATTTCGAAATAGAAGACAATAAGAACTGACGAATCTCTGCAAAATTATACATATTAAGGTACTATATTCGACAGATCATCGACAGATGGCAAAGAAATCAAATCGATAATAAACTCGGGCTAGAAGGATAATTGGCTGTATCAAGAGAATTTCATGGGGGAAAAAAAGAGGAAAAAAAAAAGAAAAGTTAACATATATAATACATTAGTTGCATCAATTTTTTTATATGGAGCTATCACTCGGCACATCACTGAATAAAATAAAAGGATGGTAGAAGCCGTAGAGATAGATACATTCAGAAGATCATTAAAAATCTCCCGGAGAGGAAAAATGAGAAACGAAGTAATACAGCAAAGAATGGGCATTGAATATGCTATTTATGATAATATCTAAAGAAAACAACTAAACTGGTATGACCATATCCAAAGAACGGACGAAGTACGACTGACCCAGAAACTATAGAATGGACTCCCTCTCAGTGGAGAAAGCAAACCGATATCCGAGACTAGTTGGCAAGATCTATTTAAGTAATCACCGCCTTAGAATAAATAGTCTAATTTTTATTCTTAAATTTATTGTCATCATTCCTGAAGATGCTAACATTATTTGGGAAACTCGGGTGGAATGTTAAGTGTTTGGTGCAATGGTAATAACTGTTGTATACTTTCTTTGTGCCAAAGATTTAAAAATCGAGGTAAATCTAAATCTTCTATAAACTATCACAACCTCAAGGTTAAAAAGAGAAAGAAAAGATAAAATGAACAAATTTACCATTTTCTTTTTCAAAAAACACCATACATTATAAAATTACCACGGTTTCTCAATTTTCTTATACACCCTGTATTGAACTTTAGGTAAGAATAATCTGCTTCGAATCCTTTGCCAAGAAACCAGTGTTTGTTACACTAACCCCGATGCCTCCCAGTTTCTTGGATGCTGTCCAACTTTGGTCCAGAATAACAGCTGTGTTTTTATTGGACAAAAAGTAGATGAATTATGGAATGGACTTTTTCCTTAAAAGGGATCTAGTAATTAGTTGCACTGTCGTTTCACACAATGTGCTGACATCGGGTTTTAAGTAAAATGTATTTTCTTACAATGTTTTTCATTGCAGATTTAAAATGCTAGTGTTTTGTACTAATAAAAATATAATGCTATACATTTCATGAAATTGATTGAAACTGATGAAGTAGAATTCCTAAAAAATACAGTTTTGGAGATGCTGCAAAATTTAAGGATTTTATCATTACTGTTGGTTTGATCTGGAAAATTATTTTATGACAAGCATGTTTTTATAAATATGTTATTTATATAAAAATTAAGGAAATTAGGTTATTAATTCACTTCATAAATTTTCACAAAATTTAAAATTAATTTTTAAACTAGAAGTAATTTACTAAAATTTTTATTTATAACTTAATTGTTTTAGTACGTTTTTTTTTAATTTTCTATTTCCAGCTATTTTAGTACTTCAAATCACTGTTTATTCTATTAAGTACTGGTAGAGGCCATTCTTCGCGCAGGTTACTATCTATACTTGAAATGCGTGTAGTTAAATGTCAGCTCATATTAGGTTTATTTGTCCGATAATTCTGATAATGAGTATTACGTTAATTCCATAATGTCTAACCTCATGTATATAAACTCCTGGACAAAATTAACGCAACAATCTGAAAATTAATTTATCTTTTTCTTATGTTAGTTTTAAAGTTTATCGAGTATTTGAATAGTAGGCTATGCATATTTTGTGTCGTTGTGCATGACAGAAATCACAACAATTCGTTTAGATTTACAGTTTTAAAGAATTTTTTAGAAGATAAACAATTTTCTGTAATAATGCGATAGATTTTCTTTAAAAGTAAGCTTATAAATTGTTCCCTTTTTCAAAGTAATACGTTTTTGTGGTAGACTGTTTTATTTTTGACCCCGAAGAATTAGAAAAATGAATCGAACAAGGAATTTAACTGAACACGAGGTAGTGCGAGCCTCAGTTTTATTGGACGAGGGATATTGTCAGAGTTATGTTGCCAATTTATTAGGCAAACATCGTTCCACAATAAGTCGTATGGTAAGACGCTTGAATGAAGTAGGAACTTATTCTAGAAGGCTAGGGCAAGGGCGAAAACGATGCACTAGCGACCTAGATGAACGTTTTATAAGACAATATGCTTTAAGAAACAGGACTCTCACTAGTTCTATAATAAGAAACGAAAACTGTTAGAAGACGGTTAAATGAAGCTGGATTAAACAGTACGAGACCAGCCACTGCGCCCACTAGAGAGAACAGAGTTGCCAGGTTACGTTTTGCTCGAAATCACGAAAACTAGTCTGTGGATGACTGGAAACAAGTTTTCTTCACAGATGAAACTAGGGTTAGTCTAAAACATCCAGATGGTCGTGCGCGAGTATGGCGAAGACCAGGAGAGAAGTTTGCTCCTTGCAATATCTCTGCAAGGATTCCATTCGGCGGTGGCTCTGTTATGTTCTGGGGTGGCATCTGCTTTGATGCTCGCACAGAGTTAGTTCCTGTCCGTACGAGATCCATGAATGCAGACTACTATCTTGAAAATATTGTAATAGAACATGTGATGCCTTTCGGTCATTTTGTGGGGCCCAATTTCCTGTTTATGCAAGACAACGCTCGACTTCACGTGGCTAGGGAGGTACTCGATTATCTTAATCAAGTTGATATACCGATTATGCAAAAGCCACCAAAAAGCCCGGATCTGAATCCGATAGAACATGTATGGGGTCACCTTAAGAAAAATGTGAAACCTCATATACCTGCACCTAGAAACCTGAGGGAACTTGAAAATGCAGTTATCACAGAATGGAAGCAAATTCCTCAAGAATTTATCCAAAATTTAATTAGAAGCATGCCTAGGCGCATAAACGCTGTCATCCGAAGTAGAGGAGGCAACACACGCTACTAGTGTCCCAGTTACACCATTAATTTTGCTACTATTGTCCTAGTTTATTTTTTCGTTATTACATAATTTCAACGATTTTGTTATTAGGTCTTAAGAATAATTTTAATTCGAATCTTATAGAGAAATTTGGTAGCTAATTCACTTTTAAAGTATCCGAATAAGTATTTTCTAACTTTTAGTGTAACCATTGTTCATAAAAAAATATTAAAATTAATTCATTATAGAGATTTGTATGATTTAATATATTGTTGCGTTAATTTTGCGCATATATATATATATATATATATATATATATATATATATATATATATATATATATATATATATATATATAACATATATATATATATATATATATATATATATATATATATATGTATACATATATATATATATATATATATATATATATATATATATATATATATATATATATATATATATATATATATATATATATATGCAGGGAATTATAGAATTCACTGCATACATTAGAAGTGGCGCCTCCCTGTAGCTAGACCAATTGCAGAAAATTCACTTTAAATAGGGGATCTCAATAATAAAAGAAAAATCGTTCCTGAAGAAATGAAGACATGGATATGGTCGCCTCTGGTAAACCATATACCTACACAATAGGGTCGATCATCAACCAAAAGGGCAAGTCTACAGTATTGTGAGATTTAACTAGGCTTTTCCCAACAAATTCAATAAAAAAAAATATATAGAAATTGTTAATTTTTAAATTAATGACTTCCTGACACTGATTAATTACACAAGTTTTATAATAATTAGAAAATTTTAACACATGTACTTCACTAAAATTTTATTTGCATTATTGTAAAAACGATGTCACAATAAGCTGCTGGCGTCGGCTGACTTTATCGCTAGCTTTTTAGTGGCCCTTTTTACTTGGAGCTGGCCAAGTGACAACGCCCTGTACCAAAATGTTCCCGTTTAGTTCGTTTATTCACAGTGAACGTTTACAAATTTTGCAATATGTCGTGGATAAAGTAAAAGATAGTGGTTAAAAGAAATTTGCAGAAAGTGTAGAATATAGCAGTAGGTGCGGTAGTTGGTGTGTCGTTTAATTACATCACGCACAACCTAGGATATTTTATATGGAGGTTGACAGTACATTTAAGGTACAAAATATAATAAACAATACGTTTTTAAACCTACTTTGTTTTTTCACTTTAACAATAAAAAAATCTTACATTTGTTATAAGAAAATCGTTTGCCATTTCGGTATTAACCTTGGAAAATTAAGACAAAAACCTATTTGAAATTCTATTTTTATTTTGCCCAAACCCAAACACCTGTTAACTTCAATGTCATAATCACCTGTTAAAGGACAATAATACAGTTGTTCTCGCGCGTTACCAGGGAATTATTTCTTTTGAAATAATTTGTTTAATTATGGTTAAGTATTATTTTTTCTAGGTGTTTTCTATTATTATTTTGATTTATTATTAGATTAATTTTACCTAAAATTCGAAAATCTGTAATTGTTGAAGAAAATCGTATGTTTGGCAACACAGGCCTGCACTTGAGCTAGTTCATACAATGACGGTCTTTCAGGAGCAAATAGGCTGGACTGATAAAATCTAGTTGTCCCCTTTTTTAATTTTTTAAAAATTTATGAACTGGAAAAAAAGTATTGAATGTGCTTCTCCATGACCCCACGACTAACCGGTTACAATATGTGCACTGAATTTTATAACACCCTGTATATTCAATTAATATACTATATGGGGTTTCTGTATTTATTTCTTGATTGTTAACTTTGCTCTGTCCAGTTTCCCGAGGATCCGACATTTCGTGGTCGTCAAGCGTCTCAACCTATAGAAATCGCTTACATCTGAATACAAAGTAAGCATTCACCTATCATGTTTAAAAGAACTTATTGCTTTAACACACATGATAATTACAACTATTTGTTGGAAACTAATTGTCTAACCTTTGTCAAAATACACTGCCACTCTTATCACTATAACTATTCATTTAATTCATAAAATAGCTGACATGATACTAATGAAAGTTTCTGCTTTCGACAATAAAAATGTACAATAGCTGTGTCTAGTAGTTTCGTCCATTTTCGAATATTTCGGTTTCGTTTTGAATCATTAATTAGATAATATGAAAAAGTTTAAATATAACAAAAATTAAATTTCTAGAATTTTTCAATTTTAATTCAGCACGTGAATGGAGGAGCATAGTTCCTTACAAAAATTGGCAACATTCTTATCTTAATTATTTTTTAAATGAATTTTTAATGCTAATATAAGCAGTATAAAACTACAATTCCAAATAATAGGACTTCTTCTATACTGTATTCGAACCAACCAATAAAACTGTTTTTATCGTTTCTATTAAAAACTTCCTAACTGCATTTTATCGGAAATAAAAGGCACATTAGTTCTTAAATTATGCAGCGAGAAGCTCTAAATATCCTTAAATTGCAACACTAAGAACTCTTTAATTTCCTTTACCCTTCGAATAAATGAAAAACAATGAACTGCTTCTGTTTTTAATCCCCAATATAAATTCCTTAACAGTGGCCAAAAAAGAATAGTGAATAAAATGGCTTAAAAATTTTGTTGGGCTATAAAAATTAAAGTTCGCTGGAACGTTCGTTTTAAAAGCATTAAATTATTCTGAATAAATTATTTGCATTAAAATAGAATGAATAATATATTATACACAAACTGCTTGATTTACAGGACAGATCGATTATACAAAGTTGTCATACTTCTAAAATTTAAAAGATCCCTGACTTAACGCTATTCAACTATTATTAATGTTATATCACACGTAAGCGCCTTCACAAGACAATATATTCATATGGGGGTGTCCTATGTAGAAACGACACACGGCCAGCGCAGCGCAAATGATTTTTTCGAATTAATATTAACTGTATACTTGATCTTTACTTTTTATTACACTATAAAGCAGCAGATCATATTACACTTTACACTCATCTTCATGAAAGTGGCGACCCGTGACTTCGTGGCGCAATCTTGGGTTCCAATCCCGGCAGGTCGGTATACTTATTTATAAATTTATGTAAATATATGGTATTTGGTTTGGTGATATACACAGGTAGTAGTTGTTGCAGAAATGCAATAACGTCCATGGCAGCACTACCGCGTTGTCTAAAAAGGTGCTGTGAAATATAAAAATGTAAGTTTCGATACTCGGACAAGGTTGACGGGTATTACGACAACCTCGTAGACTCAGGCGGGGAAGTGAACGATAAAAAAAACTCCATTTCCCGACCGACTCTCATAAAATTGGCATTGTGTTAATTCCCTCTTGGATAGACATTCCCTTGAACAGACGCGGACACAAAAAAATGTTCTCTTAACCGGACAAAAAATAAACGCCTTGTCTCATTTTTCTGTGGCGAATATCGCTGTTGCGTTTCCTAATCGCGCCGCGTGCCAACGTCGCTGCCTGCTTTCACTGAGGAACTTTCCAGAGTAAACCGAGGATTTACCGATCTCAATTTTTCTCTATACGCGGGAATTTATTATTAGTCTGACGCCTATGCGAAAAAGAGACACAGTGGGCGACACATTCATTGTAGAAATGACTACAAATAGAAAAATTCTCACGCTTCAACAAAAAATTGAGATTGTTGAAGTTCACAATAAGGAAAAGTTAAGTGTAAGGGACTTATCCAAACGTTTTAATAACAGGAAAACACAAGCTGTTGATATAATTAAACATAAAGAAATCCGACTTTCCGAACATTCTGATGTCAATGAGGTTCTAGTACCAACAGATGCTATCTCAAATTAAGGTGAAGCTACTACCCTAACCAAGCAGCTTAAAAGTTTTGCCGAAGATCACGGAGATGTAGAGTCTTTAGAGCTTCTTTCCAAATTAGAAATACGATTAGTGGACGCCATTTTAAAGAAAAAGAAGAGACAAACAACAATATATGAATTTTTGCGTCATTAAAGTGTCATTTCATATGTATAATTCTATCCTGTTATATTTTATATGTATCTAAAGATTTGTTACTTTTGTTTTTTCCTTACATTTTAAGTTTATGTAACTCTTTAATTACAGTTTTCATTACAAAAACATTTTTTTTTGTATTTTTTTTAAGCGTACACCCCTCTTGAACGAACATTTTCGATCGGTCCCGTTGGTGTCCGCCCAAGGGAGATTTCACTGTATATGTATATATTAAATAGGTTTATATGACCTTTGTTTGTCTTTTTGTAACGTTTAGATTTATTTGATCTTTCAGTAATTTGACATTTTGCAGGGATTTTTACTGAATATTTTCTGTTATTAATTTTTAGTGCTCCGTACGGAACACATATACAGACAGACAGACACTTCGGTGTCTGTCTGTCTGTCGAACTGTTACACCCGATTTTCTCCGAAATTATTTGACATAGAAAATTGAAATTTGGCACTAATATGGGAATTGATGACCTCATCATAGCCGTGTAGTTTTTGAATGTTAAATTTTGACTTAAGGGGTTAATTTTTGGGGTGAAATTAGAAGTGAAAAAAAATTTTTACTAGGTCATCGAGTGGGGTGTCAAATGAAACCTTGTAAAAATATATATACTCTAATACCTACGCACACTTTTGTGTGTATTATTTTTAAAAAATTACGAGAAATCGCTGTCTCGAAAAGTACTGGTCAAAAAATTTTGAAAAAATTCTGGAATATTCTCCACAGGATGTAGATTGAACGAAAATTGTCACGAGTACATTACCTTTAATAATTTATCGGGTATATAAACAAAACAATTTCAAAGTCATCAGTTTTCAGTAAAGATCGGAAAAAACTTTATCGAAAACTCATTTGGGTTTTTTTTTTTGTGAAGTCATTGGTCATTTTATACGTACGGAACACTAATTGCGCAAGTTCGACTTTCCCTTGGCCGGTTGTATATTGGTATTAATTAAGTACTAACTAATATAGATTTTTTTTTATTTAGAATTGCTCTTGGAATTGGATTATGTACCATTTAGAACAGTGTTCTGTAGTGTACTGGAATTTAAATAAGAATTAAATTGCCTAAAAATTCAATAATGGCAATTCTAGTCTGTATTATTCGACCAAAATATATGTTTTTGTTGCCACCCTAATACTTTTTAATTGCAGCAAACCACGGTATATATTTTCCTAAAATATTTTTGAAATCATTAGAGAAATAACAAAAAAATTAAACATTTTTTTATTATTCAGGTTGCGTTAAATAATACTGTTGAAAAGTTGACAGTTGGTAAATGTTTTGTTCCCAATCCGTAATTAGATATACGAAAAACCTTAATTTATTCCAGATTCTAGAAAAATGTTACCGAATTAAAAAAAAAATCTCTACCTTTTCAATTTCGAATTCATTTTAAATTTCGTTTAATAGAATTTTATTTTAAACTAAGCAGTAATCGGATTTTAAGAAAATTACTTTTTTCGGATTAAGTAATGAGATTTAATTCTGCTCACTTTAAATATAATTTAATTGAGGTTAGCGCCTGCTTTCCTATTTACTTTCTAATTTATTTTTCTTAATGGTTATTTAGACAAATTATAAACTGGGTAATGATATTGATTTTTAAGGAGGATGAAGTTTAAAGAAATGGAGTGTTCCAACCTGTACACTAATATTTTATTGGGGAATGCTTCGCTGACTGGTAGTCTATAGTCATAGAATGGGGCTTTTGTGTCTATGCCATGAAATTCTGTTTTTTTTTTTTTAAATTAGGACTTCAAATTTAAGTATTTTGTTTTATTTACTGGTTGCAGTGAAGATTTACTAAATACTCTTTTGTACATAATATTTTTCTTTTGGAAGTTAAAACTAGGGTTATAAGGTCAATAGTTTTTGATATGGAAAAGTTCTGTTGTAATAGAAGAAAATATTAACGTCAGATATTGTACGTTCTCGTTAGCTATAGCAGCAACCTTCATTTGTTTTGTGTTCCCTTTTTTTGATTGTTATTCCATTAGTTATGGCGTGGTTATAGAATAACAGTAAGTTTTAATGATTAGGCAAAAAATTAATTTCAAACCAAGAATTTTTATGCAGAAAAGAAAATAATATAGCAGATTGATTAGCGAACCCAAAACCCTAAAGTAAGTGTTTTTTCTTACATTAAAAGTACAAGTGTAAGTTATGGACTATCCGGGCGTGTCATATATAAATCACCCAGTTAGGGCCTGTATGTTTCTCTCCATATCACCGCTTGTCAGCCAGCCTAGGTGAAGAGATAAATAGCAAACACAGAGTAGTATACACCTAATAGTTTCAGTATCCAGCGTCCTCCAGCCTACCCGATTAAACTTTTAATTCACTAGCAAAACACATAAAGAAAATTAGATATATAGGTTAGTACCTTTGTTATTTTAAGAGAACATGGTACTGATCCGGCATTGAAAGAATAGCAGTACCTATAAAATAGAGTACTAATAACACTATTGGGTGTTTAGCCCTAAAATACAGGTTAATATAAACGGAAATACTGGTGACCCCAGTATAGTAGTATTTAGTTCTTCACCTCCTTTCTTCACAATTTTTTAATTTTCAGAAGGATATCACTTCCAATTCCATAGAGGAGAGAACGTGGAACTTGTAAAAAATTACAGAAATGAAAAGAATATATTGGTTTAGCGGACCAACACCCATACTTTTGATGTAAGAACAAAGCACTTACCTGAGGGCTTACTCCGCTAAGTCTCTTTCTTTTCTGTATAATTTTCAAGGGCTGTAAATATTAACTTTGATTCACTTTTATGATAAACTTGGTAAGATATTTGACGAAACACACCCAATGCTTTAAAAAGTATTCAGTAATGAATGCTTATTCTGTTTTTTTTATTGGTCTAGCACACTTGCTGCAGTGAAGTCCCTAAAGTGCTACAGGAGCGACACGTGTGCGGAAAAAACGATTTACGTTGTTCTTGAATCGCTGTAAATTGTACTCATTGGGAAACACATTCCTGGGCAAATTATTCCAAAGGGATAATGTTCTCCATAAAAGACTGCTTGAAAAGCGTTGTACGAGGAGTAATAACCTGAACCTCATACGGATGTGAAGTATTAGCGTGACGTGACACTTTCCATGAAAATACCTGTAAAATAGGCTCAAGTCGCCAACCGTTCTTCGATGTTCCAGCGAATCAAGGCCGCCCATCAGTTCCGGATCTCCAATCAGACGAATAGCTCTCCTCTGAACAGAATCCAACAAATGCAGTGTATGTTTGAGAACAGAGCCACAAACATGGGAGCAGTATTCCATAGTTGGTCGAATTTGCGCTTTGTAAAGAATTAACAGTTGTTATGGAGTGTAAAGCTTTCTGGTTCGAAATAATATTCCCAACTTTTGAGAAGCTCTCCTTGCTATGCCTGCAACATATTTGCTCCCAAATTGACGCCCAACAACTTGAGTGACGATGCTAGGTGACTATGTCGGGCTCAGCGACGTTAATATTTTAGAAAAACTGCCGCCTGAATTTTCGTAGCATTAAATTCCACTTGGTTACTGTCACCCCAAGATAGAATTTTTCCAGGTCTTTGTTAAGTTGAACGACTTCCTGCTGTCTGGGGATATTCGTCTGAGCAGCCGATGTCCGAGCGTTCAATGTGAATGAAGAAATAAGCGTAATGTCATCTGCAAAGCTGTAGATTGGATTCTCGGTGTTTTCCAGCAGATTGTTAATGTAAATGACAAAGAGAGTAGGGGACAGTATGGCGCCTTGGGGCACACCGGCGTTGATAGTAAAGGTGTTGGAAAGAAATCCGTCGACTGCCACTCGTAAAGAACGCTCTCTGAGAAAACATGAGAGCCACAAACAGAACTTTTCAGACATACAATAAGAGCGTACTCTAGCCAACAGTCCATCATGCCAGACACAGTCGAATGCCTTGGATATGTCGAAAGGAACCGCTCGAGACTCTTCAAAGTGCTCAATTGCATTGTTCCTAACATGTGTTACATAAGTCACAAGATCTCCTGTTCTATGTTTACGAAAGCCATATTGGTGATCGCTAATAATGCTGAATCTTTCAAGATATTTTAGAAGATTCTGATTGATAGCCTTTTCCACGACTTTCGATATTATTGAAAGCAGTGCGACTGGTCGGTAGTTATTTGGCAAGGTCTTCTTGCCCTTTTTAGGTATCGGCTGAACTGTGGCACATTTCCAGCAGGAAGGAAATACTCCCTTTCTATAGGATAGGTTGAAAAGTCTACAGAAAACTGGTGTTAGTTCCCTCGCACAATTTTTGAGAACTATGGTAGGTATTCCGTCAGCGCCAGGAGCTTTTTTGGTTTCTAGCTTCATTAAGACACGCTTTATGACACATTGTCTGAAAACAATATCGGGCATCTTTGACTGCTCTATGAGAATAATAGGTGGTGTTTTTCCTTGGAAATCGACAGTGGAATGTGAAGCAAAGGGTACAGCCAACAAGTTCGCTTTCTCAACAGGTGTCGTTGCAATAGAATTATCTGGCCGTGTGAGTGGTGGTATGGTGGATTTGGTGAAATTTTGACTAACTGCCTTAGTGACTGACCAAAAGGACCTGGAATCGTTGGGACAAGCGAGAAGTTTGTTTCTAATTCGTTGATTGTGTGCCTCCTTGGTTTCGTCGATAATTTCTTTGCATCTGTTCCGGGCACAAACAAAGGTGTTATGGTTTATGGTGTTAGGATTTTCACGCCATTGTCGGTAGGCAAGAGGTTTAGAAGCAACAGCTTCTTTGCATTTTTGGTTTAAACCAAGGCTTGCCGTTGGAACGGTATTTTTTCGAAAAAGGGTTGTAAGCTTCCATATCAGCCAAAATAACATCAGAAATCTCCCTAGAGCAGTCAGATGGGTCATTGGACCGAAAACACACGTCTGACCAAGGAAAAATATTCCATGAGGACATTTGTAGTGCCAAATCTTGCGCGGTTTAGGCGCCTCTCTGTCACTGATTGGTAGGATACTCGATGTCGAAAGCAGTTTATGGTCGGAAGAACCTAACGGCGGATTTACGGTGACCGCGTGAATCTCTGGATTAGTGGTTAAAAACAGATCAAGCAGACCGGCGAACTCCCTGTCTCGATCAGGGATCCGTGTTGGTTCGTCAATAAGCTGAGTCAAGCCACAACTGATTGAAAATGATTCGGCTTCACGACCTTGCTCGTCGGTAGTATTTGAATATTTAAGCCAGTTGATGTTGTGGACATTAAAGCCACCCAGGATGGCAATTTCGGCATTTGGATAAGTTATTTGTAAATGATCGATGGTGTCTGCAAAAGAAGCGAAAAGTGATCTAAAGTTAATATCACTTGGTGCTCGATAGAGGATTCAGATGATCCTTGTGGTTTGTTGAGTCGTTATTTTTAACCACATAACATCAATGTTTGTGGGCTCCAGAGCCTCCTCTCGTTGGCAAGAGAGTTCCTTCTGACAAAAAGGCAGATTCCAAAGTTACGCCTAAATCGGGAATAGAAGTCGTACCCAGAATAAAGATAGTTGACTGTGCTGGTCGATCAACTGACCTTGGTTTCACAGAGAGCGAGCACATGAGGTTTATTTGGTTGCAGGTGTTGGTGCACTGAATTTATGTTCGAGTTTAAACCTCGTATGTTGCAAGAATCTATTCTAAAATTATAATCTCTGCATGTCGACGCCCCTGAACCAGCTTCCACCCGGAGATCCAAACGGGGGGCTATTTTACCTCCGGAATATTTTGTATCCAGGTGCCTCATCATGCTATTTGGTCCCACAGTCCGGAACATCGGCACAGCCACGAAACGTTAACCAACTTCACGCAGCCTAAGCCGATGCGATGGTATCACACCGGTCGATGCTGGTGGGATCTTGGCATCTACTATCTAGGTTGTTCTTTAAGTCGCCTTCTACGACCGGTAGAATGTACCGGGGGAGATATTGCTCAAGTGTACCAGTTATTTAAGTGACTTCGTAGTTAGGTGAGATGCTTAAAGACGACGAAAAGTCGAATTTTCTAGCACCTGGACTGAGCAAAGTTAACATGAAAAAAACAGTCGATTTCATCAAGTAAATCGTTTTAGAGATGAATTGGGTACTTCCAGATAAACTATGTATAGGGTAAGTCAACGATAGAGTAAAGTTAATTATCTCATTTGTTTCGGGAATGACGAAAAATGTTAAATACAATAGTTTTAGGAAATGTTAATGTGCATAGTTAGTTTAAAATTATTTTTGAGTATACAGGATTTTTCAAAAAAGTGTGGCCGATATAACATATGTTTTTTTAAATGGAACATCCCATTTTCTAATTTATTTTTAAATTTTGCGTAAAATTTTATAACTTTTTCATTAACAATATTATATACCTAAACCTAGTAGTTTTTCTAATATTTCAATTTTTTTAAAAAATGCAAAAATAAATTTATGCATTTCGACTATTTTAAATTGAAATTTCTCAAATTTTTTAAATGGCCCACCCTGTATATTATTATTTTTTCTGATAGATTTTACAAAACCCTCCAACTTTTATTAAGTATATCATATACCTATTTCTAATAGTTTTCGATTTATTTTGAGTTTTTCAATTTTTACCCTTGTTTTTAAAACACTTACGCTATAACATCATAGTTACCGAGACAAAACAAAAATGTAGGCATCATCAAATTTTGACATGTCTATTAAGCAAGAAAAAATATTATATTTAACATTTTTTCGTCATTCCCAAAACAAATGAGATAATGAACTTTACTCTATCGTTGACTCACCCTGTACAATAACAACCATTCATAAATATTCGATTTTCCTAGAAACAATTCTTACTGGTAAAGGAACGCATATGCAGCCGCTTCAAGACCAATGTGATTCTCTATTTTCGCATACATGCTACTCTTGCAACAAATGTAGGAGTTTCCCGAAGTGTGTGGGCTGTACTAACAGAATTATAAACAAATCGATGGATAGTTATTTTATTTTACCAGTTCTAAAGCCAATGATTTACACCTATTTCATTATCCTATATACCAATAACTACTTTTATAACGTTGCAAAGATATTTCTTTAAAAATAAATAAAATTGCAATATATTGTTGGCGTCGATAATGACAAATAATTTTTCCTGAAATAGATTAACATAGTAATTATTGTTTTATCTTTTGTGGCGTCATGGGTAAAATACCATTAATCATCAGGTTATATTATATATATATATATATATATATATATATATATATATATATATATATATATATATATATATACACCAGGTGTACAAGTATGAAATGCGGATTTTTTTCTAAAAAAACATGTTAAATTCGGAAGAATGATAAAAAGTGTTTTATTCAAAGTATGCTCCATCGCTTGTTATACATTTTTCCCATCTTTCGGGCAATTTGTGAATACCACGCCAGTAAAAATCTTCCCCTTTTGCTGCGAACCATTCATCGAGCCATTTTTTCACATCTTCATACGAACCAAAGCGCTGCTCAGCAAGTGCGTGACCCATCGATACAAACAAGTAGTAATTGGAAGGAGCCAAGTCTGGTGAGTAAGCCGCATGGGGTAGAACTTCCCAACTGAGTGTTTCCAACGTGTCACGAACTGGTTTTGCCGTATGCGATGGAGCATCGTCATGAAAAAAAAAATGACTTTGGGTTGCCTCTTTCGGTATTCTGGCCTTTTTTTCAAGCAACGAACCGTTCAATTCGGTTAATTGTTGTTGGAAACGTTTAGTATTAACCGTTTCCCCAGGTTTTAATAGCTCATAATAGACCACGCCTCTCTGGTCCCCCCAAACACAGAGCATCGTCTTTCTGCCAAAGCGATTCGGTCTTGCGGTCGATGTGGATGGTGCGCCTGGGTCTATCCATGATTTTTTGCGCTTGGGATTCTCAAAATAAATCCACTTTTCATCCCCTGTAACTATCCGATGCAAAAACGACTTCCCTTTGTACCGAGCGAGCAAAATGTCACACGTGTTTTTGCGCTTTTCCATTTGCCTGTCGTTCAACTCATGTGGTACACATCTATCGGTCTTCTGAATCTTTCCCATCTCTGGTAGCTGACCGGAAACAGCTTGTTGGCTAACGCCCAATTGCTCGGCGAGTTGTTTTTGTGTTTGCGAATCATCTTCGTCCAACAATACTTGCAATTCCACATCTTCGTATTTTTTTGGTGGTTTTCCACGTTCCTTGTCTGCGACATCGAAGTCACCACTTTTGAAACGCCAAAACCATCGTTCACACGTATCTTGCGATGGAGCATGTTCACCATAAGCATCTCGAAGTAATCGGTGTAATTCAACAACAGTTTTCTTCAAATGAAAACAAAAAGTTAATGCTGTCTGCGAATGCTTTTTGTTCGGTATAAATTTTGACATATTGAACACCACACAACACTGCACATACTTTTCCAATTTATCACTAGTGCGAGTCTGACATTTGTTGATGACAGAACAAAATGGCGCAGTGTCAAATCTTTATAGCACAAACTGCATTGGTGTACCATAAGTTGTCTGAAATCCGCATTTCATACTTGTATATCTGGTATATATATATATATATATATATATATATATATATATATATATATATATATATATATGTATATATGTACATATATATATATATATATATATATATATATATATATATATATATAAAGGGTGTTTTTTTATAGAGGTATAGAACTTTGAAATGGAATAAAACAAAGATGAATTTTTTAAATTGACATGAAATTTACTTTATTCGAAAGATAATCTTCTGGCATTATAATTTAAATATGACTTCTGGCATATGACCGCCACGGCTGGCTCGGACGTTGTCTAATCTGGAGGTCCAATTTTCGATGACTTTTTACAACATTTGTGGCCGTATATCGGCAATAACGCGGCGAATGTTGTCCTCCAAGTGGTCAATCGTTTCGGACTTATCGGCGTAGACTAGCGACTTCACATATCCCCACAGAAAGTAGTCTAGCGGTCCGAACGTGAAACTATGCGGTTACCAAACGTTTCCTTCAATAAATCAATTGTGGCACGAACTGTGTGACATGTTGCGCCGTCTTGTTGAAACCACAGCTCCTGCACATCATGGTTGTTCAATTGATGAACGAAAAAGTCAGTAATCATGGCTCTATAGCGGTCACCATTGACTGTAACGTTCTGACCAGCATCGTTTTTAAAGAAGTACGGACCAATGATTCCACCAGCCCATAAAGCACACCAAACAGTCAGTTTTTCTGGATGTAACGGTGTCTCAAAATACACTTGAGGATTATCATCACTCCAAATACGGCAGTTTTGTTTATTGACGTATCCATTCAAACAAAAGTGAGCTTCATCGCTAAACAAAACTCGCTTATGAAAATCGGGATCAACGGCAATCTTGTTTTGGGCCCATTCACCGAATCTACGCCTTGCTAGGTGATCGTGTGGCTTCAATTGTTGCACGAGTTGGATTTTGTAAGCACGCAAACCAAGATCTTTCCGCAAAATCTTCCATAAAGTAGATGGACACATATCCAATTCCTGTGCACGATGGCGGATAGACTGATTCGAGTCTTCCTCTACGCTACGCTCTACAGCAGCAATGACTTCTTCTGTACGCACTGTACGACATCTCTGTAGATGCGTATTATCATTTAGAGTAAACGTGGTGCGAAAACGTTCCATAGTTAATCGAATTAATTGCTCTGATGGACGATTATGTTGACCGTAAAATGGACGTAGTGCGCGATATGTATTTCGAACAGAACCATGATTTTCAAAATAAATTTGCACAATTTGGAAGCGTTGTTCAGGCGTCAGTCTATTCATGTTGAAATGCCAAACTAAACATAAATCACTTGACAGCTGACAAAATGGCCGCCAGTTAAAAAAGTGTTGCCAACTTAAAGTTTTATACCTCTATAAAAAAACACCCTTTATATATGTTATATATATATATATATATATATATATATATATAACATATATATATATATATATATATATATATATATATATATATATATATATATATATATATATATACATATATATATATATATATATATATATATATATATATATATATATATATATATATATTCATAAATAGCATATTTTGTATTCTCTAGGTCTCCATTCAACTATACAGTGTGTCCATCTCTTATCATTCATTCTTGCGATATGCCCCGCTCAATACCACCTTAATACACATATTCGTTGTATTACATCTGTCACTTTTGTTCTTCTTTGTATCTCGATGTTAGGAATACGAACTTGGAATCTAAATTTTAGCATTCTCCTCTCCATTGCTCTTTCAATTACCTGCAGTTTATTGATCATACTTTTATTTAAAGCCCACGTTTCAGTGCCATATGTTAATACTGGCAGTACATATTGATAGAATACCCTGGGTGTTATTGTGTTTGTGATATCCAATTTAAATAAAGATTGTAATATTCTCAACGCAGACTAAACTAACGAGGCCCTTCTATCCATGTCACCCTTTAAATTATTTTTTGTTATTTCCATTTTTTGTCCTAAATGTGTGGGAATGTTTGTACCTTTCCTAGTATTTCACCTTCTATTAATAGTTCCTGGCTATTATTTCACTTTCAGTGTTCAAATATTTGGTTTTGACGAAGTTTATTTTTAGACCTATTTCTCGAGACTTGTTATTTAATTCCATTAGAATTTATTGTAATTCTTCTTTTGTGTGGGCCATCAGAGTAACATCATCTAAGAACCTTAAGTGATTTAATCGTTCACTATCCATTAGTATTCCTTTATTTTCACCACTTTAACGATTTGAACAGGTCTTCTAGAGTAAACGTGACTAGCATTGGGGCTATCGAGTCGCCTTGTATAAATCCTATTTTAATTTTGATTTTATTTGTTTCTTCTTCAAGCATCAGTTGTTATGTGGCATTTTTATAATGTATTCAAGAAGAGTTGTGTATCTTTCATCGACTCTGCTGTTTCTTAAGGCGTTAAAGACTGTCCATATCTTTATCGAATCACGATGATGACACAAAAAGATTAGCGTGACACGATTGGATTCAAAAAGCAATCAACATAGCTCATTGGAGACAACTTGGGGAGACTTACATCCGACTATGGATGGAATAAGCTAGTGATAATATATATATATATATATATATATATATATATATATATATATATATATATAATTAAAAGGCAATTTTATTTGTTTTAATTGTAAGTTTAAAGACTGGAACGAGTACGCATAATAATGACTGAAATCCGAAAATTAGAACTATCATCTTGTTGAAAGAAAAAACAGTACATCTACCCCAGATTGGACCCGATGAAACCAGCCTTAGAAAGGACTTCCTCCCTCTAACTAAATAATCAGCTAAGTCACTCTAGCGTCTTAATGTTTTTTTCCTGACAAGACGCTGTTTAGATCCATCTGACGACTTAACAGACCACAAGGTTTCACCGCTACCTCAATCGACCGCCAAGTTTTATCAATCTTAGGACATGTTTCGCTTCTCTTGCAGACACCATGGGCCATTTACAGATTAATTATCCAAATGCCGAAATTGCCATCCCGGGCGACTTTAAATGGCATAACATCAAGTGGCTTAAATATCAAAATACAACCGACGAACAAGATCGTGTAGTTGAGTCATTCTCAATCAGTCGTGGCTTTACTCAGCTTATCGAAGAACCAATACGGATTCCCGCTCGAGACTGACAGTTCGCCAGTCTTCTTGACCAGTTTTTAACTACCAATCCAACGATTTACACCGCAAATCTGCCGTTAGTTTCTTCCGACCATAAACTACTTTCTATATCGAGTATCGCTCCTAAACCGAGCAAGATTTGTCACTAGAAATCTGTTAAATGGGAAGAACTCATGGAATATTTTCTTCAGACTTTCCCTCGGTTAAGAATTTGTTTTAGTCAGTTGATCCATCTGACTGCGCTAAGAAGGTTTTCCGATATCATTTCGGCTGGTATGGAGGCTTGCGATCATTTTTCGAAGAAATGCCCTTCCAAAGACAAGCCTTGATTCTACCGAAAATGCCAAGAAGCTGTTGCGTGAAAAGCAAGACGTCATAATTCAAAATATCTTCATTCGTACCAGGAACAAATGCAAAGAAGTTATCAACGAAATCAAGGAATCACACAACCAAATAATTAAAAACAAACTTTTTGCCTTCTCCAACAATTCCAGGTCCTTTTTGTCAGTCGCTAAGACCATTAGTCAAAACTTTACTATATCCTCTATACCACCCCTCATACGACCAGATAATACTATTGCAACATCAGTTGAGAAAGCCAACTGATTAGCTAAACATTTTAATTCACATTCTACTGTCGATTTCCAAGGAAAAACATCCTCACATATTCCCATAGTGTCATCAAAGATGTCCGATATCGCATTCAGACAGCATATCATAAAACGCATTTTAATAAAGCTAGACACCAAAAAAACTTCTGGCTGTCACTGATGAAGTACCTGCCACAGTACTAAAAAAATCCGCAAGAAAACTAACACCATTTTTTATAGACTTTTCAAGCTATCCTACACAAAGAGAATATTTCCTTCTTGCTGGAAATGCGCTACACTTCAGACGATACCCAAAAAGGTAAGAAGATCTTGCCAAACACCTACCGACCAGTTGCACTGCTTCTAATAATATCAAAAGCCATGG